>JACEFZ010007071.1:0-177500 GCA_014155875.1 Cepaea nemoralis
CCTGTATGGTCGTAAATCTGTTTGTAAAGCTGCACTACTTTTTTTCATTTTATATTGTTTACATTTTCACAGCTTTACCCCAGTTCCACCAATTATTCATACTTTGGCAATGTATGGTAGCACTGTGTTTAGTGCGCCGTTTGACCGGTACAGTGGTCCTGGTTCCTTCCTTGGCATTGAGCAGTTTTGTGACCACAGGTTATTAGTATTAGAGCAGCGAGTGAGAAGATGGAGAATATGAAGATGAAGTAGTAAAGTACTAGATGAATAAGATGTTGAAGAAGAGTAGGAAGAGGTGGAAGAAGAGGAGGAGGAGGAAGTAGTAGAGGAAGTAAAGAAGAAGAAGAAGAAGAAGAATATGAAGGTGAAGTAGCAAAAGAAGAGGTTATAGAAGAGAAAGACGAAGAGGAAGAGATGGTAACAAACAGTAACAGAAGTACCATGAGGAAGAGGAGGTGATGAAGAAGCAGAAGCGCAAGAACATGAAGGTGAAATAGCATAAGTAGAATTTTAAAGTAAGTAGCATAAGTAGAGGAGAAAAGGAAGAAGTTGAAGAAGAAGAAGAAGAAGAGGATTATGAAGGTGAAGTAGCAAAAGCTGATGAGGCTGCAGAAGAAGAGTAATAATATAAAGATGAAGTTGCTGTTGTAGAAAAAGAAGAGGTTGAAGAAGAAGATTAAGAAGACGAAGAAGTAGCAGCAACAGTAACAGAAGGATGAGATAAAAAGAGGTGAGGCAGCAACAGCAGCAGCAGAAGAAGAAGAAGAAGAAGAAGAAGAAGAAGAAGAAGAAGAGAGAAGAAGAAGAAGAAGAAGAAGGGCAAGAGGGTTAGAAGAATATAAAGTTAAAGTAGCAGAAGTAGAAGTAAAGATGAAGTGCAAGAGGAAGAAGAGGAGTTAGAACGAGCAAGAAGAAGATGAGGAGCAAGAGGAAGAAGAGGAGCAAGAAGAAGAAGAGCAAGGAGATGAAGAGCAAGAAGAAGATGAAGAGCAAGAAGAAGATGAAGAGCAAGAAGAAGATGAGGAGCAAGAAGAAGAGAAAAGTAAGAAGAGAATAGTTAGAAGAAGAAGAAGAGCAAGAAGAATATGAGAGCAAGAAGTAGATGAGAGCAAGGAATAGAAGAAGAAGAGAGAGGAAGAAGAAGAAAAGTAAGAAGGAACAAGAAGAAGAAGAGGAGCTAGAAGGCGCAAGAAGGCGAAGAAGAACAAGAAGGAGAAAAATAGAAAGAAGTAGCGTGAAGAAGAAGAGCAAGAAGGAGCACGAAGAATAAGAAGAGCAAGAAGGAGCATGAAGAATAAGAAGAGCAAGAATAAGATGAAGAGCAAGAAGAAGGAGTAAGAATAAGAAGGAAGAAGAAGAAGAAGAAGAAGAAGAAGAAGAAGAAGAAGAAAGAAGAAGAGCCAGAAGGAGCAGAAGAAGAAGAGTAAGAAGAAGAAGGAGTAGAAGAGCAAGAAGGAGAAATAATAAGGAGCAAGAAGAAGAGCAAGAAGGAGCGAACAAGAAGAGCAAAAAGAAGAAGAGGAAGACGAAGAATAGCAAGAAGAAGAAGAAGAAGAAGAAGAGCAAGAAAAAGAAGAGTAAGAAGAAGAGCAAGAGCAAGAAGGAGCAATAAGAGACGCAAGAAGAAGAAGAAGGAAAGAAGAAGAAGAAGAAGAAGAGTAAGAAGGAGGAGAGCAAGAAGAAGATGAAAAGCAAGAAATAGAAGAGCAAGAAGGAGCAAGCAGTAGAAAAAGAGCAAGAAGGCGCAATAAGGAGAAAAAGGGCAAGAAGAAGCATGAAGATTAAGAGCAAGAAAGAGCGCAAAGAATAAGAGCAAGAAGACGATGAAGAGGAAGAAGAAGGAGTAAGAAGAAGGAAGAGCAAGAAGAAGAAGAACAAGAAGAAGAAGAGCAAGTAGAAGAAGAGCAAATAGAAGAAGAGCCAAAGGGAGCAAGAAGAAGAAGAGCATGGAGAAGAAATAAAGCATTAAGAAGAAGAAGAAGAGAGAAGAGAAGAAGAAAGAAGAAGAATAAGAAGAAGAAGAATAAGAGTAAGAAAGAAGAACAGGAAGAAGAAGAAGAAGAAGAAGAAGAAGAAGAAGAAGAAGATCAAGAAGATCAGGAAGAAGAAGAAGAAGAAGAAGAAGAAGAAGAAGAAGAAGAAGAAGAAGAAGAGCAAGAGCAAGAAGAAGAAGTGCAATAAAAAGAAGATCAAGAAGAAGAACTGCAAAAAGGAGCTAGACGAAGAAGAAAAGAAGAAGAAGAAGAAGAAGAAGAAAGAAGAAGACAAGAGTAGAAGAAGAGCAGGAGGAGAAGTAGAGCAAGGAGAAGAAGTAGAGCAAGGAGGAGAAGTAGAGCAAGGAGAAGCAGAAGAAAAGAAAGGAAGGGGTAAGAGAAGTAATAGTATTAATAGCTTGATTCGTACTGGTTTTCTCTAGACTAATTTTACTCACTCCGCCCTAGTTACTTTACTCCTTCTGTTGCAGTTGTTAATTTACATTTTATGTTGTTATTTTTTCTGCAGTTACAGACAAGTATGATTCCTATTATTTTTACTAGTCAAGAAGAAGAAGAGAGCAAGAAGGAGCAAGAAGAAGAAGAAGAAGAAGAAGAAGAAGAACTTTACTAGCTGTAGTGACTTGCGTTAATTAGAACTGCCTACACATTAAGACACCTTCCCCCACCCCCATCATCTGTTGCGAGGGGGCAGCGAAACACAACATTCGCAATCTTGCATGCCACATTCATATCAGTTGCAGGCGATTTTTAACAGTGGTGTGAGCGTCGGTTGTCCAGAAAATAATGACAACTGCAGAATGTAAGCTTGTCTAATAATTTGAACATAGCCAAAAAATCACGTGGTTGATGGCGACGTTCTGTAGTGGACATGCTAATTTTTAACTCCCACCCACACGCTATCTCCCTGGAGGTCATAGACATGTCATTTAACTGACGGATGTGAAACACTCCGGGGGGGGGGGGGGGTGTTGCAGATGGGCAAGCTTCCATTCAACATAAAAAAATAGATAGCATCTGTTGTATTTCCTCCCAGGACATGCTGGTGTGGTGGGAAACGATCAGACGGACAGATTGGCTTTGGCTGCAGCTACTGGTGGTTTATTGATGCATGATAAGGCAGATGTGGTCTAGTGCCTTTGGAATCGTGTGTATAGTGTAGAAAACGGATAGATCAGCACGGTCTGGAGAGAATGATGCTGCAGGGTGTGACAGGGGATCTCACCGATACTCAAAATCTTCAAGAAAAGGCCAGACGGACATATAATCAGAATGCTACTGGTACCATTAACATAGGACCCTTCGCTGGCTGTTGCAAAGGAGGACGGAGCAGGTATGGGAATGTCCCGAGTGCTGTGAGGTCGGTTGTTTAGCCAAAATTAGCGCTGAAGATAAGGGAGGCCATGTTACTAATGAAACCACACTTATGTCGAATTTTATATACAGACAGCCATCATTCTTTGGGCTGTTCATCAGAAAAGTGAAATTAGAATCCGTTGCAAACTTGTTGTTTTCTGTTCCTTGCTAGGATGTATTATCTGATAATATAGTTAATCTGTTGCACTCCGAACAAGTCCATAGGTGCCCAGATCTCCCATCTCCCCCACATAGGCATCAGTGCTGATATATACCAGATATATGTTGGTTGAGGCTTCTCCAGATGCGCTTCTCATGTCTGGTCGTGCCAATTCTTATTCCCGAGTCTCTCATTCTGGAAAACAGCGTGGATTCACTGGCGTCAAAGGCCTCCGCTCTCGACATCTATCTAAGGGCATTAATTATTATTATTATTATTATTTTCTCTCGCTCGCTTTGAACTCAAGCGCAGTCCATACACACTACTTCTAGTAGTGCTGGACTGACTTTTACGCATGGATTAGCTTTCCCTATTAACAATGTCACTTCCCTTCAGGTGAACCCACACCGACTTCAGAGGTACTTGTAATTTACGCTCCCAAGTCAAGGACGACAGGTCAACATTTTAGTTCAGCTGTCCAGTGAAGAGGTTGAACCCCTTACCTCTCGGCATTAGCACCCGAGTGTTTTAAGAACACGCGTTCTTATTCTTTCAGTCATGATGACCTTTTTGTTTTGCATATCCGATTTACAGGACAACGCTGTCAACACCATCGCTGCTGTTGTTGATGTCTTGGCAAGTTTACCTTCAGAAGTTTGCCATTGCTTTCTGAACCTCCGCCTCCATACAATGACGTTAAAGCCCAGCGCGACACGGTCTGCTGCCAAATCGGTCGCAGCTGTGTTTCGAACGCAGTAAGCGGAATTACGAACCGCGTCACGTAACTCCTTTGCACGGAGACCGGCCATGATGACCTACATGGGCATTAATAAATCGCACGATCCATGGGCTAGACATCAGCAAGATCCATGGGCTAGACATCAGCAAGATCCATGGGCTAGACATCAGCAAGATCCATGGGCTAGACATCAGCAAGATCCATGGGCTAGACATCAGCAAGGAATGCAGAGTCAGCAAGTTGATCAGCTCGTTCATTTCCCTCAACTCCTGCATGTCCCGGGACGAAGATGCAGGTGACTACGGACAACAGACCGCCACAGCGATTCAGTGTCTACGTACAGAACCCGCCTCGACCATTCATGTGTTTCGAACGCAGTAAGCGGAATTACGAACCGCGTCCGTAACTCCTTTGCCACGGAGACCGGCCATGATGACCTACATGGGCATTAATAACATCGGCACGATCCATGGGCTAGACATCAGCAAGATCCATGGGCTAGACATCAGCAAGATCCATGGGCTAGACATCAGCAAGATCCATGGGCTAGACATCAGCAAGATCCATGGGCTAGACATCAACAAAGGAATGCAGAGTCAGCAAGTTGATCAGCTCGTTCATTTCCCTCAACCCCTGCATGTCCCGGGACGAAGATGCAGGTGACTACGGACAACAGACCGCCAAGCGATTCAGTGTCTACGTACAGAACCCGCCTCGACCATTCATTGAATCACTTAGTACACACATGTTGGTATAATACTGTAAGTACGGCTAAATGAAAGCGCGTGTTACTGTTATCACTTCCATCGTCATGCTGCTCGTGGTCATAGATTGGGCACCACAGGCTTCTTGAACGGTTCGGCCCGCTGAACTTGCCGTGAATGCCCCCGTACTTCTGTTGCTTGTGACAGATCCACCTGTATAGATAAGCAGGGTCGGAATCGATTATACACTTGTGAGTTTTTTGCCATCCTCACCTCTGAAGTCGGTGTGGGTTCACATGAAGGCGAGGGACACTGGTAATTAGAAAGCTAATCCACACGCAAAAAATCAGTCCAGTGCATTAGAAGTTGATCTGGACTACGCTGTGTTCAAAGCGAACGGGCGCAAAGAAACAGAGTATAGAAGTATAGTACTATTATCGGTATAGGTTGTAATGGAGGATAGTAAATACATAACGTCTCTCTCTCTCTCCTCTCTCTCTCCCCTCCTCTCTCCTCTCTCTCTCTCTCTTTCTCACTCACTCACACACACACACAACACACCACACACGCACGCACATTCGTAAAGTACTTTTCATGCTTGCTTGCCTGCCTTTCAATCAGGTGGCAGTTGGAACGATTAGCAGTAGTGTGACTCTTTGTTGGCTATTGAACGAGGGGACGTAGCACGTATCGGAATGTCTTGAGTGCAGTGATGTCGGTTCTTAGCTCAACTCAACTTGGCATGTATATGCAGCAGAACTGGCAAAGGTTCGAGAATCCTTTCGGCGGCCATGAGAGCGACGTTATGCAAAGGATCTGTTACATGATGACCTTTTTCTGATATCGTCCTCCCCACCCTCCCGTTTGCTTGCTTTGAATTCGGGCGTACTCCTTACACGTGGTACTCACTCTTTCTCATTTTGATCTTCTTGTACCTTGCGGTGTCGAGGCGAAGCAAAAACAGCGGAGAGTCCCCGTTTATAGGCTTCGTGTATCGTGGTTCCCATGGACTCGATTCCCCCTGCCCATCGTTTACGTGTGACCTTTTCTGCTTCCATTTGGTCGTAAATCATTTGCTTTTGTGGTATCCTGTTATTTGGGAAACCTAGTTTACATGGAAAGCATTTGACTTGCTGCCTTCTAATAAATCTATCTCTGTTATAATCCCCACTTTAGTCCTGATTTTTTCATTTGTGATTTTCTCACTTCCTGATATATTGAGTATTCTTCTCGGGAAATCGCATATCTGCTGTTGTGATTTTCTTTTCTCTTTTTCTGGTCATCGTCCAGCTTTGGCATTGGTATCATAGAGCTGGTAGGAAGATTTTTGTTGTAGAGTGCTTTTTTTTTCTCTTAACTATTGACAGGTGTTTGTTTGTTGTATTGGTGCCATTTGTCCAATGAGTTGGTTTGCCTTACTGCTCTATTTCGATCTCTGGTCTTCTGATTTACTATTTGATATTATATTCCTAAGTACACTACTACCCCTACTAGTAATTTTCACTCCGGGGGGTGCACTGGACAGCTGTTTGCGCGTAGATTAGATTAAAATTTTCCATTACTAGTGTCTCTCTCCACGGGGGAAACACCCCCCGACTTCTGAGGCATTGTAGTTTACGTCCCCAATCGGAAAAAGAAGTCAACATTTTAGTCCAGCTAACCGCGTAGAACCGGTTGAGTCCCTGCACCCCCCATCAGCGCACGGGGAATTTACAAGAAAAGCTGTTAGCTCCCAATACCTCTGAGTGTTTTGTCTCTTCTGTGTCCACACTAAACAACGTTTCTCCTAAAATACCCCCCCCCCCTTTGCCGTGGTATTATGGGCATTTAAAGGGTTTGGGCCTTGGCCGGCTGGGGCAGTGAAGGATGCCCGGGTCACCGAGTCGAATGTTCAACAAAAAAGGGGGACAGCCAAAACCCTTAGGACAGTTTTGCTTGTTTAAAAACCAATCGTATTCCCTCTTTCTAACCGGCTTGTTGGCTAGATAAAAGCTTTTTAGGGTTATACTACTGTGAGGGAAAGCCCATTTTCCTCATTATTTCCCTAAATTTATAATTTGTACACAGTAAAATGTCCTTCGAAAAATCCACAAAACATGAAAATATTTTACTTTAACTTCTATACACTTCTCTATTTAAACGCATGTTGATTATTGATCTCTTGATCCTCTTCCCTGTCTAAATCAAACTTGAACCAAGTTAATCTCTTCTTCCATGTTTTTAAACAAAGTCTCCCATTATGTGTTTTTAGAAATTTTACTTGCATGACTAATCAGGGCAACAGTCGGTGCATAATTTTAGGGTTTCCCTTTTTTGGTATTGGAATAAAGATAGTTCTCTTCAATCTTTTGGCCATATACCATATTTCCACATCTTTTACAAGCGTGATATATTTGTATGCTTTCCCTTTTTCTCCCTCTAAATTAGTGTTGCTGGTATTTATCACTTCCTGGTGATTTACCATTCGTCAGGTTCTTTAATTGCCCCATTCAATTTTAAACTAATGGGGGTTCGGTTCTGGCTGTTTTGATTGGTTCATGTATCTCATTCATATCGTCAGCTTCATATCATCTTTCCACTGTAATACCTCTGCCTTCTGAATTCTTCTAGATTCTGTCAGTGTATTTCCCAGTTTGTCACAATACTTTTAATTGAGGTTGTGCATTTCTTGTCAATAACTTAATTTCTTTGAACTTTTTTGAAATCTCTTCCATTCTTATATAGTGCTCTATACTTATATATTATATATATATATATATATATAAATATATATATAATATATATATATATATATATATATATAATATATATTATATTAAAAAATTTGGATTTTGCATTTTCTTGTGTTTTTCTTATTTCTCGTTAGTAATTGTCTATACAAAACATGATCAGACCAGTTGTGCTGTATGGCTCTAAAACCCTGGAGTACAACAAAAGGAGACGAAACTTGTTACAAACCTTTGAGAACAAAATTTTAAGACGCATCTTTGACCCATTAGGGATCAAAAATGGAGAGTGGAAAAGAGAAGAAACATTTATGACTGTTTAAGTCCCCGCAAATCACTGGTATATGAGGCTAATAGACTACAATGGCGGGGGCATATAAAAAAGGGAAGATAATAGGGAAACAAAACTCGCTTACACTCGGGGAAATAAATGACCGTAGCCCCGAGGGAACCAAGAAGACGGTGGAGAGATAATTATATTAAAATTTTACAGACCTACAAGCACTTGGAATCAATGACTGGCAAGAGAAAGGGCAACAAAAGACGAATGAGCGGATTGTATCTGTAGAAAAAACCTCAATGGCTCGGAACGCTGAAAAAAGAAGAAGAAGAAGAAAGAAGAAGAAAAAAAAGAAGAAAAAGAAGAAGAAGAAAAAGAAGAAGAAGAAAAGAAGAAGAAGAAAAAGAATTGTCTAGTAAATCACAGACAAAAACTGTAAAGGACATGCAACTAACGTTTTGGTTGGATGAATCCAATTATACGAATGAAAAGTATACCGCTAGACATCTTTGCGATGTCAATTTAAAAATAACAGATTGACATTTTTTTTTCCATGTCTATTGTATGATGTTGAGATCAACATCAAGGTGATTGTTCTAGGCAATTTCACGGTCAGTAGTATGTCATTGCTTTCTGAACGAGAAATCGTTTCAATCCAGTTGATCGGTGTATGGAATTAATCCCATACCTCGCCAGCAGTGCACCGGGAATTTAAGAGATATAGCGCTATTATCCGTTTGACCACGTCAAAACTGGAAAAACCAACAAACGTGGCCAGTGAAGATTCCCACACTACAAAACCAGAACCGCCCCTCCGCGCCATCTCTGCATTTTAATGTGCGTTATGACATGACCTAGTTCAAAGGGTATTGTAATTCTCGCTGGATGTGCCTGGTTGCGTGCATGTGAATTAGTTCGTTACTAGTCTCCAGTGACGGAGCTATGGTGGGTGTCAGCCAGTGCAGTAACTTATGGTCTAATACATTGCGGTGACTCACGGGTCCTGAACTGATTCAGCGTTAAACAAAAAGTAGGTTTGGACTAGGCATGGTACACAATCAAATGAACAAGTGTGATCATGTAAATTTCCGTTCTGAGATTACTGAGCATTGAAATTTCGGAAGATACCACGAAACAAAACAAATAACACGATGACACTAGGATGACGATATATCGCCATTCTGTCGAAACAGATCACATTTGGAGATTATTATCCTTCGGCAGTGAATCAGTTAATGCAGTTCCCTTCCTGTTTAAGGTCCAGCAGAATCCACAAGAATCTGACCATTCCACGCGTGATTAAATCAGAATTGTCCTTACTTCTTCAGATGCCACTAAATCGGAATATTTCTTCCTTGTCAGATGCTGACTCAATCGGCATTTCCATTTCCTTTTAATTTCTAATTATATCAGAACTGGAGGTGGTGAAAAATTTCGAATACCTTGGGTCATTGATTACCAACAGTGGTGACACAATACCCGGTCAACAAATGACCGCAGAAGTCGGATGTGTCGGCCTAACGGCGCAAGAACGCAGCTCTGCTGTAAACAGGCACAACGCAATCACGTCCGAAAAAAACTCTCAGGATGACCGCATAAAAAGAAGAAGAAAAGACGAATATCTATTGCTCTTCAAAGACTAAAACAAATGAATGAATTGTGGAGTGGGACAGATTGATTGATTGATTGATTGATTGATTGATTTAGGAATCGACATCACATCATTCGGGGCATTCCCATAAGCGCTCCGTCCCCATCCTCAGCAGCCAGTGAAGAGTTCCAACACCAATGGTACCAGTAGCAATCTGATTATATGTCTGTCTCGCCTTTCCTCTGAGCTTTGAGCGTCGGCCAGATCCCCCCGTCACTTCTCGCTGTCTCATTCTTGCCAGACCATGGTAATCCATTTGCTCCTCCGAGGTGTATACGTGCTCCCACAAGGCCGCAATCACGTCTGCCTTGTCATGTATCAATACTCCACCAAGTTCTGCAGAGCCAGCCAATCTGTCCGCCTGTTCATTTCCCAGCACACGGGCATGCCCCGGAGAAAAGATCCAGGCGATGCTTGTCACCCGTGACCTCCGAAACGAAGCAAGCCACTCCGCACGAAGCCTGCCGGTCCTCACCCTCGTCAGCATGCTTTCTGAGTCAGTTACAATCACAATGTGTGTGTGTGTCGTATTCTCCATCCAGCGGAGAGCCGCAGTGACTGCCTCCACCTCCATTCTTAAGCTGGATGTTGTGGAATCATATGCCAGGCTCTCCTGCACCAAACGTCGACCATTAGCTTTGGCTATGAACCCCCAGCCACTTCTCTCACCTCTTGACACCGAACCATCTGTGTAGATAATCACATCATCCGAGTGAGCATTGTTCTGAATTAGTTGCTGGGTTTCCACTTCCGTGGCCCCTGCTGGCCACTCCCTGCACTCCCGGCTTAATTTGATTATAACTCTGCACAAGTCTGACTGCTCCGCTGGCACTCTGACCCACTCCTCTCCTCGCCTAATGTTCTCCAAGGGGCACAATCCTGTCTGATCGTATCCTCGCCTGAACCATCCATGATTTCACTCTTATCAGTCGCTGGCCCTTAACTGCGTCCAGCGCCTCATGCAGTGGGTGGTCTGTGTCTGCAGCTACTCTGAGGTATGCCTTCGCCTGCATCACCTTGAGCCTACCAGCAACAGTCGGCAGACCAAGGATGTAACGCATACACACTACTGGGGTATCTCTGGTGCATCCCAGAATGACCCGCATAGCTTCGTTCTGTGTGCGCTCTAACTTCACCAGCTGACTCTCTGAGACAGTGAGCAGTCCTAATTCATAATCAATTACTGAGAGGATCACGTGCTGGTATAGTGTGAAAAGCATTCCTGCTCTGTGTCCATTGCAGCCATAGTTTTAAGTGCACGAGTCCCTTTTGAGATCTTGTCACAACCGTCTCCACATGGTCCTTGAAGGATAGGCTCCTGTCAAATGTGATCCCCAGATCAGACAGAACTACAAAAGTTAGATTTTTAGGAGCATGCATCTTTCCCATTGCAACATACGCCTATGCGACCTGGACACTTACTAAACAAACTGAACAGCCCATAAACGCCTTTGAATATAAATGTTATAGACGAGTTCTAAGAATATCTTGGAAAAAGTAAAGAACAAATGCTTCAAGAGCTGAATATTGAAGAAGGTTGGCTAGGTACAAAACGAACAAACAAAGAAAATTGAAATATCTTGGTCACTTGAAACGTCACGAAAGGTTGGAGAGAACAATAATGGAGGATATATGCCTGGGAAGAGAGGGAGAGGGCGGCCAAAGAGAATATTAGTGCAGGATGTGGCGGATGATCTTGAGATGGGTGTATCGGACTCGGGACATCTTGCTTATGACCGAGAGGTTTTCCGGAAGGTTGTTATGGGGGTGAGGTTCTGCAAAGGACGTGCTACTGAATGAATGAATCAGAACGTTGCTTCTCTATTATTCTGTCACTATCTTTCTTGCCCTGACTATCTCTGACAAAATCATAATTTTAATTTTCTATCCATCTATTACTACATTTTCCTACATTTTCTCTGACTAAATCAGAACTTTCGGTTTCTATCCATCCTTGTCAAAATCAGAAGTGTTCTTTTCCGTCTCCTTTTCTATAAATTTTCATTTCTGTTCATCTCTAAAATCAGAACGCTTCTTATCTACTCATCTCTGACTCTATTAGAACGTTCTTGTTTCATCAGTCTCTGACAAAATCAGAACTTTTCTTTTCTATTCATCTCCTTTTCTAATCATCTCCTTATCTATTAATCTCCTTGTTTATCCACGTCCTTGTCAATCCATGTCCTTGTCTACCCATCTCCCTTGTCTATTAATCTCCGTGTCAATCCATATCCTTGTCTATCCATCTCCTTGTCTACCCATCTCCTTGTCTATCCATGTCCTTGTCTATCCATCTCCTTGTCTATCCATCTCCTTGTTTATCCATCTCCTTGTCTATCCATCTTCTTGTCTATCCATCTCCTTGTTTATCCATCTCCTTGTTTATCCATCTCCTTGTTTATCCATCTCCTTGTTTATCCATCTCCTTGTCTATCCATCTCCTTGTCTATCCATCTCCTTGTCTATCCCATCTTCCTTATCTATCCATCTCCTTGTCTATCCATCTCCTTGTCTATCCATCTTCCTGTCTGTCCATCTCCTTGTCTATCCATCTCCTTGTTTATCCATCTGTCTAGATTATAACTTTCCTTTTCTAACCAAATCTAACATAAAAACTTTACTTCATTGCTATTTTGTAACTAAAACATAAACTTTCTTGTGTCTGTCCAGAACAGCGGACATTTTTTGTTGTTGTTGCGATTGGCTCACTTTGAACTCAAACGTAGTCCATACACGTGCTGTGGCTTATAGTGCACTGGAACATCTGAGGCTACTTGTAAATTTACGTCACAAAGTCAAGGACGGGAATCGTCAACAGTTTAGTCCAACTGTCTGGTGTAGGGTTGAACCCGTTACATCGACATCAGCTCTCCTGGAAGTTTAAGAGCGAACACTTATCCATTCGGCCATGCTGGACCCGCGACGCCGGAAATAACTTTGACATTTCGGTGTCGACTCCTGTGATGTCATTATACGCGACCCAGATCTTCCACACGCCTACACCCACAGAGACGCCACTGCTAATGTGACGTGGTTTAGGCGTGTAGCGTGTAACTAACTGTGTTCTGTGTACGATGATATATTATATGGACTTTCTTCACTCCCAACTATTAGAGTTGACTTTACGTCAGTGTGTCCTGCGCAGGTAATTAACAACATAGTGAGAAGTTATTTGTCGGTTGAGAAGTGGTTATGTACGAGTTTGAGAACACCGTTGCAAGATTCTTGTTCTGCCTTCCTCTTTAGGGGTGGGGGGGGGGGGGGGGGGGTGCGGCACACCAACACACACAACTGTGAACCTCAAAGGTCAATGTATCCGACTTTGGTATGCATTTAACAACGGTTTTAGTCTTAGTCAGATATGACTGAGCTACCCTATGACAATAGACGGTACTACTTGCTTTCTGTTAGCACCGAATGGTGGGCAGCGCTCACCAAACCCGACACCCCACATTGTACCAACGACTTGAGGTGGAGGAGCGGAATTGGAGGGGGGGGGGAGGGGGATTACAAGCCCTGTCTTGGTGCGGGGGAATGCGACCTAACGACCAAATGTTATGTCAGGGTAGACCAGGCCCTAAGCCTTGGTCGGAAACTAGTCGAACAGGCGGACAATTAGAGCAATGCTTTGTTGATCCGATAGCTTCTGCAGCTTGTCTTGTTCCAGATGTATTGGTGATACCTTTCCTAGGGAGTAAACTAGGCAGGCCTAGAGAGGGCTCATACTGCATGCACAACACATGGGCTCTAAAATTCAGCCCAGGCTTTGTGTTATGGGGTGGTTATTACGCCTGTATTGTTTTCGTTTTTTTTAAGCACAGTAACTATTGTCTGTCAAGACGGCCAGGTGCCAGTACAGCTTCCTTTAGACCAGTGGTTCTCAACCTTTTTTTGGCCCATGCACCCCTTCACCATATGTTCAGAACGTCACCCCCTCCTCCCCCCTTTTCGTATTTCCTTCCCATAAATCCCTCGCCCCTACACAGTATACATAAAAATGGAAGCTAAGTTTAATAACACATATTAGATCAAGTCTAGAAGTCTACATAAAACGTGATTTGCGGGTCTACTTACGTTATAAAACGAATTTCAGAAGGGCGAGAGGTACATAACCGTAAAGTATGGAGGGAAAAACGATATCAAGTAATCGATTCTTGTATTAATGCGATCTTGAAATAATCTTAATTCTCCCCTGGGAACCCTAAAATTTTCCCCTAAGGGGCGGGGGGGGGGTAAGAGGGGGGGGGAAATTCCCCCCCGGTTGAGAAATTCCCCACCGGTTGAGAACCACTGCTCTAGACAGATTACATCCAAGGATGTAACCGTTGATAGGTTTTCTTTCCTAAGAAATTTGCCAGGGTCATGACTTTACGACGATTCTTTATGATTTCCAACATCCGTGGGACTTTTAACGTGCATCCCAACTTGCACTTGGGGCCTCCTGTTTTTACGCCTTTATCCGCGAAGGCTAGGTATTCGATCTCACTACCAGAGACATCGTGATACAATTAAAAGCCAGTGGTTCTTGGAAAAAAATACCTAGCCGTGTGCTAAGGTCAAACCCAGTACTTCCTGAGTTTCCAACGCCCTTAGAGAAATGTCGGGGTGGAGGACTTTGACGCCAGTTAATCCACTTCGTTGTCCAGAATGGGGGACTTGGAAGTTAGACTTGGCACAGCCAGACATGAGAGGCACATCCGGAGAAAGAGGGGCCTTGTCAACCAATACAGAACTGGAACTATTACCCGCCGGTCGCTAATGCATACGTTGGGAGAGGATCTGAGCACCTGTGGGTATGTCCGGAGTGCAAGGGTGATACCCCAACAGATAACAAACCTTCTTAGTCTGACCTCTCAGCTACGGATGCCTCAAGTAGTGAAATATTATTTGTAGGCTGTCGAGATGTTGTGGTTCTATGCAAGTCTAATTAGGCCCTGGAGATCTGGATATACAGAAGAATGTGCCGTATTGCATGGAAACAAAAACATTCAAATACAGAGGTTCTAGAAGAACTGGGAATGAACAGAGTTGATGAAATAAAGAAATAAGAGGTAAGTGAAATGATTCGTTCACGTTAAAAGACATAACACTCTTATAAAACCACACTGGAGGGTAAGGTTGAAGGCAAGCGAGCAAGAGGTAGACAACGATACAAGTGGGAAGATAGCATCAAGAGATGGACGAACAACTGTCTGACATTATGTGCAATGAAGGCGAGAGAGACTGTTGGAGATTCATTGCAGCCAACATTCACTGTGGAGACGGCACCTGCTTGATTGTTTGATTGATATCAGTTGATAAATCAAGGATAACACGTCACGAGAAGTAAACTGATAACCCATTCTTTCAACATGTCAGAGAAGGCTAAATTCTGACTTGTTGGCAGAATGTGGGACCAGGGGTCGGGATGATCACCCAACACAACCGACACACAGCGACGCGGGACCTAGTGGGGCGGCTCTTGCCCCTCTGGGAACCGTGAGCCCTTCTTTAAAAAAAAAAAAATGTCAGAATTTAATAAGTCATAAGTGGTATACTGACAGCAGAAAAATCGGAGACAAAGAGGCAAAAGAAACCTAGAAAGAAGACGTAAATAGCTTGACATTGTATAATGGAGAGACGTGGACACACGGCGTGGGGGACGGTCCAGCCCCATAAAAATGTGCAGCTGTCAATTGTCAGAATTTTCTGGTATTTGTGTGGGAGGTAGAGGCGACGAGGAAAGAAACTAGCCATCCCATTTCATATATAGTGGCCTAGAATGTGTGACTTCCTAATAGTTCATTTCTCAATTACAGTACCTGCTATGAGACTAGCTTTACCTATATATCTGTCTCTCTGGCTGGCTGGCCGGCCGGCCAACCCTCCGTCCGCCCGTCCATCCGACCGTCCGCCGGCCCGTTTGGCTGTCTGACCGTTCGTTCGCCCGCCCGTCTGTCTGGCCGGTCTTCCGCCCGTTTGACTGGCCGCCGTCCGCCCGTTGACTTGCCGTCTGTCCTCCCTTTTGACTGCATGTCCGTCCTCCCGTCGGACTGTATGTCCGTCCTCCCGTCGAACTGTATGTCCGTCCTCCTGTCTGACTGGCCGTCCGTCCGCCGTCTGACTGCATGTCCGTCCTCCCGACTGACTGCATGTGCGTCCTCCCTTCTAACTGCACGTCCGTCCTCCCGTCTGACTGGTCGTCCGTCCTCCCGTCTGACTGGTCGTCTGTCTTCCCGTCTGACTGCATATCGTCCTCCCGTCTGGCTGGCCGTCCGTCCGCCCGTCTGATTGGCCGTCCGTCCGCCCGCCTGATAGCATGTCCGTCCTCCCATCTGGCTGGCTGTCCATCTGCCTGACGGACTGGCCGCCCGTCCGGTCACCTGACTGCCGTCTGTCCTCCCTTCTGCTGGCCTCTCTGGCCGTCGGCAGACTAGAACTGACCCAGCACATCAAGAGACCGAGCTTTGGGGAAAGGCAAGGCAACGTGATGATGATGGATATATTTGTCTGTCTGTGCCCGTGCGCGCATTCAGTGCTTGTGTGTGGTGTGTAGTTGTGGTGCGCGTGCATGCGTATCGAACATAGATCGTATGTGTGCGTGCGTGCGCACATACGTGTATACGCACATACTGTTGTACGTGTACGTGTGTAGCAAGGAAACTACTGAGAGCGTTGCCAATGACTTGAGGCAATGCCTGAGTGTTTCTAAGAGTCCTTACACCACTTCGATTGTAGAACAATTTGAAAAAATGAAGCTCAAGATGTCATGAAAAAAATTTGCTAAAAATTCATTAAATCGTTACAATTAGTCACTGCACTGGTCAAGTACGCTGTTTTGAGGAAGCTGGAAAGTACCAATGAAGTATTCATTATAACAGGTGTTGGAAATGTCCACCGTAGGCTTCAAGACATGACTGTACACGTCTCTTCATATTGTCAAATACCTTCTGCAACCTGTCTGTTGTTATTTCTTCCGTTGATAACACCATTCTGTTTGGAGTGCAAAGAATTACTTCAGCAGACGACAGCCATTCGCTGCATATTGCTTCACGATGGACTGTGGAGCACATTTTTTGATGACATCATGTACTTCATTTTTTCTTATGTTTTTCTAGACAAAGTGTAGTGAGACTTAAACACCCGGTATATTCACAGATCTTCATACTTACATGTAGGCACACAGACGGTGAGTCAGATCGGATACACCATACATACATATTATATTGTTGGGTTATTCGATGATCGAACGGACAGACATTCTGGCGTATTATTACGTAATTCAACGAACGGACAGACAGACAGGCAGGCAGGCATAGAAGAAAGTGGTATACAAATGTGAGTGCACGAGAGAGTATGTGAACCGGAGACAAGCAAATACCAACTAAACCCAGCGAACATGAGGGAATAAAAAGAGGAACGAGGGGAGGGAGAAAGAAATGGTGCAAGTGAGTAAATAAGATATCAAAAGAGGCATGCAGAAATGCATTTGGCATTTGTCCCAGTGTAATTTAACAGCATGATGAAAGGTAGTCAGAATGTGGCCCGGCTGTTCCCGTGTGCTGTAGATTATATGTTGGCACTGCACAACTTGTTTGTCGTGCGCTTTCTTGGCAGGCTGCAGGTATGTGTAGGTATCTGACTTCACCGCGTTCATTGCTCACCGATGTACATTCGTCCTCGTCTTCTTCCGTCTTCTTCTCCTCCTCATCCCCTCACTCCCTCTTTCTTTTTGGTAGCCCTGCGCAACAGCCCCCCCCCCCCCCTTTTTCCTCCTTACGATTTATCTACTTCCTACACTCTACCTTTGCTATCACCCACACCCCCTTATTCATCCTTCCACACCTTCTTTACCTTCCTCATCTGACTCCTTCTCCTTGCTCATCCCCCCTCCTTATCCTGCTGCTCCATCTATTCATACGTACCCCCTCCCACTTTTCTCCTTCTCATCGATTGCTGTTGCTGTTGCGTTTGCTGTCAAACAATAGGACAGTCCCCTCGAACCCAAATTGTGGTTGGCGCTTATAATTACTCACCCCATGCGCCATTATCGAGTGGCATTGTGTTTTTACCTTACTGTTATTTTTTTTTAACCTTATCTTAGACACACAGGCGGGCGCGATAGTGATGTTGGCAGAGAGATCTGCTGATAATGTCGAGAGCGGCCTGATGAGGATTCTATGCCTGCGCTCATTGTCCGCCAAAAGAGGAACTAACTGGTCACCTGTTGCTTCGTGCACTCAGGCCCGGTTGTTCAACGTGTTGTAGATTATATGTTGGCACGGCACGGCTGTATGTCGTGTGCCTTCTTGGAGGCTGCATCTATGTGTAGGTATCAGACTTCACGGCTGTGTAAGACGCCTGACAGCTACTGCCAGCTAATGTTGCTAATGAGGGGCTGGCACTCATCCATTTTATAAACAGAAGTGTCTCTTTGGTTTGTGTACAAATAGAATCTCATAGTGAGCTGTGGATTTCATGTGGAATGCTTGTGCATCTGTCTGGGGACGGCCTGTCGCTGAGCAAGCTGGTTTTGCCTATGTAGTAATGTGGGGTGCACTGGCTCGTTTTTCTAGTGACACATGTTCAATCGACGATGGACTCATTTTAGTGGTGGATTGTTGTTGGCATTCTGTCAGCGGCTTTGTGCATGTATGCCTGTGCGTATTGTTGATTTGTCGGGACTGCTGTCCGTTCACATGGGATAGTGGGGAGCATTTTGTATGATATTCACCGGCACAGGAATGAAGCATTATAGGGTGACCCGTTGTCATGACGTTGGAACTGTGACTGACAACTACCCTGTCCACGTTAATTCTGCGCGTGAAATCACCTCGTAGCCACATTCATAGGTGGCATCCTGCGCACATACGTGAAGACAGAAGGGCAGAAGTATGACCGGATGCATGAGCAGACAGACACATTACACACACACACACACACACGCACGCACGCACGCGCACACACGCACGCACGCACGCGCGCTCGCACACACAAATATGTAGCACAAGACTGGTTTTCTGGGAACCAGGGACGAGATCTGTTTCTCACAATGTTCTTCTTTCATTGGGATCTATTTTTGCCTCAGTTATTTCACCTCCTGTCTGTATGTATGTGTATGAGAACACACACATACACAGAGATACACACACACATCGTCCTGCTACTGAGTGAGTGCATGGCGCGACACTGTGAGCTGTGAGTTTCGTGTGAAATGCTTTTCAATCTGCCCGAGTTATTTTTGGAACGTGACTGCATGTTCGGAGCGATGGCAGCTGGCTATGTCCCAGAGAGTTAACCGGTTTTTGCCTTATGCAGAAATGCGTGGCTGCTTGGCATCTGGTTGACTGCCACTGTCATCGACGATGAACTGTATTTTCGTGGACTGTGTGGGTGAACATCTAGGAAACATCCAGATGGGAAAATGACTGCCGATTCCATCAGAGATAAACTGGATGTTTCGTGGGGACTATTGTGTTCCACTCTGGAGGCGGCATTATGCACAGTGAATCTGTGCGGGCTGTTGTTTGTCGAGACTCCTGTCTTTTCCACTTTCACATTGGGCAGTGGGA
Organism: Cepaea nemoralis; assembly: GCA_014155875.1. Taxonomy (NCBI): domain Eukaryota; kingdom Metazoa; phylum Mollusca; class Gastropoda; order Stylommatophora; family Helicidae; genus Cepaea; species Cepaea nemoralis. The sequence continues at coordinate 19,162 of JACEFZ010007071.1, forward strand.
GCGTTTTATGTGATATTCACTGGCACAGGACGGAGCATAATGGGGAACGATCCGTTGCTGTGAAGTTGGAACCGTGACTAACTAACTAACTAACACACACAACACAACACACACAGACACACACATACACAAATACACCACACACACACACACACACACAACACACTATATATATAATATATATATATATATATATATATATATATATATATATATTATATATCTATCTATATATATATATATATTATATAATATATGAGCCAAGTCCTCTCTCTGTATTGCTAAATATCCACGCAACGGACGTCTTTATTTGAATGGACTTAACATGAAACTCTATAGTTTAGTGTTTGCCGAGGCTTCTGCAAATTAGGCTTTCGTTCCCGCCCAATTCTCACCCTTGAAAAAAAAAAAAGTTCATTTGATCGCTCGCTCTCCAGGTCCACCCTGTCCTTCCTGACGCCTGTTTCCGTGTGCTCTAATTGCGTGGTTGCTGCGCACTCTTAGGTTAAGGCGTTCACATATACTAGCTGCAGGCACCACATCAATATTAGGCAAATGCGAAATTCCGCCCTTGGGTTACCGAAGCCATTATGGGAAGAAAAGAATAGTAACACCGTATCCTACTAGACATGACGTAAGAAGCGACTAATGAGGGTTGGTTTGGGGCTGACAACCCAGTCGTGCATAAAACGTGGGCCAGAGAATCAAGCTAACCATGATCAAATTTAAAGACATTGAAGCGTGAACAACTCAGCAATCAACAGGATGCTGCTCTTCCGGTAGAGTTCAAATAAAGAAAATTTGTTGGGGTGTTCGCTCGATTTTGAATTCAAACGTAGTCCATTCTTCTAGTACACTTGGCTGATTTTTGCATGTTGATTGGATTTTCTTATCACCAGTGTCCTTCGTCACCAGGTGACCCACATTCGGACTTTTGCGGTACTTGTAATTTACGTCCACAAGGCAAGGACGAGAAGCGAATATGTTACTCCAACTTGACCAGTGTAGGGATTGAACTCAATACTTCGGCATCTGCACACTGGAAGTTTAAGAGCGAGCGCTTTTATCTATTCGGCCATGCTGACCTTCAAATACACAATATGACTAGGGAGCTAGAAGGAAGGACACAGGCACACTTGAAGTCTTGATAAAAAAAATACTTGATCGGTAATCACAAAAAGTTAATATGGTTAAACAACACACTCACCCACACGCCCACATACCTACGCATCTACACACCTGCACACCTACACAGACTTACATACACCTACACACCTTACATACACCTACACAACACACCTACATCACCACAACACCTAACCTTCTCCCCCCCACACACACGCCTACCTAACCTTCTCCCCACCCCCCCCCCCACCCCCCCACCCACCCACCCCCCCCACCCCCCACACCCCCCATCCACCTCCGCCTGACACAACACCTACCTTCTCCCCCCCTCCCCCCAACACCCCCCCCCACACTACATTCCGCCCCCCCCCCACCACCACCCCCCCCCCACACACCCACACACACCTAACCTTCTCCCCCCCCCCCCCCCCCCCCACACACACCACAATCTAACCTCCCCCCCCCCACACCCATTCCTAACCTTCTCTCCCCCCACACACACACCTAACCTTCTCCCCTTCCACCCCCCCCCCCCACCACACCACCTAACCTTCTCCCCCACACATACCTAACCTTCTCCCGCCCACACACACACCCTAACCTTCTTTCCCCCCCCCCCCCCCCCCCCCCCCCACCCACACACACACACTCGCAGCCTCAACTTCCATCTCCATGTTAGATGTTGTAGCAGCAAATGCCAAACTGTTATGGTGGTGCACTCTCTCTCGCTCTGTTCTCTGTTGGCACACTCTAAGACAGTTCATCTTTCACACTGTTGGCACACTCTAAGACAGTTCATCTTTCACACTGTTGGCACACTCTAAGACAGTCAATCTTTCACACTGTTGGCACACTCTAAGACTAGTCCATCAATCTTTTGTCCTGGTGGTACACTCTAAGACAGTTCATCTTTCACACTGTTGGCACACTCTAAGACAGTTCATCTTTCACACTGTTGGCACACTCTAAGACAGTTAATCTTTCACACTGTTGGCACACTCTAAGACAATTCATCTTTCACACTGTTGGCACACTCTAAGGCAGTTCATCTTTCACACTGTTGGCAACACTCTAAGACAGTTCATCTTTCACACTGTTTGGTACACTCTAAAGACAGTTCATCTTTTCACACTGTTGGCACACTCTTAAAACAGTTTCATCTTTCACACTGTTGGCACACTCTAAGACAGTTCATCTTTCACCACTGTTGGCACACTCTGAGACAGTTCATCTTTCACACTGTTGACCACACTCTAAGACAGTTCATCTTTCACACTGTTGGCACACTCTAAGACAGTTCATCTTTCACACTGTTGGCACACTCTAAGACAGTTCATCTTTCACACTGTTGGCACACTCTAAGACAGTTCATCTTTCACACTGTTGGCACACTCTAAGACAGTTCATCTTTCACACTGTTGGCACACTCTAAGACAGTTCATCTTTCACACTGTTGGTCACACTCTAAGACTAGTCCACCAATCTCTTGTCCTGGTGGTACACTCTAAGACTGTAGTTCATTCACCTCTCGTTCTTGTCGTACTCTAAGAGTAGTTCGCCCATCTCTCACTCTTGTCGTACACTCTTAGAGTATGTTGTCCATCTCTCGCCCTTTTCGTACACTCTGAGCAATTCCATCTCTAACTCTTGTCGCACATTCTAAGAGTGTTTCATCCATCCTTCGCTCTGATGGTAGTACATTCTAAGACATCGTACACTCTGAGTAGTTCACCCATCTCTTGCTCTTGTCGTACACTCTGAGTAGTTCACCCATCTCTTGCTCTTGTCGTACACTCTATCTTTCCATTTGTATTGCTACCTACCTCTTGCTTACCTGACTTTCCTCCCCTATGGCGTGCATCAGTATTTAATGTACATATCACCCTACTTCACATGTCGCGGCCTAAAAACTTGAAGGCTTAACACACCAATGGCAGTATTTGCTATGGAAGTACCTCTACCTTCATGTACCCGTATTTTGTTTATATCTTCCATCAGCGTTCTTCTCATTCCCAGCGTTCTTAGACTTTCATGATTGTTTGCTTCTATGAACTACGACCGATTGAGTCGAGTCGAGCCGAGCTAAGAACATTCCCACACTCGCTCCATTCCCAGGTTCAACAGCCAGCGATGAGTCATACTACTAATCATTCCAACTGAGATCTGACTGAAAGTTCTCCTGGTCTTCCCTCTGTTTTGAGATTCGCCCAGAACCTCTCCAGATCCCCCGTCATATCATTCTCTCTACTACAGGTTCTCAGTCTGTTACCCCGCTTTCTCCATCTGGTCCCACAGGCGCCCGATCACCTCTCACTTGCCCATAGGTAATCTATCACAGAGAAGTGCATTCCTTGCCATCATTTCCGTCTGTTCATTCCCTCGCACACGTGCATGACCAGGGCAGAAAATACATACAATTCTCATAATATGTGACCTCTGAAGCGGGCAAGCCATTCTACACGAAGCATTCCTTTCTCCACCTTACCAAGCATACTCCGTGTGTCCGTAACGAATACAGTGTGTGTTGCAGCGGTCTCCTCCAACCACCGGAAGGCTGTTACTGCTTCCACCTCCATTCTCACGCTGGAGGTCGTAATCTCAGATGCCAGACTCTCCTTTTTAAACATCGTCCTTTAGCCTTCTCAATGAGACCCCAAACATTACGGCTGTTTCTCACCACTGACCCGTCGGTGTAGATCACTGTGTCACCATGATGTGTGTTGCCCTGGATCAGTTGTTGTACCTTAAACTCAGTGCGGCCCGCTGCCCATTCTCTGCACTCACTATCCAGTGTGACTATCACCTTGTGCCAGTCCATGTCTTCCGGTACTTTAGCCCACTCTTTTTCATGTATGATGTTTTCTATTTCACACACCAGGCTGATAGATATTTCTGCCTGTGCCATCCTTGACCTGCTTCTTCTGTCTATGACCCTTTACCATACCCATGGCTCCATGCAGGGTGGATCCCTGTCTGCAGCGACTCTCAAGTACCATTTGTCTTGAAGGACCCTGTGCCTACGACCGATTATTCTATCCATCCAAATTTCCTGGAGATCAGTTGGATTTTCTGTTCCAGCAATTGTATAGAAACACATGTAGCTATCTCGAGGGGAGCTTGGAATTAGAGGTTGGTTTGTTTTGTTTTTGTTAAAAATATAATTCAGATAGCTAGGCAAATGGATAGCATCATATGGAAGATGCACGACGGAGATAAAGATCAGAACAGGACAAGCAAACACGAAATTATATCAATTGAACATTTTATGCAATAGGTATTTGTTGTCCTTGGAAGTTAGAATAAGAGTTCTGGCATGTTCATAGATCCAGTGTTATGGCTGCGAATTCTGGACAATTAGTAAAGAGATTAGAAAATCTAAAAATCTATAGGAGCCTTGGTTAAAAGTTAGTTGCATTTCCATTACAGGACGTCGCAGTCAACCTCGGAATGTTTTGGCTGTTTGTGATTTCTTGCCAAGTTTACGTTCAGTAGTTTGCCATTGATTTCTGTATGATCGGCATCCATACTATTGTATTAAAATCAGCGAAGGATGGTTTTGCTAAATCGCCCGCAACTGTGTTTCGAACGCAGTTTGCTGAATTACGAATTGCGTTCATAAGCCTTCGTCACAGAGCCTGTTTGAGATGTGGTTTTATAGAAAATTCATTAGAAAGCCAAAATGAGCAATCTGGACATTTTGAGGGAGGCTAAGTCGCAAAGGCCAGTCTCCCTGGCCTACGGATTAAACGACTTTCTCCGTAATCCCGTTTATCCACGTAGGGTAACGCAGCACGCAAGAATTGGAAGCGGTTCTCGCCGCGTTGATAACTTACGGGATAAGTGAGCCGGCCGCTCAGAAAGCAATGGCAAACTACTGAGCTGTAATCTTGCCAAGAAATCAACAATCAGCTGAAAGATGCTGGTGTTGACAGTGATGTCATGTAAAGGATATGCGAAAAAAAAAGTCGCAAAGACAATCTATCACGAACATTAGAAAGAAGCAGTCTACAATTTTTTGCCACATTATGAGAAGACAATAACTGGAACATGTTATGACAACCGGAAAGATTTGCAGAAAGAGAGACAGTGGACGACAGTGTGAGAAGATTTTTGACGGTCTTGTGTCATGGCACGAATTAATCCATGCCGCCGGTGATCGCAATTCGTGGAGAATCATGATCGCCCATACCAACCGACAAAGCACTGGATGATGATTAGAAAAACAATGCACTCCATGACGGATTAACACCTCAAGGAAACGGCTTCCGGTGAAACCGTTGAATCAGCTGTAACCTGAAAAACTACCACCCTCGCACTCGACATACCACCTCCTGCGTTTCTTGTTTAGTTTCATCGCGACGCCCTCGGCTAATGCAGGTATTTCCAGGGGCGTGGGCATTGTCATTTATCAGGTGGCTACTCCAAGAGAGATCTGTGGGTTGATATTATTCAGAATTATTCATGAGAGTTCTATGTGAAAATAGAGTCATATCTGGGAGGGGCTCATATTTTATTAGATTTCAGAATTTCAAGGCAATCTGGTCAGAACATTAGGGCTTGAGTTCCCTGTCTTTGCTTGATTTGCTTGATGGTAGATTACGCTCTCTCTCTCTCTCTCTCTCTCTCTCTCTCTCTCTCTCTCTCTCTCTCTCTCTCTCTCTCTCTCTCTCTCTCTCTCTCTCTCCCCCCTCCCCCCCCACTTTCGTGTGGTCATTAATATGTTATGATAGATGCATGTCCTTTACAGGACATTGTAATCAAACCCGGCATTTATTGGCTGTTTGTGATTTACTAGACAGTCTTTGCTATCTGAACGGCCGACGCCTCATATAATTGAAATCAACGCTTGCAGCTGATTTCGAACTTATGGCACACTCTAAGACTGTAGTTCGTATATCTCTCTCTGATGGCACATTTTAAGACTGTAGTTCTTATATTTCGCGTCCTGATGGCACACCCTAAGACTGTAGTTCGTATATCTCTCGCTCTGATGGCACACTATAAGACTAGTTCGTATAACTCTCGCTCTGATGGCACACTATAAGACTAGTTCGTATATCTCTCGCTCTGATGGCACACTATAAGACTGCATTCGTATATCTCTCGCTCTGATGGCACACTATAAAACTAGTTCGTATATCTCTCGCTCTGATGGCTCACTATAAGACTAGTTCGTATATCTCTCGCTCTGATGGCACATTATAAGACTAGTTCGTATATCTCGCTCTGATGGTACATGTTAAGACCGTAGTTCTTATATATCGCGCCCTGATGGCACACTCTAAGACTGTAGTTCGTATATCTCTTGCTCTGATGGCACACTATAAGACTGTAGTTCGTATATCTCTCGCTCTGATGGCACACTATAAGACTAGTTCGTATATCTCTCGCTCTGATGGCAGACTCTAAGACTAGTTCGTATATCTCTCGCTCTGATGGCACACCATACGACTGTAGTTTTTATAGCTCCCGCTCTGATGGCACTCTTTCTGTAGTTCGTATATCTCTCTTTGATGGCACCCTCTCAATAGTTTATATATATAGTCGCTATGATGGCACACTCTAAGACAGTAGTTCGTATATCTTTCACTCTGATGGCACACTGATACTGCAGTTAGTATATATCCAACGCTCTAACGGCTCACTCTAACACTGCATTTCTTATATCTCTCGCTCTAATAGCCCACTCTAAAACTGCAGTAGCAAATGTCAGATGCTCCTTGTGGTATTCGACTACAGTTCGTCCATCTCTTACACTGTAAGACTGTAGATAGGAGGCAGAGAAGTAAATGTCTGGATGGCTTCACCATATAGCATGGTCGGGACAAGAACACAGAGCTGATCCACGACTCCGGTTATCGTGTGAGATGGCGAAACATGACCGCCTAAGCTTATCGGCCTAAGCTATCGAGTTATGGGGGAGGGGGGGGGGGGGTCTTCGTTGCGAAGTGATTAGGTCGCTTGCCGTGCTCTCAGAATATCATGGGTTCGTTTTTAAACTCTGTCATTCGGGTCATAAGTGTAGTTTTTTTTCCCCCGGAAATCCCTAGGAGTCGTCGCTAGAGGTAAGGAGTTCGTGCTCAGTGCGACGCGATGCTTTCGTTGGCGTCTAGGAAACCAGAAACTTTGGGAAATCGTGGGTTTTCCATCACATGTAATACAACTCATAAAAATGCTCTATCTAGACAAGTGGTTCTCAACCTATTTTGGCCCGTGTCCCCTTTCACCATATTTTCAGAACGTCACCCCCACCCCCCCCCCCCCCCCCACCCCTTTCGTATTTCCTACCTAAAAATGTGGCCCATGCTCCCCTTCACCATATTTTCAGAACGTCATTCCCCCCTTTCCTATTTCCTACCTAAAAATCCCGCTCCTGCCCTTATACAGTATACGTAATAACGAAAGCTGAATTTAATAGCACATACTAAAACAAGTCTGGACGTCCACATAAAACATGATTTGTGGGTCTACTTACTTTATAAACTGAATTTTAGAAATGTGAGACGTACAGAACCGTACAGTATGAAGAGAAAAACAATATCAAGCAATCGGTTCTTGTATTAACGCGATCTTGAAATAATCTTACTTCCCCCCTGGAAACCCTAAAATTCCCCCCTGAGGGGGGGGGGGAGAGAAATTCCCCACCGGTTGAGAACCACTGATCTAGACCAATAAGCAGCGGCTAGAACAGATGGCGAGACATCAGACTGGTTTGACATCAAGCAATGAGTCCGCCAGGGTTGTGTGCTGTCCCCTTATTTGTTTAACCTGTACGCCGAAAATATAATGAAAATCAACGCAAAACTGTCTGCTTCCAAACCACTGAAATAAGTCAACCCTACACCCGAGTACACAAGAGCACTAACTCTTGCGTTGACCGCCGGAAACGTCTGTCAGGGGCGGATGTTTTCATGTGGCACTTCCTTTGCAGAATGTTGCTTTTTGTCACGGCCCACCGGAACGAATCAATCTTTTGCCAGTTTCCTTAACTCATGAATTTTTCAGCCCAAGACATCTTTGATTATCATGTTTTCACCTTTGTGTTCGTCGATCCTTTTATTTTCTTCCAGAAACAAAACCCTCCATTATAGTTTTCTAAGCTGGTTGTAAGCCACAGGTTGTAAGTAAAATAAAAAGCACACACATGGATGTGGACGTCAAGGGGAAATCACCAGTCTTCCTATAATTATGTATGAGCATGTCATGAATTTAAAATGGAAGTTATATTTCAGAAGCTTCATTGCAGTCGTCGGCTTGACTAAGGAGGGCGTGCTATGTGTCATAGTGGGCTCGTTGGTGGCATCGTCAGGGGATTACGCTGATACTGTTATGAGCACGGTTGGATAAGGGTTTTATGGCTGCTCTCGTCGTCCGCTAAGTAGGGAAAGACTGACCGCCTGAGCCTCCCAGACGACTGAATGATTTGAGAACACACACGACAGGCAGACGAGAAAGAGGAGTAAGGATGATGTGTCGGGGAAGGAGCAGGAGGAAAATAGGGAGGATTGACAGGTTGAATAAAAGATGGTAGGATGAGTGTAAAGTGAGTGTGGTGCAAGGATAAGGGGATTTGTAGGAAGGCAAAGGGAGTTTAGAGGAAAGTAGATGAATCAAGGAGGTATTTAGAGAGAGCGAAGAAGACGAGAGGAGCAAGAAGAGGAAGAAAAGATAGAAGAAAAGAGGAAGAAGGAAGGAGAATTAATTGCAGCAGGTAATTTCAGACCAGCTACAAGCGACATCCAACAATCTATCTGTGCGATAGTTTTCTGCAAAACCTGCCTGTACAAGCAATGCTATATATAAGGGTCGTTCATTTGAAACCCGTTCCAGTGGTTTTATTACAAAAGCATGAAAGAAACATTAACAGGTGTGGTAGAATTAAACAAAGCATTCATTTTGAATGAATTACGCACTATGGGTTGGTCAGAAGAAGTCTTCGTAGGCATTCAGGCAAGCATCCCATTGCTTAGGTAGGCGGCGAATGCCGTCCGCAAAAAAGGATTGTGGTTGCTCTCTGAACCAAGTGTTTACCGCGTTCATTACGTCTGCATCTGTGTGAAATCGTTGCCCCTTGAGAGATTTTTTTCTAGAGGTCCGAACAAATGAAAATCACATGGTGACAGATCAGGACTATAGGCTGGATGTTGCAGAATTTCCCACTTCTTCCTTGCTAATGCTTCCTGCACAATTTTTGCGACATGCTACGCTACCGCCGGCATAGCTCTCAATGAGAAAGAGCTATAGAAGTAAAAATATATGTGCGCTCATGCTTCATAAAATACACAAAAGCGATTCACAACTTGAAACATGGGAAATAGCTTATTGGCACCTTGCCGTCTTGACAGATGATAGTTTGTTACAATGTGCTTCAAAAAGGCATAATAACTACAACCCATGGCGGTAGCGAATGTGACTGATAAGGCCAATTCGCGCTGTAAATGTTCGTCCACAGTGGATGCATGTGAACACATGGTCATTTCCACCATCATGCACCATCTTACGTCTCGCACGCTCGGTGTGTGACTTATCTGCAATCATTTTCTCCTTTGTCTTTATTCCATTTCTGATATTTGCCCTCCATGCAACACGTTCAGCGGCGACTTGCTCCCAATGTGCATTATCAATGCCTGTATCAATCATGTCCCGCTTACACACATCTTTGTATCGTAGTAGAGGCCGACCCTGAGATCTCTTACCCATCTGTAATTCACCAAAAAAGATGTCCTTTGGTATTCTACCATCATCCATCCTCCTAACGTGTCCTATCCATCTAAGTCTACGAAGACTGAGCATGGAACAAACCGTCACACAACCTGATCTTTCCAATACTTCAGTATTTGTGATTTTGTCTTGCCACTTAATACCAAGTATTCTTCGCAGACACCGCATATGAAAGCTGTTTAAACGTTTCTCTTGGTGTGAGTAAGTTGACCAGGCTTCACTGCCATAAAGAAGAGTACTAAGGACACAGGCTTGATAGACAAGGACTTTTGTTTTGGCAGTAAGCTTCCTGTTCTCCCAGACTCTTTTTGTTAACCTGTTCATTGTTGTTGCTGCCTTACCAATCCTGATGTTGATTTCCTGATCTAGGGATAATTTGCTATTTACCTCTGATCCTAGATATGTAAAATGGTCTACTATCTCTAGTTCGGCGTCGTCAATAAAGATTGATGGTACCCCATGTGCACCTTGTGACATAATCTGTGTCTTCTTTTTGCTAATTGTTAAACCAAATTCAGAACAAGCATTGGAGAATGCAGATAGTAGACGTTGTAATTCTTCCTCAGAGTGGGTCGTAATTGCAGCATCATCTGCAAAAAGCAACTCTCTGATCAGTACCCTCCTAATTTTGGTCTTGGCCTTCAATCTCTGAGCATTGTAGAGTCCGCCATCTGAGCGTGAGTGAATGTGTATACCACATCCTGATCACGAAAGGCATATTTCAGTAGAAGTGAAAAGTATATTCCAAAGAGGGTGACGGCTAGTACACAACCTTGCTTAAGTCCACTCTTGATTTCAAACTCTTCTGAAGTTGCACCATCAAACTTGATTATACCCTTCATGCCTGTGTGGAACGATTCCACAATGGACAGAAGAGTTGGTAGGCAGCCAATCTTCTTTAGTGCCTTGAACAGACCCTCACGACTGACCAAATCAAATGCCTTTGTGAGGTCGATGAAGGCAATAAACAGTGGTTGATTCTGTTCACGGCATTTTTCTTGCATTTGTCGCAATGAGAATATCATATCAATGGCAGACCGGTGTTGTCGAAAGCCACACTGTGATTCGGGGTAGACTTGATCTCCTAGGACTTGAAGTCTGCGCAGAACAATTCTGGCAAATACTTTTCCAACAATACACAGAATTGAAATACCCCTATAGTTGTTACAGTCGCTTCGGTCGCCCTTGTTCTTGTACAGCGTTATGATGCTTGAATCTGGGCTATATATGATATGGGTTATCAAGGCATCGAAAAAAAATCAAAAATCAATACTACACGACTCAGTAATATCAATGAATCATGTGCCATTTATTAGTTATGAAGAATATACTGGTCAAATAAAAGGTGACGCTGTTATTCTAGGGTTGTATTATTATTATTATTATTATTATTATTATTATTATTATTATTATTATTATTATTATTATTATTATTGTCATTATTATTATTACTATTATTATTATTATTATTATTATTATTATTATTATTAATCATTTGTGATTTTGTCTTGCCACTTTCTGTCAGCGCCGAATGTTGGGCGGCGCTTACCAAACCCGACACCCCACATTGTGCCAACGGCTTCGGGCGGAAGAGCGCAATTGGGAGGGTACTAGCCTTATCCTGGTGCGAGGAATTGCAACCCAAAGACAAAATAAGTCATGGCAGGGCAAACGAGGCCCTATGCCTTGGTTGGCAGCTGGTCTAGGATCAAAGCTCCGACAGGCGGACAGTTAGAGCATTGCTTTGCTGATCCGGCAGCTTCTGCAGCTTGTCTTGTTCCAGATTATAGGTGTCAACTTTCCTCTGGAGTGAACTAGGCAGGCCGAGAGAGGGATCATGCTGCATGGGCAACACATGGTTTCTTTATTTTAGCCCAGGCTTTGTGCTATGGAGAGGCAATAACTCCATCCCTGGTCTTAACCGCCATGGATCGTAGTTATTAAGCCTTTTTGAAGCACAATGTACCAAACTATCGTTAGGTGCCAATGAATTATTATTATTATTATTATTATTGTTATTATTATTATTATTATTATATTATTATTATTATTATTATTGTTATTATTATTATTATCTTTATTAATATTAAATGGGAAGGTAATCCGTACTGAGATAGTGTTCGAATAATTTGCGATTATATGTCTAGGGATTGGTGATATCTTTGATTTCTTGTGGAAGATTGTTCCACAGCTGAGCTGCGGAGTACTCTAGGCTTGTTTTATATGTCTATCCTAGGCTTCGGTATCTGTAATATATTTAGCCGTTTACCGTGTCTAGCATTATATTTAAAACAGTGGCCAAAGGCAGTTTGGGGCATTCCGTTGTAGGATTTTGTGAATTAGTTTGGCCTTATTGAAAGGATTGAAAATTAGGCGTTTAGATGATGGCATTTATGAGGCAATTCTCTTCGATATTCAGATCGTGTAGAACGTCACTATCGTTCCTCTTCTTGGTGCACGGCATCCCGAACACTTATCTTAACTGTTAAGCTTAAAAACTGCAGTGTTCTGCTTTAATGATAGCGAATCAAACCACGACTGGTATCATTGTGTTGCCATAGCAACGATACATGTTCTGAACAATTTTACTGCAACTTGTGTACAGGAGTTGTGGCATAAGCTCTTAACAATAAAGACACGAAACGAGGTCAGCATGGCTGAATGGATAAGAACAGTTGTTCTTAACATCCGGTATGCTGATGCCGACGTAGCGGGTTTGAACCCCTACACGGGTCATTTGGCATAAAATGTTGACTTCTCGTCCTCGACTTAGGGACGTAAATTACAAGTACCTCTGAAGTCACACTGGGTTGTCATTATGTCGAGGGACACTGGTAATAAGGAAAGCGCAAAAATCTGTCCAGTGGACTAGACGCAGTAGCACTTGTATGAACTACGCTTGAGTTTAAAGCCAGCAAATGTTTAAAAGAAAAGACATGAAACCGTATATTATTCAACCCATACATTCGTTATCTGGCCCATACATTTATCCAACAGATAGCATAAATGAACAAGCTAAAAGGGGATGTAATCACCAGTCAGCACAAGCGGGAGACAACTCACTCCTTGCTCAGATTACTCATAGCTGTGCTGGGTAACACTCGCGAGCTGAGTCTTAAGTTAAATCTTTTGTGAGACCACCAGAAGAAAAAATTTTCAAGACATCCTTCAAGTTTAATGGAAATTTAGATTTTCGTGTTGATCTTGGGAGTGGGCTGTGATGACAAAAATACATGGTATTACCAGTTGGTTGTAGTGGAATGTTTGCGTTCGCTCGCCTCAACTCAAGCGTGGTCCATAACACGGGCTACTACTACTAATACCAATGCACTGGACTGATTTTTGCGTGTGGTAGTTGAAAGTTATCTTTAGATTACAATTCTCTCTCTCTCTCTCTCTCTCTCTCTCTCTCTCTCTCTCTCTCCGTCCCTGTGTGTGTGATTGTGTGTGTGTGTGTGTGTGTGTATGTGCGCGCGCGACAGGGAGCGAACGAAAAAACAAAATAAAAAACAACTTTAATTTCAAAGGGTTTAAGAATTAGATAGAATTGAGAGAGAGAGAGAGAGAGAGAGAGAGAGAGAGAGAGGAGAGAGAGAGAGACGGAGAGAGAGAGAGAGAGAGAGAGAGGTTTAAAAAGGGTTAAAAACAAGAGAATCGACTTCTTTGCACCGAGTGTTAACCCGTACGGCTCGGTCTCTATCCGCAGGGTGGTCGGATGAAAACGTCGCACGTAACCCGAACTCCGTAACTCCAGTGACGACCCCCAGGAGTCTCCGAGAAATTTGCACTCGTAAACCAACTAACAGTCCAGAACCGATACACGACCATAGAAACTCGAGGCAGGCGGCTTGTCCACGTTGCCACGAAACACCGGCCTTCATTGTCCTTGTTTAGTCTGGCATTCCGTTCCGCGCGTATTTTCAGTTGTAACTTCCAGCTTGTCTGTCGTTAACTTTATATATATTAGGGCTGCGACCGATTAATTGAAATTTAATAGTTAACTTTTGAAAAATTAACGATTAATTAATCGTTAATTTCGATTAAAGCAAAACAATTATTGTCATATAACTCACATTATAGTCGTATTTGTCAAAAATCGAAATAACACTGGATTATCTTGTTCATATGTCATCTAATAACCAACTATGCAAACAGACGAGTATGTTGACAGTATTTGCTTCAAGTGACGAGCGCGTCTTATTAACAATATAACCAGCAGAGCTGAACAATCGTTCACATGGAACTGAGGTAGCCGGTATGCACAGAATGGTCTTGGCAAGGAATGCCAATTTTGGATATCGATGTTCATTAAGTTTCCACCATTGTAAAGGGTCAACCGATTCAGCAACTTTCTTATCCACTTCAGACTCAATTAGCTTAATACTCTCTTCATTTGGTTCACATATAGTTTCATTGTCAATGTCAGTATCATTTGTTGCAGCAGTCTCCATCTGCTCATCATGAACATTAACGGCTATTTGTTGTTCAATACGTGATCAAGTTCGTTCTTTTGCATCTTTTGACAAACACTTCAGGTATTTGTAGCGTGGATCAAGTGCTGTTGCAATCTGTGGTACTTAAATACTTGTCATATTAGCTACATGTTCACTGAAGTCATTAATCGATGCTGCCTTAAATTTAGATATGTAGCCCGGATCATCATCGTGTACAGTCATATGCTTTGTTAACGATGATAGCAGTGGCAATACACAGCTACATGAAACAAAATCTTGACCGCCAAGCAGGACCGTAGTATGACAGAATAAGTCCAAAACTTTGACATATTTCAAAATCTTCTCCCAATCTGAACCTGACAGTTTTGGACCTTTGTATTGCTTCTTTTCATCTGACATGTAGACAGTTAATGCTTCTCTGACCTGTAGAAGACTCTGTAGCATAATAAACATGTTTTATCTTGTTGGTACATCTTGCTGCAGCTTACACAATGGTGACTCAGTACAATTTTGCAACTGGGTAGTGTTTGCAGCACTATGTTTAAAATGTCCGACAATTTTTCGACATCCGGTTCATTTGTATAAGTGATGGGAGAAAAGTTTTCGATTAATCGTTAAAGAAAAAATTAATCGTAAAAAAAATAATTAACGATTAATCGATTAATTAATCGTTAACTTCCGCAGCCCTAATATATATATATATATATATCTTAGCAGGTTTACGTTCAGTAGGTTGCCATTGATTTTTGAACGAGAAGTCAGCGTTTAATTCCATATGACCATAGATCTTGCTACGTCGACGTCAGCGCATCGGAAGTTTAAGAGCTAGAGTTCTCTGATCCTTTCGGCCACGCCGACTGCTAAGTGTATCATTATCAAGTGCCCTGCCAGTTGATGTAGGCGTTCATTTCTCTCCACAGATCTCGGTCTTTCGTGTTTTGGATCAATTTTGCTGCTGATATTCCTCAACGCCACCGTCTCAATCCATCCTCATAATTTTTTTTGGGATCTGCCTCTCTTCCCCTTGATCTTTCCAATTGTGACGATGTTCTCCGATGCCTTTCTTCTCATCACATGACCAAAGAAAGCTGTTTGTCTCTTTCTTATTGTTGTATATAATATTCTAGTTTCATTAGCCTCTTTCGGGTAGTCGTTGTTCGTTACTTTTGCAGTCCAAGGAATTCGCAACATTCGTCTCAGGAACCACATCTATGTTGCTTCTATGTTGCTTCCAATCTCTTCCTAATTTGTTCATTTCCAAGATTCACTGCCATACAAAACAGGTTCTATATAGCACTTCAGCACTCTCTATTTTACATTAAATGATAGTGACTTATTGCATAAGATACTCTTCATTTTCTGAAATGCAGCCTTTACTTGCCCTACTCTGCTCTTAATCTTTGTTGTGCACCTTCCATCTGATATAAATGCCCCTAGGTATCTAAAATTATCCACTTGGTTAAGAATTTCTCCTTGTATTTCCATGTCACGTTTTGGTGTCACCTATTTATTTGAAATCACATTGTTACTGTTTTCATGATATCCAGGGAAAGTCATTTCTTAGCACCCTCTGTTACTACATTGTCCAACAGTTGTTGTAGATCTTTTGCATTATCCGCCACCAATACTGTGTCACCAGCATAGCGTATATTCTTTATTTTATAACCTCCGATTAGTATTCCCAGCTTATCTTTGACCTCTCTCATTATTACTTCGCTATAGATGGAGAAGAGATTCGGTGACAAAATACATCTATGTCCGGTTCTATATTAAAGTGTACGATGAGGGCTTATAATAAAGTGTATGATTGAGGACCTATAATAAAGTGCATATTGAAGGTCCTATAATAAAGTGTATGATGAAGGTCCTATAATAAAGTGTATGATAAAGGTCCTATAATAAAGTGTATGATAAAGGTCCTATAATAAAGTGTACGATAGAGGGCTTATAATAAAGTGTATGATAAAGGTCCTATAATAAAGTGTATGATAAAGGTCCTATAATAAAGTGTATGATAAAGGTCCTATCATAAAGTGTATGATAAAGGACCTATAATAAAGTGTATGATAAAGGTCTTGTAAAAATGTGTATGATAAAGGTCTTGTAATAAAGTGTATGATAAAGGTCCTATAATAAAGTGTATGATAAAGGTCCTATAATAAAGTGTATGATAAAGGTCCTATAATAACGTGTACGATAGAGGGCTTATAATAAAGTGTATGATTGAGGACCTATAATAAAGCGCATATTGAAGGTCCTATAATAAAGTGCATGATAAAGGTCCTGTAATAAAGTGGGTGATAAAGGTCTTGTAATAATGTGTATGATAAAGGTCCTATAATAAAGTGGGTGATAAAGGTCTTGTAATAATGTGTATGATAAAGGTCCTATAATAAAGTGGGTGATAAAGGTCTTGTAATAATGTGTATGATAAAGGTCCTATAATAAAGTGTATGATAAAGGTCCTATAATAAAATGTATAATAAAGGTCTTACAATAAAAGATAAGGGCTTATAATAGTCAAGTGTATGATCATCAATCAATCAGATGCCGCATCTATAATGAAGGTTTGCTGCAATGGATCTCTAACACTGTCCATCTCTCTCCTTGATTGTACACTTTGTCAGATTGTCCATCTCTTGATATCTTCCCACTTGTATCGTTGTCTACCTATTGCTCACTTGCCTTCAAACTTATCCTCCAGTATGATGTTTATAAGAGTGTTATGTCTTTTACCGTGGCAGAAATATTTCACTTGCCTCTTTTTTAAAGTGTATGATAATAGTGCTATGATAGTTAAGTGTACGATAAGGGCCCTATGATTAAGTGTATGATAAAAGTTTCCTGTCCTGTGAGTACAGCTGTGATCATTATTCGAAAGTAAAGCCAGCTGGTAGAAAATGAGTTAACTATTTGCAGTCAATGTTCGATAAAATTGTGATGAGTTCACCAAGATAACACACTCACGCTCGCTGTAGAATTTGATGTTAAAATTGAAGGAAGTATTGCCTTGAGCAAGATAACGTTCCCACGCACTGAGAACACATGAGAAGATTGCGTTGGTGTCGATCTAAGTTCTAAAACTATGCCACTATCTTGAAACCGTCTTAGTTTGAATAACAGAAAAACAGAAGTAATAGTTATTACAAGCGGAAAATCACATATCCAAATGCAACCTCAAAGTGGTAGAACTAATCTGAAATAAGTCAGTATGTTTAAGTATTCGGGTACTTTAAAAACATAAACAGGCCCATTGGACTAACACGTTGACTTCTTGTCTTTGTCGTGGGAATGTAAATTACAACTACCTCAGAAGTCGAAGTGGGTTGGCCTGACGGCGAGGGACCATGGTAATAGGGAAAGCTTACCCACAGGCAAACATTAATCCAGTGAACTAGAAATATGAGCACATGTATGAACTAGGCTTGAATTCAACACAACATAAACAGCATATCTCATTGTTTCAGCCTTCTTCTCACAAGGTCAGTGCTTCGTATCCTGACTCCGTCACGCACCTTTCTTTCGAAGACCGCCGAGGCTCGTTGCGCCGGGCTCGCTGCCGGGGCTCGTTGCCGGGGTTCGTCTTTAGTGAGACGCTCCCGACCAGTGGTTAGCTACCCTGCTGAGAGAGACTGATCTAGATGGGATTACACTCGATGCAATGAAGTGGTCCTTTTGCGGTTAAACCCATTTTGCCGTGTGTCATAACGTAGTGTGACCGTGTAGAGCACGGGCTGGGAACATCAGGCTCGCGGCCCGTTTAAGGCCCTTGAAATCATTCATCCGGCCCCGCCAAGGCAACCGGAGGGGTGGGGGGTGGGGGGGGGGGGGGGGACTCAAAATGAAAATAAAAATCTAGGACCTTTTTCATAACAGGTATTTGTTTTTCTTTTTTTTTTCAAAACATACCAACGCAAAGAGTCGACTTCCCGCTCCAACTGAGCGACCCAGAAAAGAAGTGAGTAGCAATATCAGCTCACATCACAAACTTCACAGATGAGAATCAGTTATAGCTACTTGTTCCAATGTAACACGTTGCAGACACGATCCGCCTCTTTTGGCTGTGTGTGATTCACCAGACAAATTTAGGTTCAATAGTTTACCAACGAACAAGTCCTACAAGAAGCGAATGAGAACCGTAAACTGATTAGAGAAATTAGACGTAGAGAGTCATAATTTTTGGTCACATAATAAATAAATTAGAGAACTTAGCGACAAGTAGCAAGATTGAGGTGAAAAGAAGGCAGAGAAGCAAATATCTAGATGGCTTGGCCACGCAGCATGGTTGATACTCGAACACAGAGCTGATCCACGACTCTGGAGATCGTGTAAGATGGTAAAACATGACTGCCCACGCTTATCGGCATGGTACATGATGATGATGAGTTTACCATTGCTGTCTGAACGAGAAGTCAGCAATTAAGTCTTAACTGAGCAGTGTGTGGAACGAACCCTCTACCTCGGTCACCAGAGAAAGTTCCAGCGAGACTTTGGCTCCGTCGACATTAGAGGTGATTTGATTAAATCTCATCTCATCTCATCTCATTATATTCCTCTTGTACCTTGCGGTGTCGAGGTGAAGTACAAACAGCGGGAGAGTGCCCGCTTATGGGCTATTTTTATTAAATGTTTAACCAAATATAACAGGCTAATTTGTAAGTTTATTATTTGTTTTATGGCCCACGAGTGATGTTATAAATATCCAAAAGGCCCTTGGAAGGAAAAAAAAACAGATTCTCTGCCCCTAGTCTAGAGAGACGCAAAGTATTATATGACTCATCGCTCGAATTACGTGCCTATCGTGTGTCGAGGACATAAGAAGGATGTGTATACACCTGAACTCAATATGCCGGGATCAATGCGGGGAGACTAAGGTTCGGGGCGACCTGGCAACAAATGCCAAGCCGTAGAGAAATACAGTATGTGTGTATTTATCGAGGTTACCGCGCTTTACGTTTCTCTTCTGATGGCTGTGGTGGTTTCATTCCACACGCCGGTCAGCTGGACTGAAATGCTGACTTCTCATTCAGAAATAAATGGCAGATTATGATAGATAACATAACTACGTTATGTTAGTTGCATATCCTTTACTAGGCGTCGCAGTCAATCCCAGCATATTTTTTGGCTGTTTGTGATCTCTTGGCAAGTTTACGTTCAGTAGTCTGACATTGATTTTTGAACGACCGGCACCCATATATTTCGTTAAAAAAAACACCCAAACGCAAGGCTGTCTGCTGTTTCAAACATGATTTAAACTCGGTATGCGGGATTACGAAATTCGTCCGTAACTTCTTCGCCACGGAGCAGGCACTGAACGTAAAAATGTCTAACAAATCACTAACAGCCAACAGGGGTTCAGGTTGGTTGGAGCCTCCTACAAAGGACATGAAACAATAAAAAAGTACTTAGATACAGTCCACAGAAAATATGGATTTACTCAACTGGGATCGCGGTAGTATAGTGGATTTTGTTGTTCTTGTT
Source organism: Cepaea nemoralis (assembly GCA_014155875.1). Taxonomy (NCBI): domain Eukaryota; kingdom Metazoa; phylum Mollusca; class Gastropoda; order Stylommatophora; family Helicidae; genus Cepaea; species Cepaea nemoralis. The sequence goes on from JACEFZ010007071.1 coordinate 38,943, forward strand.
CTTATACTCCGTCGAGTTGATTGTTCCCTTTAAAGGGCTTCAAGAATATAGAACTAGCTATGCCTTTTTTCCCTGTGGGCGAGCAGCACACAGATTCCTAGCTTGCTTATGATCTCCCAGAGCGTGCACAATCATCTCATCTCATCTCATCTCATCATGTTCCTCTTGTACCTTGCGGTGTCGAGGTGAAGTATAAACATCGTGTGAGTGCCCGATTATGGGCTTCAGGTATCGATATTCCCATGGACTCTGCTATTCCCTCCGTCCAACGTTTACGTGGTCGACCTCTTCCTCTGTTTCCATCTGGACACAATATGGGTGGTAATTGTCTGCTATCGTCGTTGGGAATTGCTGTGACTCTTGCACTCCTGCAGTGTAAATATTGTGTAGTTCTCGACAGGCTTGATCACAACAGAGATCATTGTTCTTCCTCCCTGAGTTAACCAGACTAATGGAGAGATCATAGATCTCCTTCTTTCGTTTGTCAGACTAGTACATAGATTATAGTCGATCTCCCCGCTTCGTTAGTCAGATTAATGGGGAGATCTCCGCCCTTCGTTAGCCAGACTACAGAGACTATAGTCGATCTTCTCTTCGATAGCCAGACTAGTAACATAGACTATAGTTGATCTTCCCCTTTCATCGTTAGCCAGACTTGGGCATAGACTATTGTCGATCTCCTCCCTTTGTAGCCAGACCAGTGCATAGAATATAGCTGATCTCCCTTCGTTAGTCAGATTAGTGGGTAGATCTCCGCGTTTCGTTAGCCAGACTAGTACAGAGAATATAGTTACATAATAGTCGTATAGTACATAAACTATAGCCGACTATACTACCCCCATTTGTAGCCCAAACCATTACATAAACTATAGTCGATCTTACTATCATTAGCCAGTCCAGTACATAGACTATAGTATATCTTTTCCCCTTTTTTAAAGCCAGACTTGTACGTAGACTGTAGTCATCTCCTCCATTCGTCTCCCAGACTAGCACATCAACTATAGTCGATCTCCTCCCTTCGTTTGCCAGACCAGTGATTGCCCTTAATGCCCCTGGTGAAGATGGAGACTTTAGCCATTAAGAGACACAAACCGACACTGGTACGTCAATAGTTTATAGTCGACACGCTTGCCAAAACAATGTTACGTGATCAGCCTCATGTATTGTAGGCATGTACGAGAGGGTTTCAAATGAAAACCTTAAGCATGGTAGAAATTACAGTAACCTTAGTGTCTTGTAATCTGTCAATATTGTTGTTAAGGATTTCAAGAGTGACATCGCGGTGCAGACGAACACGGTGACGTCTTAAGGGCATTTTAAAGATGGCCGCCCCACTGTTGACATGCACCAAGTTTCAAATGCAAGCCTTGAATCTTTATTTTTATTTGGTGAATATATTCTGAAATTATTTAAGGGAAGCTGTGTCGCAAAGAAAACTTATCACAAACATCATAAAGAGACAGTCATCGTTTTTTTTTTTTTTGGCCACGTTATGAGAAGACAACAACTGGAACATGTTATGACATCTGGAAAACATTGCGGAAAGAGAGATAGAGGAAGACAGTGTGAGAAGATTCTTGACAGTCTGGTGTCATGGCACAAAAGGGAGTCAACACACGAATCGATCCATGACGGCGGGGATCGTAATTTGTGGAGAGGATAATCGCCCATGCTAATATTTTAACAAAGTAAAGAATAAATGTATCATCTTTCAATGTAGCCACCACTGCGTTCAATGCCATGACTACGTCTTAGTTTTCTCTCGCAGCTTAGCTGTTTCACTTTTGGATGCGGTTTTTACATTCTTTTCCGATCCCCTGTCGAGGGCAAAAGCGTCACAGCCAGTTACGCACCTCAGAGGTCCCTGTCAGACTTCAGCATGCATGTGTGTACGGATTACTTTCTCTAGGCAGACTCCATCCAACGTAACATGTTTTACCTACTCGGGACTAGGTTTTCTTTTATGGCAACTTTGCCAGGGTTGTGACCTTACGGCATACACTTTGCGATTTCCAATTGTCGTGACGGTGTTAACTTGCACACGGAACCACCGGTTTTTCGCCCTTATCAGAGAAGGCTGGGTTTCCGACCTCACTACCCAAGAGTTCAGACAGGCTGTGTATTATCATAATAAACAAATGATTCTTGGAAAGATTAATTGCCTTACGCTGGAAACGAACCCGGTACCCCATGAGCCAACAGGGAGCACGTAACCTCTCGACCACGGATACCTCTAGTTGTGTTATGAACCCAAGAAAGTCCACATTAAGCCACTCCTCCACCACGGCTCATAAACTGCTTCAAAATCACATTCCTTCCCTTAAATTTTCTCGACACTGGATTAAAATGTAGTTCGCTATTACGTACATTTCATACACAGCAAGTTTTTTGTTTTTCAATATCCTTGCGCCGTTGCTTACTTCCCTGTATGTCAGTGTGTAGCGATTCCAACCGTAGCACGATCTCTTAAAGCACTCACTCACTACAGTGCGGGAGTTACTCACCCTGGTAGTGAGTCGACCGGCAGGTGCCTGACTGCGTGTGCCCGTTGCACAACCACCCCAGGTATGCCGGGTTTCTATATTCAGACCTGGGTGAGTTTGGTAACCAGGATGCTATTTTAAGAAGTTCGGGAACATTCTGAAATAAAGAGAGCCACAGTATACTTATCTTTCCCCGACCCCCACTGTGTTTGAAGGAGGAATGGACGGAAAAGAGTGCCATAAAATGTTAAGGTGGTTATTTATAGAACAGGCCTTTAGGAACTTTGACAGATGGGTAATGATCTTTTCCTTTTTATCTCGTTCTTCCTGTCTCGTTCGTATTTTCTCGTTATGTGTTTGTTTGTTTGTTTGTTTCTTTTATTGTATGAGTGTTTGTTTCTTTGTGTGTCCGTTTTGTGTGTGTGTGTGTGTGTGTGTGCATGTTTGGTTTTGTGTTTGTTTATGTGTTGTCGTTCGTTCCTTCCTTGTCTGTGTCTTATTATTTCTGTCCCACTCATTCGTCGACTAAATCCAGATGTAGAGACACAAAGGCCAAGTGCAAGAGTTAACTCTCTCTTCTCTCTCTCTCTCTCTCTCTCTCTCTCTCTCTCTCTCTCTCTCTCTCCTCTCTCTCTGTCACACACATACGCAAACATATAATTAATTTGCGGGAGCAAACTAATCCTACTGATGCTGCCGTTGTACCTTCTTTCCTTCCTTCCTTCCTTCCTTCCTTCCTTCCTTCCTTCCTTCCTTCCTTCCTTCCTCCCTGCCTGCCCACCCGCCCGCCCGCCCGCCCGCCTGCCTGTCTGTCTGTCTGTCTGTCTGTCTGTCTGTCTGTCAACCTTTCTCCTTACTTCCTCCCTCCCTTCACTCCTTCCTAACTAACCGCCTTCCTTCCTTCCTGCCTGCCTGCCTGCCTGCCTGCCTGCCTGCGTCCGTCCGTCCGTCCGTCTGTCTGTCTGTCTGTCTGTCTGTCAACCTTCCTCCCTCCCTCCCTCCCTTCCTTCCTTCCTTCCTTCCTTCCTTCCTTCCTTCCTTCCTTCCTTCCTTCCTTCCTTCCTTCCTTCCTTCCTTCCTTCCTTCCTACCTTCCTGCCTGCCTGCCTGCCTGCCTGCCTGCCTGCCCCCTCTCTACCTCCCTCCGTCCTTCCCTCCCTCTAACCCCCAGTTGAGTATAAACCCTCAACCAACTCGCGCCAGGCTTTCCTATCTGATGCCATCTCCTACAGCTTCCTTCACATCATCCCATCTTATTGAGCTCTCTGCAATTCTCTTCTCCGTGTTGTAGATCTCCCCCGATGCCGTTTGCCCTGTTGGATCGTGTTGGATCTAGAGACAGGAATATCTAGCTGCATGAGTATCGGGGTTTCCCATGTACCCTACCGACCCATCTCCACCGTCATTCCTGCACCTCTGGATTCTCCATCTGTATATTTAGCTCACGAAGCTCCGCATTAGTTGTGTGAATCTGGCATACCATTTTAGTCCTATTTTCAAAACATTATCAACGGCTAACCGTCTAAACTCTTATATAGTCCCATGGATTCTGTTATTCCCTCTGTCCATCGTTTACATGGTCGGCTTCTTCTGGTTCCATTCGGTCAGTACATCATTGATTGTTGTGGAATGGTGTCAATTGGTAGCCTAGTTATATGGGCGACCGGTTTCACTTGCTATTGGCACCTTGCCGTCTCGACAGACGATAGTTTGTTACATTGTGCTTCAAAAAGGCTTAATAACTACATCCCATGGCGGTGGCGAGTGTGGCTGATAAGGCCAATTCGCGCTGTAAATGTTCGTCCACAGTGGATGCATGTGAACACATGGTCATTTTCACCATCATGCACCATCTTACGTCTCACACGCTCGGTATGTGACTTATCTGCAATAATTTTCTCATTTGTCTTTATTCCATTTCTGATATTTGCCCTCCATGAAACACGTTCAGCGGCGACTTGCTCTCAGTATGCATTATAAATGCCTGTATCAATCATGTCCCGCTTACACACATCTTTGTATCGTAGTAGAGGCCGACCCTGAGATCTCTTACCCATCTGTAATTCACCAAAAAAGATGTCCTTTGGTATTCTACCATCATCCATTCCCCTAACGTGTCCTATCCATCTAAGTCTACGAAGACCGTCACACAACCTGATCTTTCCAATACTTCAGTATTTGTGATTTTCTCTTGCCACTTACTACCAAGTATTCTTCGCAGACACCGCATATGAAAGCTGTTTCTCTTGGTGTGAGTAAGTTGTCCAGGCTTCACTGCCATAAAGAAGAGTACTAACGACACAGGCTTGATAGACAAGGACTTTTTGTTTTGGCAGTAAGCTTCCTACTCTCCCAGACTCTTCTAATGAAATCTAGCGCTGCTATAGCCGTCACTTTAATCCTAATTTCTTCATTTCTGATGTTCTCTCTTCGTGATACATTGAGTATTATTCTCAGGAATCTCATTTCCGTTGCTGCACCCACCCCCCTCCCGTGGTCAATGTCCAAATTTAGCAATGGTAGCATAGAGTTGGTGATAAGATTATGTTGTAGAGTGCTTTTTGTTTTAAAAGTATCCATTCATACATGTTTGTTCTTTAGTATTGGTGCCATTTGTCCAACGAGTTGGTTGGCTTTACTGAATCTATTTTCGATCTCGTCTTCTGATTTGTCATGTAATATTATACTTCCTTAGGTCTTTATATACAGGGGGAAGTCATTAAGTAAGTCACAAATGGCTGTAGAAAAATAACTAACTATGACAACTTGGAACTAGTTTATTTTTATACATACATCGTCCCTTTATTTCTCAACATAATTTCCACCAACATTGATGCAATTATCCCATCGTTTTATCTATCAGTCCTCACAAACCGGCTGCATAGAACTGCATGCTCTGTTTCTCAACCACTGTTTTCACTTCACATTCAACTTCGGCATCATTCGCGAAATGTCTCCCGCCAAGGTGGGTTTTCAGTGGACCAAAAAGGTGGAAATCGCTAAGGGCTAAGTCGGGGACTGTAAGGTGGATGTTCCAGAACTTCCCACCTTAGTTGGTTAATTTTCTCCTGAGTTAATCGAGCCTTATGTGGTCTGGCATTGTCATGTAAGAAGCAACAACTCCTCTAGTCAGCAGTCCTGGACGTTTTCTTCGAATTGCATCATGAAGCATCGATAGAACTTCACAGTACGATTCAGAATTCACATTGTCACCTTTCTTCTTGAAATTGGTTAAAAGCACTCCTTGACAATCCCAGAACACTGTCAGCATAACCTTCCCTGCTGATGGCGTAACCTTGAATTGTTGGACACAAGGCGAAGAAGGATGTTTCCATTGCATTGAAGCACGCTTTGATTCGGGCTGGTAGTGATGCACCATGATTCGTCCCCAGTAACAATCCTGTTCAGCATGTCTTCTCCTTCATCTTCGTATCGACAGAGATGATGCAAGGACAGGCCAAATCGGTTCATTTTGTGTTCCTCCTTCAATTGTTCTGGGTACCCACCTTGAGCACACTTTCTTAAATTTCAATCGATCATGCATTATGCTGTATGCTGAACCATGTGAGCATCCTATTGCAGATGCTACAGAGTCTATCGTTACTCGCCTGTCACCTCTAATCATCTCCTCACCCGCTGCACGGATGCTTCTGTTGCAATCTCAACAGGACGACCAGATCGATTTCATCAACAATTTTAGAGCGTCCTTGAGAAATTTTTCTACCCAGCTATGCACCGCTTTACGGGACAAACATTTGTCAGCATAAACAGGAAGCATTTCCTTATGAATGTCCTTTGCAGGCAGTCCTTTTTCCCACCAAAAAAAACAAACAAAAACGCACAACAGCACGTTGCTCTTTGGTTGTACACTCCGTAAGTACAGTCGCCATTTTGTTTATGCGCTGCGCATGCGCATGAGACACCTAGCGCCACCTGACGAACGGGAATATAAAGTTCGATGTTGCTGTCACCTAATGACACCTGTAGAAAACACCAACTACATTTACCTGCCATCCCACAGAACTGTGTGACTTACTTATTGACTCGTCCTCGTATATTATACTTATACGACCGATCTTCCTGGCCAAGGTGTTAACAACATTGTTCGTAATCCCGTATATCCACGTGGGGAAAACAGCAGCTGCGAGAATCGGCAACGGTCCGCGCTGGTAACTTACGGGGGTATGTGAGTCGGGTCGTTCAGAAAGCAGTGGCAAACTACTGAACGTAAAACTTGCCCAAGAATCACGAACAGCCAAAATGCTGGGGTTGGCTGCTACGTCCTGTGAAGGACATGCAATTAAATTTTACAATTGTATAGCGAGTAAACACGGCACCGTTTACATGGATATTGCAGGCTTTCGCAGAAGAGCACCAGTTGAAAATCCTTTCGAGCTCAGCATTGTCGAATGGCTTAGAGCACCCGTTCTTAAACATCCAATGTGCTGTCAAGGTAGTGGGTTCGACCCCCTACACCGGTCAGCTGGACTGTGTTGACTTCTCGTCCTTGACTTGGGGACGTAAATTTACACGTACCTCTGAAGTCGGAGTGGGTTCGCCTAATCGCGCGGGACACTGGTAAAAGGGAAAGCTAATCCACACGCAAACATCAGTCCAGTGTACTAGACGTACTGTCACATGTACGGACTACGCTTGATATCAAAGCGAATAAACGCACCAACAATTTAAACAAAAAATGCCTTTCTATCACTAACACGTGTTCGTGGTCGGTTTTTCGTTGCGTCTTCCGTACATCAGCATCCCGTATGAAGGATGCTATTGAAACAGCCGTCTCAAGTTACTCCGCTATGTTCAGGAGAAAAGTCTCGATTTCATGCATAAGCCCTCTTATACCAGTGGTTGCTTCTACGCACTGATTGCCTCTGTGACTCCTGGGTAGGTAATGACGAAGTCAACGCTGGATAGTCCCCCTTGTTTGTTTACTGGGCCACGAATGTACGTTAACTTGCCTATTCCCGACTGCACCTGCGAGATAAATGTTACCCAGCGACACGTCCAGGATATTAGACAACGTCGCAATGTCGACTTTTAGTAATAAAAAAGAACGATCTCGTGGCTTGGTCACATAAAAACATCTAAGAGAACACTTACCTTGCCGTCTTGATAGACAATAGTTTTTACACAGTGCTTTAAAAAAAGGCATAATGACCTCTCCGTAGCACAAACTCTGGGCTGAATTGTAGAGCCCATGGTTTTCCCATGCAGCATGATCCCGCTCTTGACCTGCCTTGTTTACTCCAGAGGAAAGGTAACACCAATACATCTAGAACAAGACAAGCTGCAGAAACTACCGGATCAGCAAAACCATGCTCTAACTTTCCACCTGTTGGAGCTTCGATCCTAGATATGTTCGAAGCCGTTCGCACTATATGGGATGTCGGGTTTGGTGAGCGCCGCCCAACACTCGGTGCTAACAGAAAGGACTATAAGGCTGAATATTACGAAAGAGCAAGTGGTGGACCAAGAAACATATTTATAAAACGGACATTATGCAGACATATATGGAATTAAAGAGGGCCGCACAAGAACAACATATATGGGATTAAAGAGGGCCGCACATGATAAACTAAATAGAACGGAATAGGAACCGACCCAAGGGCTCAAACATTTCATAGTGACGACAGCGGGCCTCGACCCATGAACAACGTGAATATAAAGGTAATGCAATAGTACATTATGCCACAAGGATATGAAATATTAGTTGCATATCTTTTACAGGACCTAGCTTCAACTTAAACATTTGTTGGCTGTTTGTGATACCTGGTCAAGTTTACAGTTAGTAGTTTACCATTGCTTTCTGAACGACCGGACCCATACCATAGTAAGGATACCAACGTAAGGAGGTCTTCTCCCAAATCACCCACAACTGTATTTCGAACGCGGTATGCCGGATTAGGAATTGCAATTTCAACCCCTTCGCCACAGAGGCGGTTACTCTCCGATGATCAGGATGTTCATGAAATATTAGGCAATCGCAACATGCCCTGCTTTCCTTTCGTGTGGTCACGAAGATATCACGGATGTGAAAATACGACCGCGGAGTCGGTAGTGTAGTATATTAACTACTTGACTACAACCCATGCCAATCAAATATTATGAGCGGTAATGCCCAGCAAAAGAATTCTGAAAAAAGGTAACCAGGCATTTAGTCTGAAAAGCAAAAATTTAATTTCGCTTGCTTACGTAACACGCCAGACATGCGTGTGCTCTCTGTCCCCATGCTGTGGCCCCTCTTTTCCCCCAACTTCTCTCCTCAGTGATTGCCGGAGAGATAAACCAGGTATCTGTTTGTGTCACTGCGCCGTGTCCGTTGACCAGGTATGTGAAATGATTACAGGAGGGAACTTGTGTCTGCCGCCGCCATCTGGTTCTGATAATCAGGGTGTTGGTTCCAATGTGCAGTGCCTTATCAGTCAGGATACCAGTTTGAATCTGTCTGCATGCCTGCCTTTCCGCCATCCATCCATCCATCCATCCATCCATCCATCCATTCATCCGTTCACCCATTTATCCTACCTATCTGCTTGTCCTTCTGTCTGCCTACATACCTGCCTTATCTGTCTGCCTACACGCCTGTCTTGTCTGTCTGCCTGCGTGCCTGTCTTGTCTGTCTGCCTGCGTGCCTGTCTTGTCTGTCTGCCTACACGTCTACCTTATCTGTCTGCCTACGTGCCTGTCTTGTCTGTCTGCCTACGTGCCTGTCTTGTCTGTCTGCCTACGTGCCTGTCTTGTCTGTTTGCCTACGTGCTTGTCTTGTCTGTCTGCCTACGTGCTTGTCTTGTCTGTCTGCCTACGTGCCTGTCTTGTCTGTCTGCCTACGAGCCTGTCTTGTCTGTCTGCCTACGTGCCTGTCTTGTCTGTCTGCCTACGTGCCTGTCTTGTCTGTCTGCCTACGTGCCTGTCTTGTCTGTCTGCCTGACTACATGACTGCCTGTCTGCCTATATGCCTTTCTGTTCACCAATCCACCGATTCATCCAGCCAGCCAGCCAGCTTCCCCTTCCATCTCCCCACTCCCCTCCCTATCTACATACCTGCCCGCTTGCCCGCCATTCAGTTCATCCATCCATCCACCGACGCACCCATCTACTCCATCAATTTACCTACTCTAACTACCTACACATCCATTCACCCACCCACTCCATCCATTTACCTACTCTAACTACCTACACATCCATCCATCCACACACACTGTCTCTCCCTGAACACCCGGGTCTTCTGACACTCCATATAGTATAGAACACATGACAGTGTCACATGACCACAAGTGTATCCCTTCTGTAAAGCTAACAGTCGGGGGTTTCTTGTGTCCGCCCTTCCTTCACTGACCTGTAGCAATGTCCTGGATTGTCTAAAAGACATCCCAATACTGGATATGGCCAAGCAAGAACTGCTGTCCTTTCTCCTGACCGAAACAAACGGTTATCTTGTTAGGTTCTTCATGTCCTGATTTGTTGCCGAACACAGACATTCGTACATGTGTTGGAACCGACACCAGCACTTGGGACATTCCTGTACGTGCTCCGTCCTCATCTGCAACAATCAGCGAGGAGTTCCAATGCTAATGGTACCAGTAGCGGTCTGATTATGTGTCCGTATGGCCTTTCCTCGGGGTTTTGAGTGTCGGCCACAGCCTCTGGCCATATGCAGCACTATTCTCTTCAAGCCATGATGATTTATCCGTTCTTCTGACCACACCAGCATGTCATGGGAGCACGTGTACACCTCGGAGGAGCAGATGGAGCACCATGGTCTGGTAAGAATGAGACAACGAGGCGTGACGAGGGGATCTGGCCGACGCTCGGCGCTCGGAGTAAAGGCGAGACGGACATATAATCAGATTGCTACTGGAACTGTTAGTGTTGGAACTCTTCGCTGGCTGCTGAGGATGGGGACGGAGCGCTTATAGGAATGTCCTGAATGCTATGATGTCGGTTCCTAAATCAATCAATCAATCAATCAAATCTTTTAAAAATTGTGAATGGAAACCTGCCAATTTGTCCGAAGCAATTCTATCTTCACCCTTCTTATCATACTTTGAGAGTCCGTTACACTTTTACACTTACGACACCCAGTCCTTACTTGGAGCAAACATAACATGGATGCGAATTGTTCTGGTGAACACTGACGAACTGGGTCTACACATATTGGTTCCAGGCCTAAAGGGTTATTAAGATTTTTAAAGCATTGTCTAAAGTTTGTGGGGGAGGGGAGGTTGTGGAGAGACCATCTGCCTTGCAGCGTGAATTATTAAAAGATAAGCTTCAAGCGATAACCCACAATTGTCATTCAATATCTTCTTTCTCCAAGGTACACAACCAAACAGGAAGGCACGAACAGTTTCCCAGCCTTGTGACATTCACGCTCAGTGTTAGAAATGACAGTTGACCCCAATTCAACACCTGTTTCCCGGATGTAAACATAAGCTGTCTCCCGCAGAAGGCTGCGCAGTTAGGCCCCCAACTCCAGCTGCGACAATGTGTTTTCTGGTCGACGAGAAGGACGGCAGCGGCGACCACGTCGGCAGCAACTCCGGCGCAGCAAAGCTTCAACTGCGGCAGTATCACAGATGGCTGATACCACGACGTGTTCTGATGGTCATCTTTGGCGTGTCATTAATATTTTGTATCGTAGGGATGCTTTTTATGGCCATCGGCGGAGGGATAGGAAATAGAGGGTGAGTACTGTTGTTGTTTCTACACAGACATAGTTTGGCAGAAAAAGCCGCAATAAAAGCTGAGATTTTATCTAGTCATGGGTAGAAAGGGCGGCGGGATCCACCAATTGTGGGGTGATGTGTCCAAAGATTAAGTGAATGTATATGGCAGTTCTGAATTGTTCATTATGACCAAGTGAATTATGTTTAATTTCCTCTCAGAAGACTTGATATTGGTTGGATTTTGTCGCTAAGATTTTGTATGGTGTAAGACAGTAAGCCTCACGCAAACCCTCATTAGTCGTTTGTAGGATACGCTGTGAGGTGGCTTCCTGTATGATATGCTGTGAGGTGGCCTCCTGTATGATACGCTGTGAGGTTTGCTACGCTGTGAGGTCGTCTCCTGTACGATACGCTGTGAGGTGGCCTATACGATACTATGTGAGGTCGCTTCTTTACGAAACGCTGTGAGGTGGCCTTCTGAGCGCCTGAAATCACTTTCATTATTGTAATAGTTATCGTGTACATAAAACTTGTAATTCCTACCAACAGTATCTTGCTATATAGGACAGGATGGTCTTGAGTCTAGGGAATTAAGGCCACCTGACTAGTGCTGTCGCCGCGAACTTTGCAGGTTTGGGTTTTATAGGAAACCAGTCAGGCCCAGCCCTACAAAACGAGGAAAGGGCTGGACTAGCAGTAAGACATATATGTTTTGTTAATTAACAGCACAAACTCCAGTAGGAAAAGTAAGCCATACACCACACCATCGTGAACGCAAGGAATGAGTCGTTGATCAAATGGGAACAGAAAAGAGAAGGTTCTATGTGTTCACATTTACGCGTGACTCGTTACTGAGAATAACCCAGACAAGATTCAGTGGGAACAGAAAAGAGAAGGTTCTATGTGTTCACATTTACGCGTGACTCGTTACTGAGAATATCTCAGACAAGATTCAGTGGGAACAGAAAAGAGAAGGTTCTATGTGTTCACATTTACGCGTGACTCGTTACTGAGAATATCTCAGACAAGATTCAGTGGGAACAGAAAAGAGAAGGTTCTATGTGTTCACATTTACGCGTGACTCGTTACTGAGAATATCTCAGACAAGATTCAGTGGGAACAGAAAGAGAAGGTTCTATGTGTTCACATTTACGCGTGACTCGTTACTGAGAATATCTCAGACAAGATTCAGTGGGAACAGAAAAGAGAAGGTTCTATGTGTTCACATTTACGCGTGACTCGTTACTGAGAATATCTCAGACAAGATTCAGTGGGAACAGAAAAGAGAAGGTTCTATGTTTTCACATTTACGCGTGACTCGTTACTGAGAATATCTAAGACAAGATTCAGTTGTTACGGCTACGGCAACATACAATGGGCAAAACTCATTAACATCTTATTGGACCAGATCCGATATCCCTAACAACCTTGGATTGGGAGTCTCTGTGGCGAAGTGGTCAAGCCGTTTGACTCGTGCTCCGAAGGTTGTGGGTTCGATTCCGGGCCGCGTCCTTCGGTTTACGAGTTAAATGTTTCGGAGACTCCTGTGGGTCGTCGCTAAAAGCTACGGAGTTCGTGCTTTGTGCGACGCTTTCCGTGCTGCGGAAAGAGACCGAGCCATATGGGATAAAACCCGGTGCAATGAAGTCGACCCTGTCGACTTTTAAGCGACTTTTTTTTTTTTACGACCTTGGATGGGGGAAAGGGTTATATATTCACCTTAAGACAACAGGGGTTTCAAACTGTCTTCTACATCCAGAAACTCAAGTCTCAAGCACTTACATTGACAAGAATGTGGAATTTGTCCCAGAGCAGTTTCCTGATATGGATATATGGTGTGGTGGTGCCATATTGTAGGCCTGAGTGCACGGAGGAATAGTTGGTTAGTCTTTCCCCTCACTTTCACAGGCGACGAGTCCAGGCGTCGAACTCCCGGCCGTTCTCATGAGAGAGAGAGAAAGAGAGATAGCGAGAGAGAGAGAAAGAGCGAGAGAGAGAGAGAGAGAAAGAGCGAGAGAGAAAGAGCGAGAGATAGAGAAAGAGCGAGAGAGAGAGAGCGAGAGAGAGAAAGAGCGAGAAAGAGAGCGAGAGAGAGAAAGAGCGAGAGAGAGAGAGAGAGAGAGAGAGAAAGAGCGAGAGAGAGAGAGAGAGAGAATGAAAGAGCGAGTGAAAGAGCGAGAGAGAATGCACGAACTAACGAACGAATAAACTTTATTTTCAAAGGGTAACAAATTGGGCACGCAGGCCCGGTCTTACATTCGGCCCTTCCAATCACTCATCTTTCGTTCATCAGTGCATAGTAGCATTCACATAGGAAAAAAAACATTGTCAAATGAATGTTGTAAACATAAACAATGCATGTTACCATGTTATGAGACAAATCCCCCACCCACCCATCCCATCCCTCTATCCATCCGCGCTGTCCCCCACACACACACATCCACCACCCAACCACACACATACCCAAAGGCACATACATACATGGCCCCATCCATCCACCCATCCCCCAACCCACACATCCAACACACATCCCCACACACACCATCTCCCCACCCACACACACATCCCCCACCCACCCACACACAAACCCAGGCACACATGCATGCAACCACCCATCCATACCCACCCACACATCCCCCACCTTCACACATCGCCCCATCCATACGCACACATCCTCCACCCATCCCATAACTACCAACACTCACCCACCCACATATCCTCCACCACCCACCCACACACCCCAACCACTCAGCGAAACACACATCCCGCAACCACATATCCAACACCCACACACACATATTCCCGCCAACTCGCATATCCTGCACTAACCCACACACGTTTCCGGTTTTCAAGATGGCGACGGACGTTCGTGTTGTTTTGTGTTCGTTAACTTTTTCGCGTAGGGGATGGATTTATTCATCTCTTGCGTGTAATTGGTGTGCCAGGATGTAAAACCAGGAGTTTCTACTCAAGATCTGCGCGGGTGCTACGGAGTTCGTGCATCGAGCGAAGCCATCCTTGAGTGAATTTTCAGCAGCGTGTGTGGTTCACAGCAGTCTGTGTTTTACGTTTTTTCAACATGGCGGAAGAACGTGTTTTTTCCGAGCGGTCAGCAGTCAACATAACGAAGCGGCGTGGTAGCCGCGCAGGACAAGAAGCAAGGTAAGCGCGGTGGTTTTGAGGCGTTTTAGACTCAAGTGTCACCGTCTAGGACTCAGGAACATCCGTATTCTATATTGGAACTGTGCCAGTGTAAAACAACGGGGCTCTATTTTAGAAACCCTAGTTTACAGGAACGACATTGTAGCACTCCAGGAGACGAGACTGGGCGATCAGCTACTCCGAATTGCCGGCTTCAAATGTTTCTACAACAGACGACATCTGGGAACGGCGATTCTCGTTCGCGACAGCATGGTGGCGTCAGAGCTAGACATGTCCAGTTGGGACAGTGACGATATACAAATACAGGCGTTGAGAGTTCATTCCAGTATACCATTCGTGTTGGTTAATGTTTATGCCCGCAATGCGAGTATGGACGCCCAGAAGTGGCAGTGCTTAAGTGGCATATTAGGCCACGAGAGAAATATTTTCTGTGGCGACTTCAACGCTAAAGGCAGAGCATGGGGAAACACTTCCTCCAATACACAAGGGGAGGAGCTCGAGACTGCACTGGAAACCATCGACCTGGTTTGTATTAACAGTGGCTGTGTCACCAGGACAGCAAGCCGTCCAGGCGATGAGGACAGTGCTATTGATCTGGCGCTAGTTTCACCTTCACTCACTACAGTGTGTAGATGGGGTGTCCTAGGACACCATGGCAGCGACCACCACCCGTGCAGCATATTGGTGGAGAAAGGCAGAACCAGGCAGCACAAGCTAAAGGTAAAGACGTTCCAGTATGACAGTACAGGGCAAGATGTGGTGAGTAAAATAAGACGTGACAAGCGCAGAACGTTTCAGGGCAGGAAAAAAAGCTGGAGCAGCCACCGTGGTGGAGTTTCGAGGTGGAGAAGGCTTGGGTGGATAAGCGTAGTGCTGTAAGGAGATGGCAAAATGCCAAGAAGAACAGAGCTGGTCATCCTAGTCCCTGCTTGCACTTAGAAAGAGAGATGCACACAAAAGTAAGCTATTTCAAAAAACTGGTCAAGGTGGTTAAAAGCGAAAAATGGGCAGAGGTGTGTCAAAGAGTAAGCACAGACAAGTCACTGAAATTGTTCTGGCGACTACATAAAAGCATGAGTGGTGTAGTCAAGAATAAGAGCATTTCAGACTTCCAAGGTGCTGACCTCACCTGGCAGAGGACTGACGAGGACAAGGGCAAAGCCCTCTTTGAACGCTACCTTGAGCAGGGCAACCAGACAGACATGGGAGGCCGAAATCTGGCCAAGGAAGTCACCTCAGATAGGTTCAAGGCCCAGAACACTTCGGAGGAAGACACAGTGACAGTGAAAGAAATCAAGGCTGTGCTTCGACGATCAAAAAACAGTGCTCCAGGTCCTGATGGCATAAGATACGACGACATAAATAGGTTTGTACCGACAATGAGCTAGAGAAACTAGCAGACATGTACAAACAACAGTATAGGGAGTGCTAGCATCAAGGAGGAATGGTTACACAGCTATCTGATTCCCTTGCCGAAGCCTGACAAAGACCACAAAAAACATTCAGGGATATCGAATTATAACCATGCAGAATACAATAGGCAAGCTGCTGGAGAAGGTAATTGCCAGGAAAATATCAAGCCAACTAGAGAGGCAAGGTGTTTTCCCACCTACCCTGGGTGGGTACCGTCCAAAAAGAGAAACCTGGACCAATGCAGCAGTCTTTGCCCATGATGTCTATGAAGGTTTCCACTCAGGCACTGAAACCGTTGCTGCAGTGATTGATCTTGAGGACGCATACAACAGAGTACCACTGGATTTTTTAATGTTTCAGCTTCTTGAACTAAACGTAAGTCCATTCCTCCTTAGCTGGATCTCTGCAGCCCTTCCAACGGAAAGTAGTTTTTAGATGTGGCAGTTGGACTTCGGAACCAACAACAATATATCCTGGCCTACCACAGGGATCACCATTATCTCCGGTACTGTTCAACGCCTACACAGTGAGAATCACCAGTGAGCAGATCACTGTACCTGGCAGGACATTGTCGTATGCCGATGATGTTTTAGTGTATCGTCAGGGTAAGGATAGAGAGGAGGTTGCTGTGGAACTACAAACCGAACTCAATCGCATAAGTACTTGGTGTGATGAAGCTGGGGCAATGGTCAACCCAACAAAGGCAACAGTGATGTCAAAGACTCCAGTGGTGTCAGAAGTGAAGCTTGAACGAAAGTTCAAGCTAATCCACTCAGCCACGGCTCTGGACTAGGATCAAATTTTGTCAGTGACGGTAATCTGTGCAGACAGAACAATTTGCGGGCTAGAAAATGTGCCTATCGTGACGAAATAGATTGTTTAATTGTGCTTATGAAATGTTTATTTAGTGAAAGCATGTATTCTTCAAAGCTGTATGTAGTAATATTCTTATTTTCTCATATTTATTGATGTATTTACCAATTTATTGATAAATAAGCACCAAACATGATTCATGGCGGAGCGATACACAGCCAGCCGACAATATCGATTTTTGAAAACTAAAAATAGCGCTGCGCCTCTGACGTAGAATGATTGACAAACAGTCGTCCTAGGTCATTTGCATACAGCAATCGAGTGTTTACAAAATCGCCAAGCGGCTGCTCGCCTGAATCTGTGCGTTATATTATTTATTATTTGTTTATTTGAGTTATTAAATGAATATATTTATTTATTTAAACATTATGATGTTATTTTTATTTAGTTAAAAACAGTTATTCATATTTTTGGTCCTACTTTCTCTTTGTTTACCGTCACGATGGAACTATTTTTGGCCAAGCAGATGAGACTTGGCTGCACAACACTTACAGAAATTAACTAGGTTAGTAACAAAAGGCAAATACTGTTAGAACGAAGACAGGACATTGACATTAAATTTAATTATTACATATTCTAGTTGTTCGTGAGTCTGTCATTGTCAAAGTCATTGTCCTTAGTTGTCGGGTAAATCATATCGTGCAGTAGTAGTAAGTACTGCAGCCCTGCATATCAGAGGGCGAACAACAGCTGAGTACGTATACCGGTGTGCCAAATAAAGTGTCCTGATTACGAAACGTGCCTCCATCCCAAGGTACCAAACAAGGTGACCTGTGTCAACGGAGTTCCGTTCCCTGATTCTCGGGAACATTAAGTTGAGTATACCTATATTTTTGGCATGCATTGTGATTAATAGTGCATCTCTTTTTCAGCTTGTGATACACTAGCATTTTTTTTGCTCTGTTTTTCCCAAACATAAAATTTTGTTCAGCATATAAACTGAAAATACAAGTCAAAAGTCCTCAACGAGGAACAAATAAGAAATCATAGATAAATAATTGATTAAACAAGTCAGTGTAAGTCAACGCTAGCGAATTACCTAAGAACAGGGCAACTTTAGAGGACTGTAAAAAAAGGCTGGTAAGCAATTACAATATACAGGTAAAGAGCTAAAAAAATATGCTGATAAATATTTAAAGAAATAAAGGATGCTAAAAATACGAACATGCCGAGATAGGAAACATCAAAAGAGATGGCACAACCAGCTAAAATAAAAAAACAAAACAGCTAGAAGACGACAAACAGATTAACAAAGAGAATTAGAGGTTAAGAAACAACAGTTGGAACATGAAAAGGGAAATTCGTTTTTAAAGCAAAGGCAATTAGATGAATGGTAAGATTTAAAGGAAAAAACAAATACAGGCAGAAGCAAGACAGGGAAAAAGGGATGAAACGTATAGAGGTAGACTCACGCGCAGAGATCGCTGCCACTAAACTAAAAAGGGCAACAAGAGGAAAATAAGTTAAATAAATACAAAAACATTTCAAACCATATTGTAAAGAAGATTCCATAGCAGCCTGGACAGATAATGTAGAGTATCTATTTAAATATCCCCAAAGTTCCAATAGAGATGTGGGCTATGATTTATATGAAAAATCTGAGTGGTGAGCCCCTTAAATGATAGAATCTATACCAATTGAGCTCAGATCTAACTATCAATACATCCATGATAGGATTATGCAGCACTTTTTACTTGATGCCCCTGGGAAATCGGGTTTCAGTTCTCTTTTTTAAAAACCTAAACCTAATGAGAATTTATTGATTACGTCTCAATGTTAAAATGGTACTAGATAGAGGCTTAAAGCGCTAACATAGGAAAAGACTTTGATAGATTAAAAAATTTTAATTGCTATGGACAAAGTTATGTCCACTATACCATCTCCTTTTGCTAAATTTTTGCAGCACCCGACATTGAGAACATACAGCAATTTAAAAAAAAAGGCTGGGCATTTTTTTCTTCAAACAGAGATATTTTTTAGGACCTCAAATGACTCTGAGATAGCTTGGGTTTGTAAAAGATCAACCAAAAAACTATCAGAAGAAAGAAAACCATTCAAAAAAATCAATCAGAAAGACGAAAAATATCTAAATGCATATACTGTAAATTTTTTCATGACACTTCTGCTATGGGGATAAAGCGCCTAACTATCCGGCACATCGGGAAATGTCATTAAGAAGCAACAAAAAAAAAACTGCATACAGGCGTGCAGTCAAATGTTTTTTCTTTTCCAGCTACGGCCATTATTCAAATAAGTGCCGGGGCCCCAACGTATAAAGGGCCAAACAGTGCTTTTTGATTAATACATCTTCTGTTAGTAATAGAGAGATTGATTGTGATGTTAAAATGTATTACCATTTGGACATTCTGAAGATGTGTGTTGTGTAAACGATGTGGTAAGCTCTGACATTTTGGGACATTGTCACCATTTTTCATGCAGACGAAAGACTAGAGTGTGGACATACAGTACCTTTCTAAACTAAAAGGTGAAATGCAGCAATAGCCTCCAGAGGCAAGTTAGTGTTCCACAATGAATGGTCAACGACAAACCATGCCAATGTTTGCTGGACCGGCAGTACCCTTTTTGGGTCTTAGAAAGGATCTAGTGAGTCCAGGTGATTATACAGGCGACTCTGTAAAATGCCGAACCTTTTGGGGTAACATTAAAATTTCCCCTTTTGGGCCCAAAACCCCGTTTTAAACACTCCTTTCCTTTCGGGTACCTTTACTTGTGCAATACTTGACAACCCTTGTACTGTTTTAAATTTTGGGGTTCCTTACCCCAACTGAAACATTGTACTATTTATGAAATATTTTGCAGGGAAAAATTAAATGCAGCTAATGCAACTACTAAGCAGACACTGTAAAACATCAAGACACACTACAAAGGGGAGACTACGGGTGCATTCTCCAACGGGCACAGATGATACCAACAGACAGAAATTTATAGAACAGCAAAAAGCTGATCCTAGTGTGTCTCCATATTTAAAATTAATGAAAGAAAGATCTAAAGTGCCCCAAAAATCCTCAGGGTTCCTTAAACCTAATAATCTTTCTTACGAGATTTTTTACATCTGAGAACCATGAGAATCAGCAAAGGGTGAAACCTGTACAACACCGTTTAAACTGTGAAAACCTGCACATGAGTCACCGCTTGCTGGTCACCGGGCAAAAGAAAAAAACCCGGGACTAGATTCCGGCTCATTTTTCATTGGCCAGAGTTTTGGAATGAGATTAAATTTTTTTTGTCGTAATGTATTTTCTTGAAATGTCTGTAAACAATTAGTACATAAGTTTAAGGGTAGACATCCTACAGCTGAAGTACTCCCTTTCTACTCTGACTTCTAGACCTGAAAGGAGGGGGGGAAAAATTTTAAAAAAATACACAAACAAGGGTGCTTGAACAATCGATGGTAAACCAGATCAAAACATGCGTCGGTTACTTCCAGAAAGAAAAATGGCAAGGACCATTCAAGGTGTTACGTGACTTTCCCCAATGTTGACTAGGGAATATCGATAAACAGACCTTAAAAATATTCCATGTCAACATTTTAAAAACTTTACTTTTCAAAACAAGACCAAAAAGTAGAGACAACGAACATAGTGCATCCACACCTAGAAATCAACGACAGAAAATACACAACGCAACTACACTAGTTAGCGAGACTGGCAGATCCGAAAAATTGTGCATACATTTAGTGAACTTACAGAATACGCATGGTATATCAGAAGAACCCGATGACTGGACAACACACTGACTGAAACCCAAGACAGGTCTTTCATAGGTTTTTGGAAATCTTCGGTTTTCACTGTCAAACCCCAACAAAGTCGAATTAGGCCCAAAAAAAATTCATTTTTTTTTCATGTCATTTCTCAAGATCAACTAAAGACTGACCAAAAATTAGTACCAAAATTTTTGAATCTGACCATGTCTACCTGAAAGAAGCAGGTCAGAAGCCGTTTGGGATTAGTGAAAGACTCAGAAAATTTCAATTCTATTTCCAAAGTTTTTAAAAACATCTGTAAAAATTTGGGTGTGAAAGATGCATTATTTTTCTGCATTGTCAAAAAAGAAAATCCTTTTTTTTTAATATTCCAATCCTCCGCTTGCCTAATCCCAGGCTCGTTTATTATTCCCAGGCAGATGGGCCCGCAGTACTAGGCCAATTTTTTGAGGGCATCTTCCACCCGAGTTGCTACGTGAGCCGTAAGATCACACCTGCTGAGTCCAGAATTTTCCCTATCACAGTTGCAACCCTAAGGTCATCTATGCGGTGAGAAAGCTCCATCGAGTTCTGATGGATGTTTTCCCGCATTGTCCAGACCGACAACTCCCCGATCCGGGCATACAGAGTGGGATGCATCAAAAAGACCGGGGATACAGGTGGTCACTAATTTTACCATCTGGGGGAGGGAAAAATCTGAAATCCCACATATAAATTTGAGTGATAGTTAGTACATGGGAAAAATTATTTATTCTATTTAAAATAGGTTACATATACATCGACATTATATCTTAATCATGTACCAAGAACAGTGAACTATCATGTGTCCGTAGACTCAAGTGAAGAACTTTGCTGCAAAACGTAGATATCACCGTGTGAAATAGGACAGCTCATTACCAACCCAAGCTCCATTCCGGTGTATCATTTGTGTGAAGCGCAGAAAACAGTGTCAGAACAATGCTTAATTACAGACACGAAAAAACTGAGCTACGACACCAGCGAACTCTACACGTGCACTACCGATAGAACACTAGTATGACTGTGCAATGTATTTCAGATACCCAGGCAAAGTGTGTAGATATATTTTGCCTATACAAACCCAAAGTACAAACATGAAGGCAACAACTAAAACCCGAGGTCGCTGAATACCATGTATATAAAATTATTGTGATATGTAATATAATATTTTAAATAGTGATAAATTAGATGTAGGTTAGGGGAAAAATAATAGTTCTCATTTATTTTAATAGTGTAGGGAGTACAGTAATTAACCCATTAGAATTAAATTTTGAATATTAATTTAGACGTAAAAAAAGTTAATTACAAGCTAAATTAAAAGTTTCATAGGAATAGTACCATTTAGGTTGTTATATTTCACTTAGCTTCATTTCGGTTTTAGTTCATTCCTCTTAGAAACCATACCACCTATCAAATATTACCATTTAGTAATAAACTCATTTTTCATCACAATAGGATAAAAAGATTAGATAAGTGAACATACATCATTTACACCATTTAGATTAAGAATATCACTCATATAATTCCTTTGTGCATTTAAAAAATTAGTTAGTAGAGTGTTAGAAAAATTCATAATTTGTGTTCACATCTCCATGTAATTAAGGGACATAACTCACGTCACATTAATTACATTTAAAAAGTTAGATTACATCCCTTAGATTAGACAAACATAACGATTAATATAAACATATCATATAATTAACATGACAAAAAATTTTGTTAACACATTAAATACATATTTATAGAATTTATTATTTTTGTTAGGATTTAGAGTTGTAGTTAGTATAATATAATGGATGATGGGGGACCAAGGGGTACAAACCCTCAACCCTTTTTGCGTCCGGAAATATAGTGTAAATACATGACTCGTGGGAGCGATTTTTTGCACAGTCATTGGGCTCAAATATCTCAAACTGAGCCAAACCTGTACAGTGTCACTCCAAGGTTTTTAAAAAATCGGAAGGATTAGTGTGGAAGGATAAAAGATGTGTGACAGAATTAAGGATGAAAAAAGTGTGACAGAATGTGAAAGTGAGAGCGAATGGAAAAAAGACGGGGGAGATTTAGAACCCGTTTAGCAAATTCTTCTCTGCCTGGCGCGACTTTTAATGTTTTAGTGTTTTGGGTTTTTGTTATTGAAATGTTTAGTGTGAATTGTGTGTGTAAGATAGTTTAAAAATTAGATTAGTGTATTTTTGGTTTCATAACAAGGGAATGTAGTCACGAATTAGTGTTATACACCTGTTTGTGGCCACATTTAACCAAAATTTTGACACTTAAAAAACTAAAATACATACCATAGGAGGTAGAAACATAGGTTAGAAGTTAGATTAGTAGATTAATTACATCCAAACAAACAACAAACCCGAAAAAAAAACAGATAAAATTTCATACACTTTTTCTAGATCAATGGGAGATAACTTCGGGTCAGGGGGCATAAAACAAAGAAACACAACTTAACAGTGAAAAGGAAATTTACACGCGGAAACGTAATAGGTAAAACCTGTCGCACACACCTTGTGTAATGGTTGTTAAATATTTTATGGGGGCATGAAGCAATTCATGTGTTTACCCTAAGAAAATCAACTTTGTATGGGTAGTAAGTTAATTTACTATGGGAGGGCAGGTCTTATAAGACAAAGGTCCGGTTCAGACATACCTCTAATGAATAATATTGCATGTGAGAAGAGGGCTCACGCCAACCAGTCAAGTTTGTGGCGATTGCCAGTAGCCAAGTAAGTTTTGCTACATTGTGACAATAGTCAGTAGAAGTCTATTGAGGGCCCAAAGCCAGTTATCTAGAGTCTTTGACAAAAAAATTAGAGACTTTAAAATTTTTTTTTTTTTTAAAAACCCTCTTGCGTCCAACCAATGAGTGAAAGTTGATGACGCAACACAGGAGGGTGGGTTGTGTCAAAGACTCGACCGCATCCCCTCCGCCAGGAAGAGCAGTCAATCTTGAAGGGGCCCCGGAGGTGATACGGCCCGAGGTAAGGGCGGGGGAGATGGGGAAAGGGGAGATGGTTATCCATTCCCTCATGAACACGCAGGCGTTGTTTCAGAGAGTCAGCACTCTAATCACGATAGCATCACGCCTCGTGGTAGCCACGGAGAAGTTGAGTATCCACTCAACATACCACTCTGCGATCAGCGTGCCATGTGAGGCAACACGCACCAGGTCAAGGTCGATCCGCGTGGTGTGTGACGAGGGGATGAAAGGACGTCAGACGGGAGACAGGACTTGTGTGTGCACCTCGTTAGAGTAGCGATAGGGGTTTTTTTGTTTAAATAAATAGATAGAGAGTTAGCATAGGCATTAGCAACCAGTGATGATAAATTTTTGTGGCTTTTGTTGTGTGTTTACTAGCGACTGTTACCTCGTTAGCGAGCCACGGCAAAAAGTACCAGTTATTTTCCTCGCCCGACTTTCAAGTTTTCTTGTTTGGTGTGGGAGAAGTTTCCCATAGTGCCTGTCAGTTGAGTTGTTGATAGGCAACTTGGTTCTCGTTGAATAATCATATTGTCAACAATCCAACACCAACTGTAAAGCTGTGTTCAGAGACGGTGGAAAGAACGCAGGCAATGAATTACCTGGGATACGGTTTGATCGAAGCCTTGCTTATAATGTGCACATAGACCAGGTGATAACAAAGGCCAAGCGGGGTTTGGCAGCGATGCGGGTGATGGCGGCAGCAAACTGTGAGCAGCGCCATCTATGTCTTCTGTACGAGGGGCTGGTCATGTCTGTTTTGGAGTATGCATGGCAATCCTGACTCTCAGCCATAAGCAATAGAAAGGATGGAAAGGATACAGAATAAAGCTATGCGCATTATTCTTGGATGTACAAGAGATACAGCATGCAGGGCGATGCGCTACCTTCTTGATTTTCCAGCCATTGAAGAGAGAATACAAGTTTGCAGGGCACCGCGCCTACCTCAGAATTAACGCAAACACACAACATCCACTGCATAGTGAAATTAGGAAGGTGAAGGGCAGCAGGTTAAAAAGAGGACGGTCGTGGATGGGTCAAGCCGAAGACATTCTTCAACAGGTGTGTTTCACTTGAGGACTTAGAACCTGGCGAGGAGTGGGTGCAAGTGCCAAAAGACTTCTGCACATCCTTTTCAGTTTGCATCCAACTAGATAGAAAATGCAGACAAGAAAATCCGGCTGCTGTTGAGGCTGAAGTACAAGCGTTGATTTTCGAGAATTCGCTAGACGGGTGACGCGGTCATCTACACAGATGGGTCGGTCGTCCGACATGTGAGAAGCTCATGGGCCTTTACAGCTCGGGCCGAGGGAGAATTGTGAAGGAGGACTCTGGTGCTTTCACTGAAACCACAAGTAGCCTGACCATGGAAGTCATGGCAGTAAGTAAAGCAATAACATGGCTCGAGACACAGACATTCACTAGGGCTTGTTTCCTTAGCGACTCAATGAACATGATCAAGAGGATAGAGGAGGGGTCGATCCGAAGAGAATGGTTGCTGCCTCTGAAGCGGTCTCGGCTGGCAAAGATTAGTTTCATCTTCGTGCCAGGTCATGCGGGAGTACAAGGAAATGAGCGGGCTGACAAGCTCGCAGGTGAGGCTACTGTGGAGGGCGGACGCGCCATGGACCAGGCTGACATTCTGTATGCTCTACGAGAAGTGAGACTTTTGCGAGAACCAAGTGATGACTGTGAATCTAACAACAATGGCCAGACTGCGGGAGCAGCAAATTAAAAGAGGGGTGGCTAAACAAGAACACTACGCAGGAAGCAAAGAAGATTGATAAACCAACACAGAACTGGCGTCGTTAGCCGCTACACGCTGCGGGATTTGCTGAGGAGGGGATCCGAGCACTTATGGACTGAATGGTTCGATGTGCAACGAGGATGATCTGTCGACTAACTAACTAACTAACCCACACACAAAACCAGCACCCACCCACACATCCCCCACTTACACACATATCACCCACCCACACAATCTCCCCCACCCACACATCCCGCACCCCCCACACACATCCCCTCCCACCCCAACCTACATACTCATCCTCCCACACATCCCCCACCACCCACTCGCCAATTAACCCCCCCCCCCCCCCGCCCCGATCTCCAATCCCCAATCACACATCCCTTAACTACACATCTCACCACCCATACACACTCTCTCTCTCTCTCTCTCTCTCTCTCTCTCTCTCTCTCTCTCTCTCTCTCTCTCTCTCTCTCTCTCTCTCCTCTCTCTCTCTCTCTCTCTCTCTCACAACACACACATCTCCCCACCCATACACACATCCTCACCCATCAAAACATTCCTCATCCAAAACACACACCAACCACCCACACACACCCCACCACGAG
This sequence comes from Cepaea nemoralis, assembly GCA_014155875.1. Lineage (NCBI taxonomy): Eukaryota > Metazoa > Mollusca > Gastropoda > Stylommatophora > Helicidae > Cepaea > Cepaea nemoralis. The sequence continues at coordinate 64,637 of JACEFZ010007071.1, forward strand.
AACGAACGAACAACGAACGTACGAACTTTATTTTAAAGGGTAACAAATTGGGCCGTCTTAAATTCGGCCCTTTCATTCACTCATCTTTCATTCATCAAATGTGCATGTTACATTTACATAGGGAAAAAACATTGTCAAATGGATTTTGTAAGCATAAACAATGCATATTAAGCATGGTACATTCACATGGGAAAAAAAGAAAAGAAAGAACACCATTGTCAAATGAAAGTTGTAAACATAAACAGTGCATATTGCAATGTTTAGAGACACATCCTCCATCCAACCTCACACCCCGCAGCCACCCACACATCCTGCAGCCACCCACCACACCCCCACACATACCTCCACGCACTCACACAGACTCAGGCAAACATACATGCCGCCACCCACCCACCCACTAACCCCCACCCATACACATTTCCCCACCCACACATTCATCCCCACCCATCCCATAACCAACACTCACACACCCACCCACATATTCTCCACCACCCACCCACACACCCGCAACCACCCAGCAAACCACACATCACAAACCATGCACACACACACACACACACCCGTAAGCCACACATCCCGCACCTATCCACACATACATCCCGCACCCTCATAATTTACCCCCCCCCCCCACACACACATCAGCCAACCTACACCCACTCACCCACCCAATATCCGCCACCTCTCAACTACACATCCCCCGCCTATACACACATCCCCACCCACAAACACATCTTTCCACCTGCCCACACATATCCCCCACCCAAAAAAACACACCTCCCACCCACATATACCCCACCGACACACATCCGCCGCTCAAACACATCTTCCCACAAACACACACATCCCCCAACCATACACTCATCTCCACACATCCACCCACTCACGTACTCATCCATCAACCACTGACACCCACACATCACCCACCCGCCCATCAACACCTGCATCTCTCTACCCTCCCACCCACACACACCCCAACCACCCAGCGAGAGAGAAAGAGCGAGAGATAGAGAGAGAGAGAGAGAGAGAGAGAGAGCGAAAGAGAGAGAGAGAGAGTGAGAGAGAGAGAGAGAGAGAGAGAGAGAGAGAGAGAGAGAGAGAGAGAGAGAGAGAGAGAGAGAAAACTAGTTACTGTCCTGTCGAGTGAAAACTCAAATTTTGTTTCATGTTTGTTTATATTTCTATATCTATGCCGTATGCTGATGACACCGTCTTGATAGCACAAGTCTGTAGGATCTACAGGAAATGATAGATACAGTGGTTGTAAAAAATGAAAAAAAAGGGCCTTTTTTTGAATAATAGAAAGACTGAAGTCATGGTGATATCATAGAAACATACTCTGCCTGAATTGCAATTAAAGTACAGGGCGTTATTTTGGGGCAAGTGCAGAAATTCAGATATCTTGGCATATGGGTAACATCAGATGGAAGCTGCACCACTCAGATAAAGAACAGAATCCATCCATCATCCAGATCCATCCATCATCCATCATGTGCCATGCCGGTAAGCGTGGGCGGTCATGTTCTGTCTCTCACTCGATCACAGAGTCGTGGATCAGCTCCGTGTTCTGTCTCGACCATGCCACGTGGCCCATCCATCCAGTATTTACTTCTCGGTCTTCCCCTTGGTCTCTTCTCCTTCGATCTTGCCAGTTGTCACCAAGTTCTCCAAGTCATTTCGTCTCATAAACATGCCCAAAAATTTTTGACTGTCTCCGTCCTAAGACCTCTAATCAGTTTACGATCTTCAGTTTGTTTCTTGAAGGACTTTGCTTCATTGGTTTTTCTGTCCTGTCCATGGTAATTCTTTGCATTTTCCTCAGAAACCACATTTCCACAGCCATCAGCTGTTTTTCAGCTTGACTGAAAAGAACAGAATAGGACAAGCAAAAACTGCATTCTATCAAATGAAGAACGTTTGTGCAATAAGACATTGTCCTTGATAGTTAAAAAAAAAAAGAGTTCTGGCGTGTTACATAGATCCAGTTTTTAACATACTGCTGCCAATCCTGGACAATTACTGTCGTAAACTGTCATCTACTACCTATGGTACCTTTCAGTGTAGGCAAGGAGGTCTTTAGCCTGAGGAATGAAGGCCGCCTGGCTTGTGTAGTCGCTGCGGATTGTGCAGGTTAGGATTCTCTTTTTTCCTTCGACAGAAAAAAAAAATCCACACCTTACCAGGCCAAACAATCCATGGAAGCTTTGATGCAGTTTTATAGACGAAAGCTGAAAATTAATTGGGTAGCCAAAATGAACAACCAAGACGTTCTAGGGGAAGCTGAGCCGCAAACACAACTTATCACAACCAGACAGTCATTGTCTTTTGGCCACGTTATGAGAAGACAAAAACTGGAACATGTAACAACCGAAAAGATTAGCAGAAAGAAAGACATAGGAAGACAGCGTGAGGAAATTGTTGACAGTCTTGCGCCAAGGCACAGAAGGAAGTCAATACACGAATTGATCCATGACGTCGGAGATCGTAATTTGTGGAGAGGGATGATTGCCCATGCCAGCCGGCAAGACACTGGATGATGAACTGTACCTTTAATACTTGAAAACCTGAAACCTTTCTTCTCTTCATTTATGTTGCGGTGTAGTTGTTCTGTACTTTTGTATGGACGTGAAGCGTGGACAACGAGCAGTAAAGCTGAAAAACATCTGATAGTTGTGGAAATTTGGTTTCTGAGGAGAATGCAAAGAATACCACGGACAGACAGAAAAACCAACGACCAAGTCCTACAAGAAACAAATGAACATCATAAAGTGATTAGAGAATTAAAGTAGACAGTCAACATTTTTTTGACATATTATGAGAAGAAATAAACTGGAGAAGTTGGTGACAGCTGGCAAGATCGAGGGAAAGAGAACAAGGGGAAGACAGAGAAGTAAAAACCTGGATGGCTTGACCACGTGGCATGGTCGAGACAAGAACACTGAACTGATCCACGACTCTGGCGATCGTGGGAAATGGCGAATCATGACACCCCCCCCCCCCCACACACGCTTACCAGCATGGCACATGATGAGTGGATGGAGTTGTTCTATTGCTGCACTATAGAACTGTTAGGATAAGCGACGTACACAATCGTCTTTTCAGGATGCCTTGGGTTATATTAGTTTTTCCTATTCGTTTCGCTGGACTGCTTTTACCAGTGTCCATCGCCATCAGGCGAACCCAGACTTCTGAGGTACTTGTAATTTACACCCCAAAGTCAAGGACGAAAAGTCAACATTTTAGTCTGTGATTTGTGTAGGGAGGGATTGAACCCACTACCTCGCCATCAACACACCGGAAGTTTAAGAGCGAGCTATCTTATCCATTCAGCTATGCTGACCTCCGTTTGGGTATTGATTTATAAATTCGATGACTTAACCAGACCCCACATCAACCCCCCCCCCCCCCCCCCCCCCACCTTTCACATCCACACCCCCCCCCCCCCCCCCCACATTAACCCCCACATCAACCTCCCACATTAACCCCCACATCAACCTCCCACAAAAATCCCCAACATCGGCCGCCACATCAACCACCACATCAATCACCACATCAATCACCACATCAACCACCACCACATCAACCATTCTGAAGGGATAAGGATATGAACAGATAATTCGGCTTTCCTAGTCACGTTCCCACTTTCCAGAATGATGAGACAGAAAAATACACACCACACACACACTCCACACGAACAAACACACCACACACACACACTCCACACACACCACACACACACACTCCACATACATACACCACATACACTCCACACACCACACCACATACACACCACATGCACACTACATGCACACTACATGCACACACCACGCGTACATCATGCACACACCACGCACACAGCACATGCACACACCGCGCGCACATCACATGTACACTCCACGCACACACCACACGTACACAACACACGCACACAGCACATGCACAGCGCATGCACAGCACATGCACACCACAGGCACACCGCATCTACACACCACTCACACACCAAGCACACACCACGAACACACCACATGCAACCACAACATACACACACCATACACAACACACACTATATCACACAACACATACACCACACAACCCCATATACCACACACACACTCCACACACCCCACACACTCCACACACTCCACACACCCCCACACACTCCCATATACCACACACACACTCCACACACCCCCACACACTCCACACACTCCACACACCCCCACACACTCCACACAACCCCACACACTCCACACACCCCCACACACTCCACACACCCCCCACACAATTCACACCCCCACACACTCCACACACCCCACACACCCCCACACACTCCACACACACCCACACACTCCACACACCCCACACACTCCTCACACCCCACACACTCACACTCCACACACTCCCACACACCCTACACACTCCACACACCCCACACACTTCACACACCCCACACACTCCACACACGCCCCACACACCCCCACACACTCCACACCCCCACACACTCCACACACACCCCACACACTCCACACACCCCTTATACTCTACACACACTCCACACACACTCCACACACACTCCACACACTCCACACACACCCCACACACCCCACATACATACCACATACACCACACACCATATACATACCTCACACACATACACCCCACATATACACACCGCACATCACACACACCACCCATACACACCATGCACACGACATGCACACCGCACGCACACGCACACCACACACACCACACACACCATACACGCACCACACACACCATACACGCACCACACACACCATCTACACATACGTAGACCACGCACACCACACACACCATCTACACATACGTAGACCATGCACACCACATGCACCCCACACATCTCACGTACACCACACCCACACCACACTCACAACACATCATACCCACACCACACACATCACACCCACACCACACCTACACCACACACATCACACCCACACCACACACATCACACCCACACCACACACATACCACACCTACACCACACACACCACAGGCATACCACACACACACTACACCCACACCACACACATACCACACCTACACCACACACACCACACTCACACCACAGGCATACACACACTACACCCACACCACATACACCACACCCACACCACAGACACACACCCACTCCACACACACCACACCCACACATCACACCCACACACACATCACACCCACACCACACACATGTCACACCTACACCACACACACTACATACACAGCACACACACACACAGCACACACACATACACACACACACACACCACCTACAGACCACAGACCACACACCACGCACACACCGAGAATACTGAAATGAACGGGTCAGCTTATGTGTATCTATTGTGGGACATTCAGTGGCAGACTGAATATAAAGGGTAATGCCCTCTGACTCAACCAAATGGCCCCCTGAAGCCTGAGCGGGACTGGGGAAGTTCATTCAGGCCATGATCAGAGATAATTGGGTCACCTGTTTAGCTGGGATGAGAAACACAATTGGGGAGACTCCGTGTCGAACTGGCTACGCTGCCTGCCAGGTACCTCCAAAGGTTGTGGGTTCGATTCTGGGCGGAAAGAGACCGAGCCATATTTATTGTAGTACCTTACGTCTATGATAGAATGTGGTGTACTATTGTTTTCTTCCCTTGTCACTTTTGTAACTGACGGGGACATTTCCGAGACGGTGCCTCTCAGTTCTCAGTACATGTAGGCTAGGGCATGACAAGGTATTTATAGCCCCACAGCAGTTACTACCGTGGGGGGGGGGGGGGGGGGGAATTGAAGTGTTAGGACCTCACATATTCTGTCCCGTGACATATGGTGTGGGGTGGCTAGTTCCCTTCCTCGCTGAATTTCTTTACAGGAAAATTCCATGAAAATTGCTTGCTGCCAATTGTTACAAAACTGTATAGCTTCTCTTGGTGAGGCTTGCAAGGTTTGCTGTTATTTATGACGTAGTTGTTTGCAACTGTTTTTCCAGGTTTGCCTCGGTCAGTCTGGAGCGCATTCGACTCTCTGCGATGGTAAGTTTTGAAAAGAACTGCCCGGCAGCAGTAAGTTGTTCAGAACACAGAGATGCATATTTCAATGCATGCTTCCTCAATGCTTATGTAACGTTTATAGAATATACTGCTAGCGGTTGCCATTGACAGGGCCAGACGAAATGATATCGCGGGCCTTATACAACCCGCGGACCGGACATTCCCCATCCCTGGAATAGTTAAAATATGATTAAAATTAGTGGATCTGCGGTGAAGCTGTGAAAAATATATATAATATAAAATAACACAAAGTAATGCAGCTTTACAAAACAGAATTATACAAAACACAGGACGTTGTGGCGACTAGCCTTCATCAGCAAATAAATACATACACAAAACACAACATATAATCACGGAGAAGACCCTCCAGTGACTACATTAAGGCATAAGAACAGGATTCGAAGAATGAAAAGATGAAAATATTGAGAACACGGAAGATAGAATGAAAACTTGAAAAAATGCTGCAACTTATTTCAGAATCCCAGGCTGTTTTCATGTTAGTATCACAGCCTTGGATTCTGAGATATGTAACAACATTGTTTTCAGGTTTTCATTTTCTCTTCATTGTTTTCATTATTTCATCTTTTTATTTTTCCCACCCTGTTCTTATGCCTTAATGTAGCCAATGGAAGTTCTTCTCCATGGATGTTGTGCTTTGCGTATGTATTTGTTTGCTGATAAAGGCTAACCGCCGCAATGTCCTGTGTTTTTCGTAATTCTGTTCTATAAAGCTGCATTATTTGTGTTATTTTATATTGTTTACTACCCTGGGATAGAGCAAGGAGAAAAATAGTGAACACTATCTACAAAGAATTCTCTCTCTCACCCAAAAAAAAAAAAAATCTATTTTATTATGCTTCTTACATTTTCAGCACGGGTATCTTTTAAAATAAGACTCCAAGCTAAATAAAACAACTCCAAGGTGTAGCCTCAGCAATTTTCTTTTGTATTGCAAGAAATATTAACTCCATTTGTTCCTGGCATGTTCTTAATTTGTTGTGGTTGTGCGTTGGATCCCAGTCATTCGGTTTACGAGTGCATTGTCATGGGAGATTCCTGGGGGGTCGTCTCTAATGCTGCGTGTAAATCTTTCCGCAGGCCGCCCTGCGTAATGAGGCCAAGCCATATAGGATACACGCGGAGCAGTGAAGTCGAACATCTGGTCTTTATACTCCCTTTAGATAGAATTCTAACCAGAAAATAAAATTGAGAAATTAATAGTACATGGTTAAAAAAAAACAAAAAACTCAGAATTTTAACTGAAACATAAAGCAAGAATTTTAATGGTCAAAGAGCTTTGTAAGCGAATGCAGTCTCTAAGATCTTATCCTTTGTTGTTAGTGTCCCCCCTCCCTCATGACTGACTGGCACATTGCTGTCTTGGCAGATGATAGTTTGTAAAATGGAGTTATACCTCTCCATAGCACAAAGCCTGGACTGAATTTAGAGACCATGTGTTGCCCATGCAGCATGATCTCTTCTCGGCCTGTCTAGTGTACTTCAGAGGAAAGGTAACACCAATACGTCTGGACTGGAACAAGACAAGCTGCAGAAGCTGCCGGATCAGCAGAGCACTATGCTAACTGCTCGCCTGTCGGAGCTTCGATCCTAGGCCTGGTCTGCCCTGCCATGCCATTTATTCGGCTAACAGAAAAGCAGGTAGTACCGTCTACTATCATACGGTAGCCCAGTCATATGTGACGAAGGCCTGACTATACCCTCTCACACACCTACAGAGTTAATAGGTAAAATCCTGTCTACTGCTGTCTTTTATCAGTAATCTCTGTTTATATAATACTGTAATGTATATAGAATATCATTGTGAACCTTTATTGCAGGCTTCATGTCACTGGAGCTATTTTATTCGCCTTCGCAGTTATCGGATTTATCATCTGTTTGATCGTCTGCATATATGGCTATTTCGTCTATGGAACTAAGGACCAGTCGGTACAAACGGTAAGTGACTCCCCAGAGTTGTCTTCCTGACTTTCTCTTCCCCTCTATTTATTTATGTTTTTGTCAATTAGTCATTGCAATTTTCAGATATTGTGGCCCTTAAAAAATGTATATATATATATATATTATATATATATATATATTTTTTTTTTTCCGCGTTTCCATCCTGTTTCAGGATATTGCGGTCAACACCAGCATCTTTCAGCTGTATGTTGATTCCTAGGCTAGATTGCGCTCATCAGCACGCCACGACTTTCTGAGCGACCGGCTCCATACTCTCATAAGTCAATTTTGCGATTCGAACCACTGCTAATTCTCGTCGCGTCACGTGACGAGAGTATTCGGGGTTAGCGGAGAAAGCTGCTAACTCCTCGGCCATGGAGCCGTCATAGGCACTCTTCCGAATTCCGGTCCCAAATAGATCCGCAGTGAATAGGTCAGGGGTTAAGGGTTAGGGTTAGTTGTTAACTAAACACTGACCCTAACCCTTACCCCTGACCTATTCACTGCGGATCTATTTGGGACCGCAATTCGGAAGAGTGCCCCGTCATATATATATATATATATATATATATATATATATATATATATATATATATATATATATATATATATATATATATATATATATCATCTCATCTCATCTCATCATGTTCCTCTTGTACCTTGCGGTGTCGAGGTGAAGTATAAACTTCGTGAGAGTGCCCGGTTATGGGCTTCGTATATCGACATTCCCATGGATTCTGTTATTCCCTCAGTCCAACGTTTACGTGGTCGGCCTCTTCCTCTGTTTCCATCTGGTCTGTACATCATTGCTTGTTGTGGCATGCTGTTGACTGGTAGCCTACTTGCATGGCCAAACCATTTGACTTGCTGCTTTCTAATAAAATCTAGAGCAGCTTTAACCCCTACTTTAGTCCTGATTTCTTCATTTCTGATCTTATCTCTTCTTGATACGTTGAGTATTCTTCTCAGAAACCTCATTTCTGTTGTTGTGATTTTTCTTTTCTCTTTTTCTGTCATTGTCCAGGTTTGGCATTGGTAGCAGAGAGTTGGTAGGAAGATTGTGTTGTAAAGTGCTTTCTTAGTAGTTATTGATACATGTTTGTTCTTTAGTATTGGTGCCATTTGTCCAATGAGTTGATTTGCCTTATTGCACCTATTTTCGATCTCGTCTTCTGATCTGCCATTTGATGATATTATACTTATATATATATATATTTGTTTGACTATCTTTCTATCCCTTCTTTCCCCCACGCATGCATGCATTTGTCTGTCTATTCTCTCCATCTGGCCATGCATCTGTCTGTCTATTCTTTCTACCCACCCATGCATGCCTGTCCACTCTTTTAATCTATCTGTCTATTCTTTTCATCTGTCTTTTATTTTTTCAGTCTGCCCATGCACATGTCTGTTTATTCTTTCATCTGCCCATCTTTCTGTCTATCATTTGAACACTCATCCTTCCGTAATTCTATTAGTCCATACCTACCTGCATACCCACCCTTTCTGCCTGCTGAACTACCTGTATTACTGTGTAGTATAATAACTACTACTTGGTGTCAGGTCTTAGTCAGATATGACTGAGCTACCGTTTGACAGTAAACGGTGCTACCTGCTTTCTGTTAGAGCCGAATGTTGGGCGGGGCTCACCAAACCCGACACCCCGCATTGTGCCAATGTCTTCGGGCAGAGAAGTGCAATTGGGAGGGTACAAACCTTACCCTAGTGCGAGGAAATGCAACCTAAAGACTAATTGTCATGGCAGGGCAGACCAGGTCCTAAGCCTTGGTCGGCAACTGGTGTAGGATGGAAGCTCCGATAGGCGGACAGTTAAAGCAATTCTTTGCTGATCCGACAGCTTCTACAGCTTGTCTTGTTCCAGACGTATTGGTGTTACCATTCCTCTGGAGTAAACTCGGCAGATCGAGAGAGGGATCATGCTACATGGGCAACACATGGTCTGTAAATTCAGTCCACGCTTTGGGTTATGGAGAGGTATAACTCCATTTTACAAACTGTCGTCTGTCAAGACGGCAAGGTGCAAGTCAGTCAGTAACTACTTCATTACATGGTAGTAAAAAGTCGACTACCCTTGTACTGGCCTTAACATGCTAAAATCATACAGTAGTTTTTATTGGCCATTCTCCGTGGCAAAGGTTTTGCAGACGCGATTCGTAAGCCCACTTACCCGAGTTCAAAACACAGCTGTGACTGATTTGGTAGCCGACAGCGTTGCGCTGGGTTTTAACAAGTTTGTATGGGAGTCGGCCATTCAGAAAGCAATTGCAAACTTCTGAACATAATGTTGCCAAGAACATCAGCAACAGCAGTAAAATGCTGGTATTGTAAAACAAGGATATGCAAACAAAAAGTTGTTGACCAATCGCCACTAGATGGCTAATGTGGCCAGTATTATCGCATGTCCGACTTTACTTCCAATGATATTTCTGGGTACCTATTATAGGCTGGGTCCACCTGGCAATTCAAGCCAAATAAAGAAATGATTTGAATCCATCCTGATGTAGATTGAACCCTATGCCCACCAGGCAAGCTTCAAGCCTCTATGCTACGGGGGCTCCCTCATACCAAGATATTCACATTTATCTACTGTATGTACATCTACTGTATGTTACTGAGCTGTTGAAGCCTTCAACCCCTTTTTTTCTTTCTACTAGGTTCCCCACATAAGACTATTTCTCTGTATATCTATGTTCCCCAACATGACTATTTCTCTATACAACCATGTTCCACTCATAAGACCACTTCTCTATACAACCATGTTCCCCACATAAGACTATTTCTCTATACAACCATGTTCCCCACATAAGACTATTTCTCTATGCAACCATGTTCCCCACATATGACTACTTTTCACATTCCTGCTTTCTTTCTCTAACTTCAGTCATATGTTGCTTCTTTGCGTCTCTCTAGCTTCACAACCAAACATTGCTTATTTATTTCTCTAGCTTCACATTGCTTATTTATTTCTCTAGCTTCACAGCCCCACATTGCTAATTTATTTCTCTAGCTTCACATCCCCATATCGCTTATTTATTTATCTAGCTTCACAGCTCTAGACTGCTTATTTATTTCTCTAGCTTCACAGCTCTACATTGCTTATATATATATATATATATAAGCCTCTAGCCTTACAGCCCCACATTTCTTATTTATTTCTCCAGCTTCACAGCCCTAAATTGCTTATTTATTTCTATAGCTTCACAGCCCCTACATTTATCCTTTATTTTGCTAGCTTCAGAGGCCTATATTGTTTCTTTTTCTAGCGTCACAGCCCTAATTTTACATCTCTATATTGCTCTATTATCTAGCTATCTTCATTGCTTCTTTCTTGTAATAGCTTCCAAGTCTTTATATGCCCCTTACGTTAGCTTCACAGGTCTACACGACTTATTTTTTCTATTCCTTCACTCATGACTCTCGTCTTCCTCCCTCTCTTCACAAATGAAAAGCAATGCTACTTGTTTGATTTGTAACATTAAATTTAAAATAACCCTGACTAATATGCAAACTTGTCTAATTTCTCTCCCAGGAGACGACCTGGATAGATGAATACCAAACAGACCCACCTGGCTATGCCAGCATCGGCCGTCCGTCAGCACTGAATCTGCTGACTCACTCTCAAAAGAAATGGAATAGCTGGCCAGAAAAAGGTGACAATGGCACCTGAGCTTGGACATTCAGGGGAGAGTCCCACCTAATGCCTTTCAGGGAAGTAATATTGATGCAAGATCAAGACAGCAGATGACGAAAAGTCCGTCCTTTGGGAGTGGCACCATCTACCTTGGTGATGGTCCAGATCCTCGTGGCGTAGGTGGCCGGAATGTGGGTGGGTCAGAAGTTGGTACTGGTGGTATCCGAATCACAACACTTGACAGGAACCAGCCGTTTCCTTCTCCTGGTGGCCAGGTTGTCTACGGAGGCGGTGGGCAATCCTACGCTGCTTCTGGCGTTGGACAAACAGGATTTGGCCCTGGCCATGTGATCTACTCTGGAGGTGGAAGCTCGGCCAGTAGCTCTGTGGATGCCAATTATGCCTACCCCAAAAGTGTGTCAGTCATAAGTGGTCAAGAGTCAGGTTTCAGTGAGTCTGGTTCTCAGTACTCAACTCTGAGGTCAATCCCAGTTACTCACATCGTTGCCGAAAACCAGAGGCAACAACAGGAGAACCTTGAGTATGCACGTATAAACAAACAAGCTAAGAACATTCACACTGTGGCTGCTGATGTTCAGTCACCAAGAGGCTATTCACTTCCAGGTCATGGTTATTCACAAGTCCAGGGTCAGTCACAGAGCCAAGGTTATTCACAGAGTCAAGGTCATTCACCAAGTCAAGGTTATTCACCAAGTCAAGGTTATTCACAGAGTCAAGGCCAGTTTGAGCAGAGGTTCCCAGTCACTGATGATTTTGATTATGACAACCCAGTGGAGCGCACTCCCATGATCCCTTCCAAGCAACAACAGCAACCCTTTGGCCACTCCTACCATGAGCAGCAGATGCAGTATCAGCGCCAGCAGCAGCAAGATCTGCACGCCCCCCGACAGCTAAACATGGAGAGTCTGCAGCGCCAGACTGCCAGCAACCCTTACCTGTACCAACAGGAACAACAACAACAACAACAACACATGCAGTACGAGACATCTTCCTCTCACAGTGCAACCCATGATGACCTGCCAGATCTGCAACCATTGGTGTATCCCTCTGCTCGCCGTCCAATGACATTTGAGCAAGTGTCGTCCTCCAAGATGAGTGTTTATGATAATGTGTTAGCAGGATTAAAAGATGATGAATAGAAACATCAAAGGAGCATCTTATTCATCTTTTACACATCATCTCATATTCTACAAACACATGTTCAGCTTCTAGAAAATATTCTATAAAATCACAAGATCGCATTCAGCTTTTGGAAAATAGTTTGTTTATAGTCTGCAAGAATGATCAGCTTCTAGAAAATAGACGTCTGCTATATTCTACAAGATCACGTTCAGCTTTTGGAAAATAGATGGTTGTTTATATTCTACAAGAGTGTGATCTGCTTCTAGAAAAGACATTTATCATATTCTAGGCAGGCAGAGAGTGGGATCATGCTGCACGGGCAGCACCTGGACTCTACAATTCAGCCCAGGCTTTATACTATAGAGAGGTTACATTCACCACCGCCATGTGTTGTAGACTGCTTGTACCTTTGTTTGAAGTACAATGTAACAAACTTGTGTCCATCAAAACGGCAAAGTGGCATCAGCAGCTTATTCTACAAGATCATGTTCCACTTCTGGAATAATTATTGATCATGTTCTGTTGTGACAACAAACTAGAATGTCAATAGCCTGGTTGACTTACATGTGATACAAACATTTCATCAGAACTGTTTTCAACAAAACTGGAAACAAGAAATAACAGTGACATAGAATATTTAATATGCTTTTCGCGTAGTAGTCTCATTAAGTGATATGATTCTATTGTGATTAGCCTATCGCTGTTACAGAAAGACTGTAAGACAGATGCATCTTTTTGACTCTCACAATTTTATTGGTCTGTGATAACACAGCAAAGAATAACATAGCAGAGAGAATACAAAAGTTGTTTTCAGTTGCCCTCATTACTTTAAATTCAAGTGATCGTTTGTGCTAGAAAATATACACTTTATCTGATGGAAGAAATATGTGCACCTTAAACATTGACATACTGCATTGCTGTAAAGTTGGCATCTTGTAATTGATAATGAAATGTGCAATTGTAAGTTTGGTATATGATATGGATGCTGAATCATGGTTAACAGCAGAGAGAAAATAGCTAGCCCACACAGACATGCCTACAGTTATTTGAGTAAATCCATCTTGAGAACTGGAGAACAAACAACCAGAACAGTCTTTGAGTACCTCTAATGAGCCTGAAATTACCTGCCTGTGTCGTTAGTCATGGTTCCAAGTTCACAGCAAAGGGTCACCCCATAATGCTCCATTCCTGTGCCGGTGAAAATCGTATAAAATGCTTCTCACTGTCCCATGTGAAACGTGAAACAGACAGCAGTCCAGATAAACCTACAACACGCATAGGCTGCTACCAGAATACCAACACAACAGTCCACCACTAAAATTACAATTCGTCATCGATGAAAGTGGCAGTTGCACACACATTACTGCATAAGGCAAAATTAGTTCAGCAACAGGCCGTCTGCCATTTTTCTGAAAATGCATTTCACAACACAAACCACTGTAGACAGATGTAAAAGGGAGTCCATGCCACAAAAGCATATGCCCCAAATCAATCCTTCCCATGAAGACCCTGTCATCTTCAAGCTCACTAACTGATGCTAGTTAATCAGCTTGTTTGAATATTCACAGCAACATATCATGACATCAACATGGGATGTAAGGAATAACTTGTGAGAATGCATTACCGTATGGCTAATAGATCATTCTGGAGAGAATTGTACAATGTACATATGACTGTGGTGATAACAAGTACAGCTGGGGATTGTCTGCTAGAGTCAGGATTTATCTGCTAGAGATTTTTCTGAGCAGGGTGGACTGTATGAGAATGGATAAAAGGTGGTCACAGCCAGCCCGAAATGGCTGAGACTCACTCAATCAGCACTATTAATATACCTGATTCTTAGGTGTGGAAAGTAGCTGTGGCAACCAAGATTCTTAATCTGGGAACGATAGCTGTGACGTGATCACAGGGATAGAAAAATCCTTGTGCCTGGAAACTCTTTGACTGGCACCTGAAATTTCAGTTGTTTTCTTAGCCCATATTTGTTTAAAAAAAAAAAAAATATGCTGGCTCCTTAGGAAATGGGGGTAAGGGGGGGGGGGGGGGGAATGGCTAAGGAATTGTTTTGTTTCTTCCTAACCTGAATGAAATACAAGTAGAATCTTAATCTTTAATAGATGTAGTGTTCTGCTCATGCAGGATTGCATGCTATATTATAAATAAACATGTAGTTGGAATCCTGACTATATTCTACACATGTAGTTGGAATCCTGACTATATACTACACATGTAGTTAGAATTCTGACTATATACTACACATGTAGTTAGAATCCTGACTATATACTACACATTTAGTTGGAATCCTGACTATATACTACACATGTAGTTGGAATCCTAACTATATACTACACATGTAGTTGGGATCCTGACTATATACTGACACATGTAGTTGGAATCCTGACTATATACTACACATGTAGTTAGAATCCTGACTATATACTACACATGTAGTTAGAATCCTGACTATATACTACACATGTAGTTAGAATCCTGACTATATACTACACATGTAGTTGGGATCATGACTATATACTACACATGTAGTTAGAATCCTGACTATATACTACACATGTAGTTGGGATCCTGACTATATACTACACATGTAGTTGGAATCCTAACTATATACTACACATGTAGTTGGGATCCTAACTATATACTACACATGTAGTTGGGATCCTGACTATATACTACACATGTAGTTGGAATCCTAACTATGTAATAAACATGTAGTTGGAATTCTGACTATATAACATACATGTAGTTGGAATTCTGACTATATAATACACATGTAGTTGGAATTCTGACAATATATTACACATGTAGGTGGAATCCTTACATGTGGTTGGTGGAAGATGTTCCAGTCAGGACAAGACTCCATTAACATGATGATAGTTATTAAAAACAGCCAGTCTTTGACTTACTTCCATACAGGCAAAGAAATGTAGCCCATGCAAGAGGTGAAAGACAGAAGCATATGTAAATCATTAGTGTAGCAAGGCAAACAATCCTTGTAGCAGACTGCAGGTTGAAACTGATCACCTGTGTTGCAAACATTTGTTGTTGATAGCAGTAACAATGTAAGAATATTATGGCAGAGATGAGAGATTTGTTGTTGGTAACTGTAGCAATGCTGAGATTGTCATTGGCAGAGATGAGAGATTTGTTGTTGGTAACTGTAGCAATGCTGATATGTCATTGGCAGAGATGAGAGATTTGTTATTTGTAACTGTAGCAATGCAAGATTGTTATTGGCAGAGATCAGATATTTGTTGTGGTAACAGTAACAATGTAAGAATATTATGGCAGAGATGAGAGATTTGTTGTTGGTAACTGTAGCATTGCTGAGATGTCATTGGCATAGATGAGAGATTTGTTGTTGGTAACTGTAGCAATGCTGAGATGTCATTGGAAGAGATGAGAGATTTGTTATTGGTAACTGTAGCAATGCAAGATTGTCATTGGCAGAGATCAGATATTTGTTGTTGGTAACAGTAACAATGTAAGAATATTATGGCAGAGATGAGAGATTTGTTGTTGGTAACTAGCAATGCTGAGATGTCATTGGCAGAGATGAGAGATTTGTTGTTGGTAACTGTAGCAATGCTGAGATGTCATTGGAAGAGATGAGAGATTTGTTGTTGGTAACTGTGGCAATGCTGAGATGTCATTGGAAGAGATGAGAGATTTGTTGTTGGTAACTGTAGCAATGCTGAGATTGTCATTGGCAGAGATCAGACATTTGTTTCTGATGACAGTAACAATTCAGAGATCGTCATTGGCAGAGATTTGTTGTTGGTAACTAACATTAGAATATTATGGCAGAGATAAGACATTTGTTGTTGCTAAACAATGCTGAGATCATTGTCAGAGAGATCAGATATTTGTTGTTGGTAACAGTAACAATGAGAATATCATGGCAGAGATAAGACATTTTATGTTGGCACCAATGCTGAGATTGTCATTGATAGAGAAGGAAAGCTGGAAGTTAGCAGAGAAGGATTTAAGTTCAAAATCATATGAGAGAAAGATAAATTATATTGATAGGGAAAGGGAGTCTTGTTTGGTTTGTAAAGAATCAACTTTAATCATCATCACTTTCATCATCATCACTTTCATCATGTGCCAAGCTAAGTGTGGCTGGTCATGGTTCGGCACCTCGTACGTTCAATCATCAGTCTTAGGTAAGATTGGGGTTTTTGTCCCAATTAAGCCAGATGGCCAAGCCATTAAGGTATAGCTTTCTTTGTCTTCCATTTCTCTTTAAGCTTTCAAGTTTGTCACATAAATCTTCAAGTTTAATTCTTCTCGCAATGGTTATGACATCTACTAAAGATGTAAGGCTGTATGTATGTCACCCATTTGTACATGTCTTATCCTGGTCCAAAGAAATGAAACCTAAAGATTAAAATGTCATGCAGGGACCAGGCCTTAAGCCTTGATCGGTGTCTAGTCTATGAAGCTCCTACAGTCGGACAATTAGAGTATTGATTTGCTGATCTGGCAGCGTCTGCAGCTTATCTTGTTCTATCTTTCCCTGAAGTAAATTAGGCTGTCCGAGAAAGGGTTTATGATGTATGGGCCTAGAGTATGTTACAGTCACACACCTGACCTTATATGTACCAGTCTAGAGTATGTTACAGTCAAACACTTCACACCCCCTGACCTTATATGTACCAGCCTAGAGTATGTTACAGTCCACTCCTGACCTTATATGTACCAGTCTAGAGTATGTTTACAGTCAACACTTCACACCCCTGACCTTATATGTACCATATACCAGTCTAGAGTATGTTAGTCACACCCTCACCTTATATGTACCAGTCTAGAGTATGTTACAGTCACACACCTGACCTTATATGTACCAGTCTAGAGTATGTTACAGTCAAACACTTCACACACCTGACCTTATATGTACCATATACCAGTCTAGAGTATGTTAGTCACACCCCTGACCTTATAGGTACCATATACCAGTCTAGAGTATGTTAGTCACACACCCCTGACGCTATATGTAACATATACCAGTCTAGAGTATGTTAGTCCACACCCCTGACCTTATATGTACCATATACCAGTCCTAGAGTATGTTAGTCACACCCCTGACCTTATATGTACCAGCCTAGAGTATGTTACAGTCAAACACTTCACACCCCTGACCTTATATGTACCAGCCTAGAGTATGTTAGTCACACCCCTGACCTTATATGTACCAGTCTAGAGTATGTTACAGTCACACACCTGACCTTATATGTAACATATACCAGTCTAGAGTATGTTACAGTCACACACTTCACACCTGACCTTATATGTACCAGCCTAGAGTATGTTACAGTCAACACTTCACACCCCTGACCTTATATGTACCATATACCAGTCTAGTAGTATGTTAGTCACACCCCTGACCTTATATGTACCAGCCTAGAGCATGTTACAGTCACACACCTGACCTTATATGTACCATATACCAGTCTAGAGTATGTTACAGTCAAACACTTCACACCCTGACCTTATATGTACCATACCAGTCTAGAGTATGTTACAGTCAAACACTTCACACCCTGACCTTATATGTACTGGCCTAGAGTATGTTACAGTCAACACTTCACACCCCTGACCTTATATGTACCATATACCAGTCTAGATATGTTAGTCACACCCCTGACCTTATATGTACCAGCTAAGCATGTTACAGTCACACACCTGACCTTATATTACCAGTCTACAGTTGGTAGTATCACACCCCTGACCTTATATGTAGCCTAGAGTATGTTACAGTCACACACCTGACCTTATATGTACCAGTCTAGAGTATGTTACAGTCACACACCTGACCTTATATGTACCAGTCTAGAGTATGTTACAGTCAAATTCACACCCCTGACCTTATATGTACCATAACCCTAGAGTATGTTAGTCACACCCCTGACCTTATATGTACCAGTCTAGAGTATGTTACAGTCACACACTTCACCCCTGACCTTATATGTACCATTACCAGTCTAGATTAAGTAAACACTTCACACCCCTGACCTTATATGTACCAGCCTAGAGTATGTTAAGTCACACTCACACCCTGACCTTATATGTACCAGTCTAGAGTATGTTACAGTCACACACTTACACCCCTGACCTTATATGTACCAGCCTAGAGTAGTTATAATTCACACCCCTGACCTTATATGTACCAGTCTAGAGTATGTTACAGTCAACACTTCACACCTTGACCTTATATGTACCAGCCTAGAGTATGTTAGTCACACCCTGACCTTATATGTACCAGTCTAGAGTATGTTACAGTCACCACCTGACCTTATATGTACATATACCAGTCTAGAGTATGTTACAGTCAACACTTCACACCCTGACCTTATATGTACCAGCCTAGAGTATGTTACAGTCAAACACTTCACACCCCTGACCTTATATGTACCATATACCAGTCTAGAGTATGTTAGTCACACCCCTGACCTTATATGTACCAGTCTAGAGTATGTTACAGTCACACACCTGACCTTATATGTACCATATACCAGTCTAGAGTATGTTACAGTCAAACACTTCACACCCCTGACCTTATATGTACCATATACCAGTCTAGAGTATGTTACAGTCAAACACTTCACACCCCTGACCTTATATGTACTGGCCTAGAGTATGTTACAGTCAAACACTTCACACCCCTGACCTTATATGTACCATATACCAGTCTAGAGTATGTTAGTCACACCCCTGACCTTATATGTACCAGCCTAAAGCATGTTACAGTCACACACCTGACCTTATATGTACCATATACCAGTCTAGAGTATGTTACAGTCAAACACTTCACACCCCTGACCTTATATGTACCAGCCTAGAGTATGTTACAGTCAACACTTCACATCCCTGACCTTATATGTACCATATACCAGTCTAGAGTATGTTAGTCACACCCCTGACCTTATATGTACCAGCCTAGAGCATGTTACAGTCACACACCTGACCTTATATGTACCATATACCAGCCTAGAGTATGTTACAGTCAAACACTTCACATCCCTGACCTTATATGTACCATATACCAGTCTAGAGTATGTTAGTCACACCCTGACCTTATATGTACCAGCCTAGAGCATGTTACAGTCACACACCTGACCTTATATGTACCATATACCAGCCTAGAGTATGTTACAGTCAACACTTCAAACCTCAGGGACAGTATCTGCTATGGGACTACCTTTTCCTGTTAAATTAGATCAGATGAAAAATGCAGAATCACACCTGTCATAGATCTACACATTTTGGGGAATCAGACTTGTTACAGATAAAGGAGTTCTTAGATCTACATATGAGGGAATTCATGGATCTACACATGTTGAGGGAGAGTTCAGTCAGTGGTAGATCTACACATGATGAGGAGAGTTCAGTCAGTGATAGACTACACATGTTGAAGGAGTCTCTACACATGTTGAGGGAGTCTCTACACATGTTGAGGGAGAGTCCAATCAGTGATAGATCTACACATGTTGAGAGAGAATCCAGGGAGTCCATAGTCTACACATGTTGATGGAGAGTCCAGTCAGTGATAGATCTACACATGTTGAGGGAGAATCCAGGAAGTCCATAGATCTACACATGTTGATGGAGAGTCCAGTCAGTGATAGATCTACACATGTTGAGAGAGAATCCAGGGAGTCCATAGATCTACATATGTTGATGGAGAGTCCAGTCAGTGATAGATCTACACATGTTGAGGGAGAATCCAGGAAGTCCATAGTCTACACATGTTGAGAGAGAATCCAGGGAGTCCATAGATCTACACATGTTGATGGAGAGTCCAGTCAGTGATAGATCTACACATGTTGAGGGAGAGTCCAGTCAGTGATAGATCTACACATGATGAGGGAGAGTCCAGTCAGTGATAGATCTACACATGTTGAGGGAGAGTCCAGTCAGTGATAGATCTACACATGTTGAGGGAGAGTCCAGTCAGTGATAGATCTACACATGTTGAGGGAGAATCCAGGAAGTCCATAGTCTACACATGTTGATGGAGAGTCCAGTCAGTGATAGACTACACATGTTGAGAGAGAATCCAGGGAGTCCATAGATCTACACATGTTGATGGAGAGTCCAGTCAGTGATAGATCTACACATGTTGAGAGAGAATCCAGGGAGTCCATAGATCTACACATGTTGAGGGAGAGTCCAGTCAGTGATAGATCTACACATGTTGAGGGAGAATCCAGGAAGTCCATAGTCTACACATGTTGAGAGAGAATCCAGGGAGTCCATAGATCTACACATGTTGATGGAGAGTCCAGTCAGTGATAGATCTATACATGTTGATGGAGAGTCCAGTCAGTGATAGATCTACACATGTTGAGGGAGAGTCCAGTCAGTGATAGATCTACACATGTTGATGGAGAGTCCAGTCAGTGATAGATCTACACATGTTGAGGGAGAGTCCAGTCAGTGATAGATCTACACATGTTGAGGGAGAGTCCAGTCAGTGATAGATCTACACATGTTGAGGGAGAGTCCAGTCAGTGATAGATCTACACATGTTGAGGGAGAATCCAGGGAGTCCATAGATCTACACATGTTGATGGAGAGTCCAGTCAGTGATAGATCTTTACATGTTAAGAGAGTTTCTACACATGCTGAGCAAGAGTCCACTCAGTGATAGATTTATATATGTTAAGGGAGTTTCTACACATGTTGAGGGAGAGTCCATAGATCTACATGTGTTGAGGGATTCTACACATAATAGATTAGGCAGGGAATCTGATCTGTCATAAATTACACATGTTGAGGGAATCAACTACTGACCCAGTGATCACCAACAACTGATAACATTTTGCGTCAATAGGGAATTAGGAACTTATTTTGAAGTACTAACATTTAGTTTGTGACAATAAGGCCAGAATTTATATATACATATCGTATTTGTGTCCAAAGGATGATCTTTTATCATTTCATAAAAGAAGCTAATCATAAAAGCCACTAATTTTTTTTATTTTGTTAGTAGCGCCCTACTGTGTTGTGTACTAGGAACAAGTAGTGTCCTAATTCTTTGTTGTAGCAGTAACAAAGAGTGCTCCTGTCACAAACAAAAGTTTGGTTATCTGCCACAATCTCAAGCAAAAGCTGGTCTGTTTTGTTTTACCCGTACTTAACTTGATTTACCTTACCCCACCAATGCATGGACTGTTGCTTAAACTGTGTTGTATTCTCATATTTTGTGGGCAATAATATCAAACATTGTACAACAGCGTGCCATTATACATGAACTAATTTGTGCGCTTTGATATTTTTATGTAAACCATACAGCTGTAGTAAAGATATGTTATTCTCAGATTTATCCCAAACTAGGCTTATAGTAATGCTTTTGTAAATGCAATCCATCTTTTCTTTCAAGGGAGAAGGAGGCTGCATCACACCTAATTTTTGACCTCGCAGGCCAGCGTGGCTGAATTAGAGAGTGCTCGCTCTTAAACTTCCACTGTGCTGATGGTGAGGTAGTGTGTTCAACCACTACAGCCAGTTGGACTGAAATGTTGTAATACCTTGGGGACATAAGTTACAAGTACCTCAGAAATAAGAGTGGGTTCGCCTGATGGCGAGGATCCCGGGTAATAGGGAAAACTAGCTCACACACACCAAATAAGACAAGTGCACTAGAAGTAATGGATGTGTATGGACTGCGCTTGAGTTCAAAGCGAGTGGGGGGAAAATAATGACTCAACCTCCAGATCATACCCATTCTTTCTACTGGGAGACTTGTCACCAGTTCCAGCTTGAAATTACTCACAAAACAGGATTAGGAGACTTGTCACCAGTTCCAGCTTGAAATTACTCACAAAACAGAATCAGGAGACTTGTCACCAGTTCCAGCTTGAAGGACCCACACAACAGGATCTGCAAATGAGAGCACAAATGAGAGCTCATTAAAATAACCCTATAAATTAATAAATGATGTTTGAAGTCTGACTCACCTTTAGGTAAACACATGGTATGTTCAATTATTTTCTATTTTGTTCTCCTTTTGGTATACATAATATTGTGATGTACCAGTCTCTGTGGCTAAGGGCTTGCGAACGCAGTTTGTGAGCCCGTATACCCGGGTTCGAAACACAGCGGTGCTGGTTGTTTTTGAAAAAGGTATAGGGGCCGGTCGTTCAGAAAGCAAAGGCAAACTACTGAATGTAACACTTGCCTAGTACATCAACAGCAGCTGAAAATGCTGGTGTTGACTGCAACGTCCCATAAGGGATATGCAACAAAAATTGTTTTTTTAATATTGTGATATAATGTCACCTGTGTTAAGTGAGAAATGCAATCTGTCTGGTGTAAGCTGGTAGAAAGTTCTCTGTATATGTAAGTGTAATTTCTGCACATATTGTAAGCTCATATAAAATGTAATCTGTGTAACTGCGAAATGGGAGAACAATCTGAATATGTAAATATCTGTATATGCAATTGTGAAATGCTAGTTATGTATATAAGTTATGTGAAGGTAAGAAATGTGGGCCATTTACAAGAACACTATGACCGCTGCCTGTACATGATCACCAAGTGCCATCTCCACATTGAAAGTTAGCTGCAGTAAGTTTCATCACACTGCCAGCACCTTCAGATTACCAGATTATATTTGTAGTGGTTTTGATGTTGTATTTTGCATACCCCTCATACATGTGATGTAGGCTTATTTTAGTCTCATTGTACACAAAGTGCTTTTTTTTTTAAAAAATTATTTTTTATTTGTAAACCTGTTGGTTTGTTTGTGAATCTGAATGGGCCATAATTTAACTGATCTTATATTACTGTGATTTTGAAGTTCAGAATTTCACCGATCAGACATTGTGTATTGTGTGACGCTGAATACAATTTGTGTATTCACTCTGACTAGAATTTCACTAATTTCACTGATCTTACATTGTTTATTATGGTGACTCTGACTAAGCCAGATCTCTATGTGAATATTTTATTATTATTGTTATTTATTGTTGCTGTTATTTAATTATTCATTACTACTATATTATTTGCCAGCTCCGAGGCCAAGGGGTTACGGGCGCAGTTCGTTATCCTCCATACCCACGTTCAAAACACAGCTGCGGGCGATTTTCCAGCAGACTGCCTTGTGGTGG
Source organism: Cepaea nemoralis (assembly GCA_014155875.1). Lineage (NCBI taxonomy): Eukaryota > Metazoa > Mollusca > Gastropoda > Stylommatophora > Helicidae > Cepaea > Cepaea nemoralis. The sequence goes on from JACEFZ010007071.1 coordinate 88,597, forward strand.
TATTTTACAAAATGGTGTGGGTGCTGGTCGTCAGAAAGTAATGGCAAACTACTGAACGTAAATTTACCAAGGGATCACAATAGCAGAAAATGCTGGTGTTGACTGCGACATCCTGTATAGGATATGCAAAAAATAAATAAAAACTATTATTTGAGATAAACAATAGATTGCACGATTTATTGCCTGGCATATTTCATTGCATCTCATCAGGGTCATACAGCATAAAGTAACATAATTAGATAAATCCTTCAAGCTGAAATATACACATGTTCGCACAGTAATATCAAGTCTACCACAGTAATTTTAAACTGATAATGATAACTGACATGATTTATGTCTGTTTCACCCAGGTCTTCTGATTTTCATCATCTCATTTATCTTGTACCTTGCGGTGTCCAGGTGAAGCATAAACAGTGAGAGTGTGCCCTTTTATGGGCTTCATGTATTGTGATTCCCATGGACTCTCCCTCTGTCCCTGGTTTACATGGCCAGCTTTTTTTTGGTTCCGTTTTGTCTGTACATCATTGATTGTTGTTTTATACAGTTGGTTGCCTAGTTATATGTCCATACCATTTAACTTGATGCATTCTGATGAAATCTAGCAATTTAGTCCTGATTGCTTCATTTCTGATTTTCTCTCTTCTTGATACATTCATTGAATATTCTTCTCAGGAATCTCACTTCTGTTGTTGTAATATTTTCTTTTCTATTTTCCTGTCATCTTCTTGAATAACTATGTCTGTATAATTGATGAGGTGAGTTTACCTGAAGAAACAATACAACTGAATGCATGAAATGACTGTCGCATTTTCCTGTTGATACTGGATACATACATTATGTAAATTAGATGCGTAAGCCTGTATGGTAAGTGTATTGTTATAAAAACTATGGTTATATGTGTTATCATAAACTGTTATCTGTTGCACTTTGTTGATCACTAATGCATGCCTAATGTAGCATTGTTACTTGTTAATTTACTGTGCTATATATAATCTGTATGGAATCGTTTTGATTTACATATACACTGTCATACCGCTTATTAAAGGTACATAACCAATGTGCATATAATAAAACTGCATGATTAGTAACGTTTGTCTCCCATGATTATATTTTACATGGCGTCCTATTTAAAACGCAAGATATGACCACTTGTTGTTTTGAATTGTTCTGTTCACCCTTGTACGAACAGTTGGAACCAGGGGCTGATGATGATGATTTGGGTCTGTTGAACAACATATTCATTCCCAGTGAACTCGTGAGGTTCTTTAAGGAGAGTGCAAATACCGTGGATGTCAGTCGAATGCACATGAAACGGCTGAAATATTGGCTAAGGTAGTGGACGATTAGGGATAGACAACCGATGATGGGGCCCCAAGAGATTTATAAGAAACCCTTATGGAGGAATCAAATGGAAATCGTAGCATCCAGGCTACCAGAAAGATTATACAAACTCAACCAAAGTGAACACATAACAATCTTCAGCGTTCGTACAGGCTTTAATACCAAGTTTATTAAACAAACTAAAACTGGTAACACTAGTCCCCTATCGCTAGTTCCCCTGTCGCTAGTTCCCCTGTCATTAATTACCCTGTTGTTAGTTCCCCTGTCGCTAGTTCCCCTGTCATTAATTACCCTGTTGTTAGTTCCCCTGTCGCTAGTTCCCTGACGCTAGTTCCCCTGTCGCTAATTCCCTGTCGCTAATTCCCCTGTCATTAGTTCCCCTGTCGATAGTTCCCCTGTCTATAGTTCCCCGGTCGCTAGTTCCCCCGTGTTCAGTTTGCTGTGTTCATCTTTGTTCTGGTCGACCCTGCCTCTTCTCCCGGAAACCATACCCCCCTCCCCCAAATCACTGTTCTGTCCATACCACTGTGTTGTTTAATATGGCCAAACTATTTCAGTTGTCGATGGTCAAACTATTTCAGTTGTCGATGGTCAAACTATTTCAGTTGTCGATGGTCAAACTATTTCAGTTTCCGATGGACAAGAAGTTCAGTTTCCGATGGCCAAAGTATTGGAGTGTCCGAGTCATAATGTTTGCCCTCCAATGTTCGGATCTGTAATAATGTCACTCAACCGCATCTAGGCATTATGAAGTGAACTGGCCTGTTGTCTTCCTCTCATTCTTTTCCGCTCCAATGACATAATTGGTAAATAGTTTGCCATATTTTTTATTTGTATAGATACACACACACACGCGCGCGCGGGCGCGCGCGCACACACACACACACACACACACGTTATCTGGTATATTTCGCTGCATCTCGTCAGGAATCACAATTACCTAAAGCAATCGTGATACATCCTTCAAGCAGACAAACCGACAAACACACACAAATAGACAGACAGACAAGATACGTAGACACACACACAGACAACAGACATAAACACAAGCAACACACACATTACAAAACGTACACAAACTGTTTCCCCACTTCCTCACCAGCCTGTAGCCGACTGTTCAACACGCTATGTGCTGACAGGTACAGAATGCATTATTCGGAGCAACAAACCTGACTGAACACTGCGAGAATAACGAAACGCGTCTGAGGCAACATGTCAGCCAAAACCGCGAAAGAATTGGGTAATTTAACCAATGCTGAACACAAAGAACGGTAGGACCAAACATGGCACACAATCAAATGCTCAAGTATTATAATAGACATTTCCGTCCACTTAGCATTGAAACTGACGCTCGTCATCATCAAGTGCCATGACGGCTGTCTTAGGCGTTCATGACTCTCCACTGACCTCAGTTTTTGGTCTTCTGGATAACTCCCCTGTTGATATTCCTCCATGCCACTGTCTCAATCTATCCAACATCATTTCTCTTGATCTGCTTCTGCCTCTCTTCCCCTCGATCTCTTCAGTTGTCACGATGTTCTCCAATGTCTCTCTTCTCATCACATGACCAAAGAAAGCTGTTTGTCTCTTCGGCACTAACTGAAATTAAAATTTAAAAAAAACTAAAAAAAACTAGTGCACTTTGTCGTTAATTTCGAAGGCTCTCAGGAACCAGTAGAAGTTTTCCACGGCGATATTATAACAACCATTACTATGACTGGGCTTATGAAGATGGGAAATACTTCATCTAATGACAATAGACTGAAACACTCAAGGAAGAGCTTTCAAATGCACATCTACTTGATCGGGAAAAACACGAGGAAGCTACGAAGAAGCACAAGAAGGTGCTTCGTTTCTTGACACTTTCAGAATTGAAGAGGCATCTGAGAATCTCGAGAAAGCAAAGGCCATTTTGAAAGGACAAGATTTTCATTTGGTTAATAAAATTGCCAGAGATTTAAAACCAATGTGGGTGTTAAATTCCAACAGAACACAAATTAAGGACCTTAGGACTTGCTTGAAGGCTGACATCAAACTGATCTGTACCACGTGGGATACAATTTAACAGATTCTTTGCCAAAGGGAAAAGTAAGTTTGGACCAAACAAATATAGAAGGGGAAAATAGGAAGTTGTTAATATGGTTGCAGACATGTTGTATTACAACGCTGTGGCAACGCATTTCGGCGATATATAAGTCCATGACAGGTATGGGGAGTAATTTATATCATCTATGACAATTAATCATCTATGACAATGGGACGCAGAGGTGTTTCCAAGGCAGCTGGGTCAGGTTATATACTGGCCGAGACCTATTGACGCGTCCCTCGTCGAGCGTCCTGGGCAACAGGTCCCTCGGGGTCCTGGCTAAAGTCAGTAGGATCGCCGATTCCTCCGAAGTCGGAGAGTGTCTGCCTGTACGGCGAGGAACCACCAGTCTGCACACCAATAAGCCAGACATGGACAACGGATACTCACGCAAACCTCAAGGTCCTGTATGACATCACACTGATGTTGGACAACAGGATGCCTTCATCCGACATACAGGACTTTCGCGTTTGGAGCTCAAGCCAACGAACACAAGCAAGCAAGCAGCAAGCATCTATGACAATTAATCATCTATGACAATTAATCATCTATGACAATTAATCACCTATGACAGTTAATCATCTATGACAATTAATCATCTATGACAATTAATAATCTATGAACAGTTAAAGACAGAAACAATAGATTGTACGATTTATTGCCTGGCATATTTCGCTGCATCTCGTCAGGTCTTGCAATGTATTGTTCGTGGATTCTGCGTTTAGAAAGGTTAAATCACTCAGGAGAGTTGTTTTGAATTGATGAAACTTCGCCTCATACTTGGCAATAAATCCTTTGTGGCTTCTGTGGTTAAATTCAGCAACTAAGGGAAACATTGTTTTTGAATAAACAATAACGAAGTCACGCAACGAAGACACACGTATAAGACAAATTGTTTTTTGTTTTATTTAGCATATTAGTAGTTTTCTACTGACCAATAAAAAGATGTCAATTGCAACGAGGAAAAGGGTGTTGAAGTGCAGCATAGAACCTGCACTTTTGTATGGAAGTGAAGCGTGGACAATGAGCAGACAGGCTGAAAAACATCTGCTGGCTGCGGAAAAGTGGTTTCTGAGGAAAATGCAAAGAATACCATAGACAGACAGAAAACCAATGACCAAGCCCTACAAGAAACAAATGAAAATCATAAACTGATCAGAGAAATTAGACGTAGACAGTCAAATTTTTTTGGCCACGTTATGAGAAGAAATAAATTGGAGAACATGATGTCAACGCAAGATCGAGGGAAGGCAGAGAAGTAAATACCTGGATGGCTTGGTCACGTGGCATGGTGTAGACAAGAGCACAGAGCTGATAACAACTCTGATGGTTGAGTGAGATAGCGAAACATGACCACTCACGCTTATCGGTATGGCGCATTATGATGATGATACATTATTTTATTGTAAGTAGCTTTTCTACTTTGGACATTTTGCTAGGGTGGGGGATTTTACATAATAGTGAGACTACTATGCTATGACAATCACCAACACAGTGTTCGTGGAGACGATAGAACAAATACAACTGTTGGCTACAAGACTAGAACTCATCTATAGGTGTAAACATAAAAGAACGACCGCAAGAAATATAAGCTCGTGAAGACGATGAAACAAAAGAATAGCAACAAACTGTTGACTACACCATGATAACTCATCTTTCGGTGTAAACATGAAAGAACGCTAGAAGTAAAAGCTCCCGAGACGATGCAACAAAAGATTAGCACCAAAATAAAACTGTTGGCTACATCACGAGAACTCATCTATCGGCGTAAACATGAAAGCAGGCTAGAAGCAGAAGCTCAATGAGAGAACTAAACAAACTCAACTGCCATGAGGCGGGGAAAAGACGCTGGCGCTGAATAGGATACACACTGAAAAACCTCCAGGACGGTATAACTAGACACTAATGTCTGGAACCCACAAGAAGAACGAAACAGCCGGAGACAAAAAACACACGGATAGGAGAGTTACAGACAGAGATGATTACTATAGGGAGGACATGGAGAAAGCTACTGGAGACAGCAAAAATAGGACGGCTCGTTCTGGGTTGGTTGAGGGCTTATTCCTCAGTCGGGGTAAAGGGCAGAAGAAGCAGAGGAGAAGAAGAAGAGGGAGAAGAAGTAACTTTTTCGACTTGCTCTTTTCCATTTGCAACTACCGAGTGATATTTAACATACAAACATGAACACAGGCCCTTCGAGTTTTTCGCCATTGTCCCAGACGCTTAGTATCCCCAAGATTAACGGGGTGGGGGACGATACCATCCCGTTCTGTGCCTTATGTTGTCAAGAAGTCCAAACAGTCAACCTGTGAAACCAACCTGGCCTGCTGGAGCCGGGTGCTGACACCGGAACTTCTGACCTGCTGGAGCCGGGTGCTGACACCGCAACTTCTGACCTGCTGGAGCCGGGTGCTGACACCGCAACTTCAGACCTGCTGGAGCCGGGTGCTGACACCGCAACTTCAGACCTGCTGGAGCCGGGTGCTGACACCGCAACTTCTGACCTGCTGGAGCCGGGTGCTGACACCGCAACTTCAGACCTGCTGGAGCCGGGTGCTGACACCGCAACTTCTGACCTGCTTCTCCCCCATACATCCTCTTTCTGCCTGCTTCTCCCCCATATACCCTCCCCTTGAAGTTCGTTCGTTCGTTATACCGTCCTCCTGACCTGCTTCTCCCCCATTTATCCTCTTTCTGCCTGCTTCTCGCCCATATACCCTCCTCCTGACCTGCTTCTCCCCATATATCCTCTTTCTGCCTGCTTCTCCCCCATATAACCTCCTCCTGACCTGCTTCTCTCCCATTTATCCTCTTTCTGCCTGCTTCTCGCCCATCTACCCTCCTCCTGACCTGCTTCTCCCCCATATATCCTCTTTCTGTCTGCTTCTCCCCCATATACTCTCCTCCTGACCTGCTTCTCACCCATATATCCACTTTTTTCCCTGCTTCTCCCCCATACATCCTCTTTCTGCCTGCTTCTCCCCCGTATATCCTGTTTCTGCCTGCTTCTCCTCCATATATCCTCTTTCTGCCTGCTTCTCCACCATATATCATCTTTCTGCCTGCTTTTCCCCCATATACCCTCCCCCTGACCTGCTTCTCCCCCAAATATCCTCTTTCTGCCTGCTTCTCACCCATATACCTTCCTCCTGACCTGCTTCTCCCCACATATCTCTGTCTGCCTGATTCTCAACCATATATACACTTTCTGCCTGCTTCTCACCCATATACCCTCCTCCTGACCTGCTTCTTCCCCATATATCCTCTTTCTGCCTGCTTCTCTCCCCCCCCCCCTATATATTCTCTTTCTGCCTGCTTCTCCCCATGTATCATCTTTCTGCCTGCTTCTCCCCTATATATTCTCTTTCTGCCTGCTTCTCCCCATGTATCATCTTTCTGCCTGCTTCTTCCCCATATACCTTCCTCTTGACCTGCTTTTCCCCTATATATCCTCTTTCTGCCTGCTTCTCCCCCCCCCCTATATATTCTCATTCTGCCTGCTTCTCCCCCCCCCCCCTATATATTCTCTTTCTGCCTGCTTCTCCCCTATATATTCTCTTTCTGCCTGCTTCTCCCCCCCCCTATATATTCTCATTCTGCCTGCTTCTCCCCCATATATTCTCATTCTGCCTGCTTCTCCCCCCTGTATTATCTTTCTGTCTGCTTCTCCCCATGTATCTTCTTTCTGCCTGCTTCTTCCCCATATACCTTCCTCCTGACCTGCTTCTCCCCCATATATTCTCTTTCTGCCTGCTTCTCCCCATGTATCTTCTTTCTGCCTGCTTCTTCCCCATATACCTTCCTCCTGACCTGCTTCTCCCCCATATATTCTCTTTCTGCCTGCTTCTCCCCATGTATCTTCTTTCTGCCTGCTTCTCCCCCATATATCCTCCTCATGTATCGTCTTTCTGCCTGCTTCTCCCCATATATCCTCTTTCTGCCTGCTTCTCCCCATGTATCGTCTTTCTGCCTGCTTCTCCCCCATATATCCTCTTTCTGCCTGGTTCTCCCCCATATATCCTCCTCATGTATCTTCTTTCTGCCTGCTTCTCCCCATATATCCTCTTTCTGCCTGCTTCTCCCCATGTATCAATATTTGCCTGCTTCTCGCCCATATATCCTCTTCCTGTCTGCTTCTCCCCATATACCTCCTCATGTATATGGTCTCCCCAAGTGGTCAAACCGCGTTCCTCGAGCTCTGAAGGTTGTGAGTTCCGCTTCTGCCTGGTTCTCCCCCATATATCCTCCTCATGTATTTTCTTTCTGCCTGCTTCTCCCCATATATCCTCTTTCTGCCTGCTTCTCCCCATGTATCAATGTTTGCCTGCTTCTCGCCCATATATCCTCTTTCTGCCTGCTTCTCCCCCATATACCCTCCTCATGTATATGGTCTCCCCAAGTGGTCAAACCGCGTTCCTCGAGCTCTGAAGGTTGTGAGTTCCGCTTTGGACTCTGCCATTCTGTTCATAAATGCTATTTTCTCATCGGAGCTCGCGATTTGTGCGACACTTTCTTCAGTACGCTCTGCAGAAAGAGACCGAGCCCTATGAGATAAAACTGGTGTCACGAAGTCTATCCCCCCGCCTTCAAACAATTCTTAGCCCTTATTTGTAAAGCGAAGATGTTTACAATGTTAACGCCGCAGAAGATAAGGTCTACAAAAATGCCGACCCCAAATAAATTTCCAGTGATCTCCACTTATAAAAGTAAACCGACGCTCTAATAATCTTATCGTCTGCAAATCGCAAGGAAATTGTTTTTCCAGCACTCGGGAATTCTCGTGTTAATTTCCTTGTTCGGTGGAAAATGTCCCCGGACGATTTAGCCGCCGAGAAGGGCGCTCAGAAACTGCGTCCTTAAAGTTCACTCACCCTGACACCTGTCGCACAGTTGAGTGGTCTCTGAGTGAATTCTCCAGAACCTTGAGTCATTTTGTTAAAACTCGGCATCTGTCGATACATTCCTCTGCCCCCTATTCTGTCAGCGGTGCCACCCATGGTGGATATCCCCTTGTGCAAAGTAAACACGTGCATCGAGGGCCACCAAGAGACATGGGTCACTAAAAAAATCATAATCAGATCAGACACAACGAAGGTCGCCTGCAATGGATATCTCTCTCTCTCTCTCTCTCTCTCTCTCTCTCTCTCTCTCTCTCTCTCTCTCTCTCTCTCTCTCTCTCTCTCTCTCTCTCTCTCACATTCTCTCTCTCTCTCTCATTCTCTCTCTCTCTCTCTCTCTCTCTCACACATTCTCTCTCTCTCTCTCATTCTCTCTCTCTCTCTCTCTCTCTCTCTCTCTCTCTCTCTCTCTCTCTCTCTCTCTCTCGCTCTCACTCTCTCTCTCTGTCACAATTGTGGTACAACACATTCTTTCCAGTTCATTTCTTGACCTTATCCTCCCATTAACATCACTGTCTTCGTATTACACGTTTGTCTTCCATCTTTCCCTCTATTGATGATGAACTTGCAGGCTCTGCATTCCCTGCAGATGGACCAGCCCACGGATAGTGCCAATGTTATTAATGCCCTTAGAGAGTTATTGAGAGCAGAAGAATTTGACGTCAGGTAATTCACGTCGTTGTCCTGAATGAGAGACTTTGAAGTTAGACCTGGCACGACCAGACACGAGAGGTAGTACATCGTGGAGAATGAGAGGCCTCGTCAACCAACACACAACTGGAAATATTAGCCGCAGAACGCTGATGTATATATGTTGGCGGGAGTTCGGAGTACGAGGTTTAAGCACCCGTGGACTTGTCTTGCGTGCATAGATGATACCACAATAGATAACCAATTAACCAATTTTACTTCTAACATAACTTCCACGCCGTTGTCTCCTCGTGGATCGGTTGCCTTCCGTCTTTCCCTCTCATATTATTTCCACATCGCTGTCTTCCCGTGGCCCGTTTGTCTTCCATCTTTCCATTTAACATAATTTCCACATCGTTGCCTTCCCTTAGCCCGGTCGTCATCCATCTTTCCCTCTAATATAATTTCCACATCGCTGTATTCCCGTTATTCAGTTGTCTTCCATTTTTCCCGCTACTATAATGGCCTTACCATCGTTTTTATTTTCCATGCTTGCCTTCCATTTTCCCAATAGTATAATTTTCATACCGTTTTCTAGTTGGGCGCCATTTTTCTATCTTCCCCGCTAGTATGATTTCCACATCGTTGTTTTCCCGTTGCATGCCTGTCTTCCATCTTTAGTATGATTTTCATACCGCGATCTTCTAGTTGAGCATTTGACTTCCATCTTTCCCGCTATATTATTTCCAATTCTGCCTTCCTTTTGCATGTTTGTCTTCCATGTCCCCCTTAGTATGATTTTCATATTGTTGTTTGTAAGTTCGCGTTTGACTTGCATCTCTCTCACTTGTCTAAATTCCACACGAACGTCTCCCAATTGCAGGGCTGTCTTCCCTTTATGCTGTTAACATGATATCAGTAGTAGATTAAGGTTTCCAGACACATATTTTTTGGTAGGCTGCTAGGCTGTGAAGGAAATATGGGGAAATTGTCGACTCGGCTCAGAATCTGGAGGCTGATAGGGATTATGAAGGAAATATGGGGAAAACTGTCGACTCGGTAAAAAATTTTTTGTGTGGGAACGGTTTTTTGACGGGTGTGAAAGTAATTAAGGTAAAGTTTAGTTGGTTGGCTATACTGGAAAAGACAGAGGGTGTGAAGGGGACAGTTATTTTGGTTACTACGTTGGGTATAGAATGTGTTAGTATGCGTGGTTGTAGTATGTATAAACAAGGGTGTGATGGGTCGTGGTTTCTACTCATGGGTTGGATATATGGTGGTGGCGTAGACATAATGTATTAGTATGCGTGGTGAGTAATGTATAAACTGCCAAGGGTGTGATGGGTCGTGGTTATCTACTCATGGGTTGGATATATGGTGGTTACGTATATGAATGTGTTAGTATGCGTGGTGAGTAATGTATAAACTGCCAAGGGTGTGATGGGTCGTGGTTATACTTGACGAAGTAAGAGGTGTAGCTGGTTACTGAACAAAAGAGGTGTAGTTGGTTACTGAACAAAAGAGGGTTGTAGGAGTCTGACACAGTAAAACACAGAGACAAAAGTAAAAACAAACAAAAAGTAATATTTTCAAGTGTTTTTTATTGGTATACAACATCAAACTACAGGTAAAAAAGGTTTACGACCCATACATTAAAAAGGGATTACGACCCTAAAGGGGATCAGCGGATTATTGTAGAAAGATGAGTGGTCCTGTAGAGGTCTGTCGTGCCTGTGGTTAGTAATAATAGAAGGTGAATGGAAACGAATAGTACAATCACCTATGAATTAATCGATGGTAATTATTACTAGCGGGGGAATGGGTTCAACAATGAAACAATCAGGGTCGTGGTGTAATACGAATGCATTATCCCGTCTTAGGGATAAAAGAGGCCGCCGGGGTGGTGTTATAGAGGGGTCTGGTAAAACTAAGGTGTTGGCTCGCCGTAGACTGGGAGGGGACGGTTGAGGTGGAGGAGACTGGTGGGGTGGTGTGGGATTAATAATATAGGGAGGGGATGGTGATCTAACTCTAACTGGGTGGGGTGGGGTGATGTATGGAGGACTCCATCTTAGCAGTAGTGGTGAGGGTGGGGGTGTCAGTGGTTGCTGTCGCCGACGGTGCCTGCGGGCCCGCAGAACACGACGCTCGGAAGAAAGGAAAGGCTATCCTGATCAGATCATCAGTTGTCAATACGACTCGCATCACATCCCCGAGATAGGGCGTCGACAACCTCTCTGAAAGTATGACCCATACACGTATGAGCCAGCTGGTTGGGCTGGTCCTCCAGGCAACCAACACAGTAGGTCATGATATTCGTCTCCAGCTCCGTGATGGCAGCCTCAATGGTGTCACGAGGATTCATTGTCTGTAACAACCAGACATATATAGCTATACTTGAATATATAGATATGTTAATTAGACAAGTATATAGGTGGTAAGAGAACAAGAAGAACAGTAACCACTACATCACCCTGGTAGTACTACATGTAAAAAAACAACTCAGCATTTTTTGTATCACAACATGGAAACCCCACCCTTTTTTAACCAATTAATGGGGTGAGAGGGTGATGAGGTCACAAACTGATGTTTTTTTGATAGGATCTTTTGCCACGTGTTCGGGGTTATGAGAACTAAAAAAAGAGTTGACGAATACACATTGCCAAGTCAGCAGATGTGGTACCGTGTGCACAAACCAGACAGTGTATAAATACTGGGCGTCCCTTGTAAGCAACTACTCTGTCCTTGGCGTCTAGAAGTATCGTTCTCTGACAACCGGGCACTAGGGGCAAGACAAATACGGTAAGTTGGTGATTGATAAATCTATCAATAGTCGTTATGTGTCTCCAAGTACCTTAATATTATAAACCTAGTATAATACAATAGTATATGGTGCTAAACATATATACCTTAAGAGACAAGTCACTTCTTCATATAGTATACTGGGTTTGTGCCGGAGTGAAATAGTGCTGATAGCTAGAGCATAAGGGTATAATGGTAGCATATCACATAGGAATTTTCGCGGAGAAGGTGAAAGTGTGTCCTGTAGAGTCTACATAACCGTTATCGGTAGTAATATATGGTCTACATGGGCACATAGCAGATATATAGTTATTATGTAAATTATGTATATCTATAAGGGTGTTATACTACCTTAATCTTATCTATGCTTGTTGCAGATACGTATCCCCAAGAAAACTAATAAAGGACCTATGGAGCCTACTAAGAGCAGAACCAAACAGTTATTGTATGGGGTGTCTTAATCCCCCGCAAAATCAAGAAGCCGAGAATCCCTTCGCTCATTCTTGTGATGATGGTGAAGGTGGTAGCTTTGCGGACCTAGTAACGGTTCGACTACGGGATGTTTTTAAAACAGCACTTCACTAAAGACGAAATAATTACATTAAGCCTGAGTAGAATTGAGGAGAGCATCATTGATTATAATCGTCAAAACGAAACTCCAGAACCATCCCCAGCCAGGAGTGAAAGATCAACGTCACCGACATCATTATCCTTCAGTCAATCCACACTGGTGGATGAGTATTAACCTTTTCTAAACAAAGAAGAAAAATTTAGAGGGTGATGATAGAAGCGAGGTTGCTAATAGTACCTCATTGGTATTCTTTTTTTTTTTTTTCTCAGGCTGTGTTTCACACTGACTACAACGTACTATAACAGTCAAATGAACACTACTGACACGAAGAGCACACGTCGTAATTGATCGCCCTAGTGGTAGTGCAAAGAAAAGACTGAATATCATCAAACACAACAAGAAAAGATGTCTACACAGCCACTAGACCAGTCTCTAGGTGTGGTAAGAGACGTGGTTACTAAAAATTATACACTGAACAAACAGAGGGCAGTCAAGAACAGTCTCAACAGATGTGCACATCCCGCTGGTGTACTCATTAAACATAACAACGCCGGAAAATGTGTTACTGTAACATTCGATAGCCCAAGGCACTATGACTCATTCCGAGTCCAGATGTTTAGGTATTACAACAGACACCCCATCGAAACTAGACAAGACCAGACTGGGTCACCTGTGGAAGACGTGTTTACAACACCACTGGTGAAGATTCACTTATATCTCACGAAAAGAAAGCTGCTCGCCCAGGGACAGGTTGACAATATTACCGCATGGTTAAAAATAGACTTTATCGACCTTGAGAAACTCGCTACAGACAGTCACGAGTAGACAAAAAAAACCCCACGTCTGACCCTACGATTATAACCAAAAAGATAACTACCACAACTGGGGGGTTGGTGCATACTCGATAACGGGCTCAAACAGAGGGGTCAATGACCACGTTATAGGTCGACTACCATTGGTGCCTACGTACAAAACATGTCTAAACATGATTTGGGTCAGTTTGTGATATAGGTCGACTGGTTCTAGATATAACTCGTTGAAACCGGTTTAATCTGGATGTTATTTACCCAACCAGTGGTATAAAAAGCCGAGGTTGGTAACACTCGATTATTATAAACTAAAGATGACTACAGACCGAACAAGTGTGCCTGCTAACTGGGTCTATATGACTCGAGGTGGTGAGACTGTTAGACCAGGGGGTACTGGTACCAAGGCTGTGTTTGTCTCGTCGTACAGAGGTGCGACTACGTTGCATATAAGGAGTTTTTTTGGCGAATCCGATATCAATTTTTCGACTAAATAGGGATGACACTTACTCGCCAAGAATATGAACAGATGATGGGTATGCAGAGTGAGATTCTAGCTGAGTTTGATCGATTCACAACCAATCAAGGAAACCCAAACCCCAAGCAAGTCAAACAAGTCAGTAATCAAGAAAATCATACCACTAATCACCTCATCCAAATCAGTAATCAAGACAATCAAGTCAGTAACAGATGTGGTCAGACGATACCATATGACGATGCAGCTACATCATATGTCTATGATATTCAACAGGATACTACACCAGCATATGTCTACGACACTCAGATTACAACCTTCAATAACCAAACGGGGGACCAGCAACCAACCTATTCCTATTCGGACAATCTTATACCACTGATCGACCCCCGAAAGAAGGCAACAAAGAGAAAAGGTCTATAGAACACAACACCTTTCATCACTGTTCATTTATGTGTATGAAAAATTTAAAAAAATAAAAAATAAAAAATTTTTAAAAAAATGTTTTGTCTTTTTGTTTTTAAAATATGCATGATGTCTCTTGATTATATAGGTGTGTACTGTCTGTATGTGTACTTGTCTGTATATGTCTGTGGTTGTGTTTACATGTGTTTTGTTTGTTTGTGTGTGTGTGTGTGTGTGTGTGTTTTCATAAAATTATTAAACTACTATGGTTCATTGGAAAATACAAAATATCAACTTACCAAATCACCTTGAGCCAAGTTAATTGTACAACAAATTTGGTAGCAGTGCTGAGTACGTTCAGTTGTGGAAAATTCAACACCTCAGATGGTACTAAAAGCGAATTGTTTCAAGTCGATTGTAGAACACACAGATTCTACTATCTCAGAGTGAGTAGTCTTTGGTTGTGGAGACTCAGTTCCATAAACGACTTGACTTTATACAGTTGTAAACGATACTAAGGTCATGTTCCCACCAGAACCAACAGGAAATTTAGTCAGAAATACCACATAAGACATCTGTGTCTGATGCAAACACGACCTCAGAGAAAGAAAGTAATTATGTTGTTCGTAATCTCCAAAAAACGACTACCGGCCACAGCCTTGACCTCGATCAGTGACTATTCCGTGAGAAGTACCAGCACCCACGACTTTTCCCACCAAAACACGACAGCGACTTACACCTCTAAATAAAAAAAAGGGTGATTCAAACATTGAATACTAGGTCATAACCTTGGCCTCGACGAGAAAGTATTGCGTGAGATAACACCACCGAGTTTTTTTCCCCACCAAAACAGACAGCTCTGGGAAGTAGACATTGTTTTCCCGGGGTGGGGGAAAAAATGCTGACTGTGCTGTATGCTCACTCAACCAATACCGTGTTTTTGGTGTGTCTTCAAAACTTTTTACACTCAGTGGGGGTAGGGGGGGGGGTATTTTGGTGTGGGTTTGGAAATGTGGGGTGGTAGCAGTATTAGGTGTGGGTAGTTCATGTATAAATAACAGAGTCTCCTGTAAGCCGTCATTCTGATTCAGTCTACAATACCACAACAACTCTCAGTAGTAGTGATGTCGGTGGTACCCAGTGCTGGTTTTTTTTCCCCCTACTGAATGGGTTTGTTACATTCAAACCAACTATCAGTGTGGTAGTGTAATAATCAGTATTATACTATTATTGTACTAATACTACCTTACTGGTGAAGTGTGATATGAATTATCATGGTGTCGATGTCCCGATAACTAAGGCTATGTGATAGCGTCTCACAACAAGAACTCTTGAACTATTACAACAGAAACTGAGAAGTTGTCGACACCAGTCATACAACGATGGTAAACACGTGGTTACAAACCAAATTCACCACACACAGGATTGCACAGGGCTGGAATTATCGTGGTCTTGATGTACTCTAGACCATGCTCACATAAAAACAACACACAGTTGGCTGAGGTATTCAGACATTCCAGTAAGACTACTACGTGGCCCCCTTTACCAATACGACGTGTTTCATCAATATGGCCACCAGCTCTACTTTCAGGTGTTCAGTTGTGACAAAACCCTTTTGTGATATGTATCAGTTCACTCACCACATTCGGAGCATTCACGGGGGGAAAGACCAAATACATACCTGTCAGTTATGTATAAGGTGTATATACGATGACTGGACTAAAAAACATAAACGAACACATCATAAACCCATATATGGATACATAAATTACTTCACCTACCTCTACAACAACGACGATACCACCAATAGCATCATCACACCAGCTGAACACCCACCTGAATATGGTCAGATTCCTCGTAGTATAAGTCAAGTACCCACCGCTACCGATGTTCAGTGTGCGACAAAGACTTCCGTGATGGAATAATCTTAATCGTCACATTCGGACCATTCAGGGTACAAAATCATACTTATGTCATATCTGTGGACAACGTTTCAACAGAAAACAATCTACAAAAACACAACGAATCCCTCATCACCGGCCTATGGATACATCAGAACCAGAGACGATACCACCAACAACCTCGACGACACCACCAAATGACACCAATATAACTAACAGTCAGATACAACCAGACGAGAATATTCTTGAACAACTGGTAGAAGACGAAGTGAGCATCTTAGCAGCCGGGAACCAGAGACACTACACATCCTTCCATCGGATATTCAACAAATATATAGAGAAAATTGGGAAGCTATCAGGACACATCACAAGATTAACAAGTATTTATCGACATACACCTTCTTTATTAGCCCGGAGATACAATACCCTATCAAATGGACAGATACTTGTATAAGATTTTCAATGCTCAAATTAGTCGCTTTAAGATCAACTTTAGCTTTCTATGCATCATTCCAATTCTTCTTTTTTAAAATTTCCAGCGCTAATAAATAACAGATACGACTTTGACGCCTTCCTTACAACATTCACGAACATGACATTCATTCCTACGCCATCCAACAACGTACAGACACCAAATATACACTAGAGACAGTAGCTGGGATATGTTTTTACCTCTTTCATATCCCTAAATTTTCCCAAATAGGTTGTTGGTTGGGCGATATACCACTAATATTACACAAAACAAAGCCATCAACACACTACAACGTATGCAGGGTAACAAAATGTACACAGATAACTATTGTTTCTTTAGATCCCTAGCATTATTCAAAGGCGGGAACATAAACAGACTTCAGAAACATACCAAACGCTTAGTTAATGAGTGGGCAGAACAGCAGCATATAGAGTCCATACGTAGTTTTCCTGGTATTAAACTACTTAACTCACCAGTTTGGAACAATGTTTTGGCATTAATATAGATATTTTCGAATAAACAAAAACCAAGCCTTAGTCCCAAAACTTAGAGGGAGTGGGAATTATGAGACCACATTAAGACTATTATTGTTTAAAGACCATTTTATGTATATTAAAGATATTGACAATTAGCTCGTTCATTTAATTGCCCACAATGTGGGAAATTATGGCCGAGGTGTATAAATGGAGAGACATTCGAAGACATGCACTGGAGGGGAAACCCAAAACTCGGTATAAAGGAGGGGTCTACAATCCAACAGAAACAGTATGGGAAATTTAAATTTCAGAGCAAGGTATTTCGGTTGATACAGCGTATGTGTACCCATATAGGATTGCCCATGATTATGATGTTATTTTTCTAGATCCAAACTACCTAACGACAGAGAGTCTACTAAATATTTAGCAAAACATATTCCAATGTCCTGTTCAGTAGCATCCAATGTACCTGGGTTTGAGAAGCCTGTTTGTTTTATTTCAACTGGTGATCCCCAAGACTTGATTAATAGAATGGGTGATCATCTACATGCAGTAGCATCGAAAGCATATGAATGTTTGCGTGATAAATTTAGTGGAGTGTATAGAAAGTTGGGTGAGATGAATCAGTCAACGCTGACGAGTAAGTTAGATGGGTACTTACAACAGATCCCTGTGATAGGATATAACTCTGGTAAGTATGATTTAAATATGATTAAGCCATATTTGATCTCATACTTTACTACATCAGAAGGGTCTCGATCAAATATGTAGTTAAAAGAAATAATAATTTTTGTGTATTGCCACTGATCAGTTGAAATTTCCCAGATATCAGTAAATTTTTTAGCAGTAGGATTCACCTACTCAAAATACTTAGCGGCGTATGGTGTTGAGGAGACCAAAGGGGTATTTCTCTTACGAATTCATAACAGATTTAGACAAACTAAAAGAAACAAAGTTACCACCTCATACAGCTTTTTTCTCAAAGCTTAAAAACCGTAACATTTCCGAAGCAGAATACACAGTTTGTCAGAAAGCTTTGGGGCGATAATAAGATGACTACATTAGAAGACTTTCTCGTGTGGTATAATAACAAAGATGTTCAGCCATTTATCAAAGGGTTTAGATGCACAAGTTTGTTTTTACACAGAGTTAGGTGTAGACATGTTTAAGGATGCCATTTCTGTCCCAGGGGTTACTCTAAAGTATCTCTTTAACCCTCCCCAAGGAGGTAGTATTCTCGTTATGTTCCAAGAAGGAGGAGAAGTTACACAAGATGTTTCGAGCCAAAATATGGGTGGGCCGAGTATTATTTTTCATCGTTACCACGAGGCCAATCAGACCCGTATCAGGGGTAATAAAACAGTAAAAAGTATTAAAGGGGATGATGCGAATGCTTTATACCTATGGTCTCTTATGCAAGATATGCCATCAGACTTCCCTACTATTAGATATAAAGGGATGGGTTCAAAGCCCATAAGGTAAACAAGTATATACAAAAGTGTAGAGCATGGTTAGGGGGGGTCTCTCATACCCAGAACATATCCTTGAAAAACAATTTAATGGGGGGAAATGCGGCTAGGCGATCGATATATCCGCGTAGATGGGTGGGAAAAGAAGAGTAAGATAGCTTATCAATTCCATGGGTGCTTATTTCACGGTCACCCAAGCTGCCCTCTAACCAAAGGGGAAAAAATATTAACCCCGTCAATAAAAAACCACTGGTGGAGTTATTTAAGAAGCACAAGAGATTCGTGGTTATCTGGAGACTGTCGTTAAAAATTTCAGTAATAGAAATGTGGGAATGTGAGTGGGAGACCCTAATCAAGACTGATAGAAATATTAAAACATTCATAGACACGAATTTTCCATTCGTCACACCATGGTTTGGGCGCTTCCCCATAACAATGACTAAGATTCTCGGTGCTGTAAAAGATGAGAGTTTGTTTGGGGTTTATAGAGTGTGATATCCACGTGCCACCCTCTCTCAGAGACCATTTTTCAGAAATGTCACCTATCTTCAAAACATAGAGGTGGGGAGAGAGCATATAGGTAAGTTTATGTGTGAGTACGCTGAATCACATAACTTGCTTACACGACCACGTCGCACATTAATAGGTAGTTATATTGGGGAAAAACTCCTGTTGACCACACCATTATTAAAATGGTATCTGGAACATGATCTAGATGTCACTGAAATATATCAGGTGATTGAATATAAACCTGTTCGTTGTTTTAAACAATTTGGGGATACGGTTCTGATGCCAGACGTGAGGGAGACAGACACACCACCGAGACTATTACGGCAGAAACAATGAAGTTGTTAGGTAATGCCGCTTACGGCAAAACTCTAACCAATAAGGCCAAACATACTGATGTCTCCTACTGTAAGGTGAAGACACGACGAAATTCGTAAAAAATCCCCTTTTTTAAGAAAATGACCTGTCTTACTGACGACGTTGTTGAGGTCGAGACAGTAAAGAAGAGAACTGTTGGGATCTACCTCTACAGATTGGTTTTTTCGTTTATCAGTATGCCAAATTAAGAATGTTGGCTTTTACTACGACTTTCTAGACAAATTTATCTCTAAAGACGACTTTCAGCTTTGTGAAATGGACACTGACTCTTTATATTTGGCCCTTAGTGCCGACTCACTCTCCGAAGTAGTTAGACCACACCTACGAGAAGAATATGACAGAGTCTATATCAGTGGTTCCCGTCTGAAACCTGCCCTGTTCATAGAATTACCCCTAGTACTGATACCTGTAAGGATTGCCAGACTATCAAACCTATGAAAAGAGAACCCCCGGGGTTTTCAAGTTAAATACGAAGGGGAAAGGGGGTGGTCTCGTTATGTAGTAAAATTATTTTGTCGGCGATTATGATAAAGTCAGTACCAAAGGTCTGACTAAGACCCACAACATGCACCTAAACAAGGACACATTTTTAGAAGTACTCACTACTCAAACACCCAGTGGGGGAACCAATATAGGCTTCAAAACACAAGACTCTTCTGTAATACATACACACAAAACAGAGATGCTCTATCTTATTTGTATATAAAAAAAAGGTTGCCAGTGATAATATATCGACTATGCCATTACTTATTTAATTTATTAAAAAAATTATTATGGTCGTATGTTTTTTTTCCCGAATGCTTTTTGTTTCAAATTATAATTAATGTTATATTTTATAGACCGGGTGGTAATCTCGTCTGCCCGTTTCATAATCATATGTACATTTGTGTTATGGTCGTATGTTTTTCCTGAATGCTTTTTGTTTCAAATTATAAATTTAAAGTTATATTTTATAGACGCTGGGTGGTAATCCCTCGTCTGCCCGTTTTATAATCATATGTACATTTGTGTTATGGTCGTATGTTTTTCCTGAATGCTTTTTGTTTCAAATTATAATTAATGTTATATTTTATAGACGAACTTTCGCCTGACCACAAGAACCTTGGTCTATTAACCACTTTGATTCGGGGATTTACACGTAATCTTTGGGGTTTGGTTAAGCTTCGGGGGATCGTTATCTACAGACAGAGATACCTTTTTTTTTTTTTTTTTTTTTTTCTATAACAGAAATAGAATATATTTGATAGGTTTTAGATACATATACGGATTATTCTGTACTCCATCCAGCATGTGCCATGCAGGTAAGCGTGGGCGATACCATTCTGCCATCTCACTCGATCACCAGAGTCGTGGAGCTGATCCGTGTTTCTGTCTCGAGCATGCCACAAAACCAAGCCATCCACATATTTTCTTCTCACCCTTTCCCCCTTTGGGCTGTCCCCCTCGATCTTGCCAGTTGTCACCAAATTCTCCAATCCATTTCTTCTCATAACATAACCATAACAATTTTGACATTATTCTGTACTACATTATATAACTTACTCGTCTATTGGATTATGTATATAAAAAGTTTGTATGATTTCTTGTGGACGTATTACAATCTCACATTAATACAATTTCGTGAATATAAACTTGTCAAATTTTTTAAAAAATTGTTCATGCACTCAGTTATATCTTCGCTTTGTTTTTTTTCGGTGGTGGAGGATGCTGATGTATTGTGTTTCCTCTGTTATTACATAATATTTATGGTTAATTATTTCACCCTGTAATCATAATAATTCATTATATTGTTTCCATACATTGTGAACGAAAAATAAACATATTGTTTTACGCCTATACTTCACTGGGGTTTATTGTATTTTTTAAAGCGTGTTGTTTTTCTCTGATGTGAGTTAGTTATTGACGAAAGTTAGTGGTGAAAAAGACATACAAAAACCACAAAAACCACTGGCTTACCTTCAGTATCCAACACCTCATCTTGTCATCAAGCACCATGGAAAGCGAGGTTGTGTGGTAGAGTTTAGTTTTGGTGATGAATATAATAAAATAAAATTTTACACTGGAAGCCCCATATCTTAATCTGTCTAGTTTTAACAGCTCTGCACCTCATCTCACGGCTGTTTGTATTTTGTCGTATGTGTATTTGACTATATGGTGCTTCTATACTCACTCGCAGATATAACACTGGCCCCTAGACAACGAAGCTACTACACCCCTAATATTCTGTTTTATCACACTTCAGCTATCTCTGACTAGAACCAACTAACTAATGGGGTTACCTTTCTTCAAGACGCGACGTACTGAGATCGTATGACTTTCCGCGCTTTCTCACGAGACGGGGTTTGTTTATTAGTTTTCCAGATGTTCACTGGCGCCATACTACTCGGGGAAAAAGCGGGTGCTGTTAGTAATGGCCGTATCGTTTTGGTTTTTTTTCTCATTATCATAGTCTTGTAGCCCAAAAATCTGTTGGTAGAATCTCGACTTCGCCCACATGAAAAAACTGATTAGTTTTCCACATGTTCACTGGCGCCATACTACTCGGGGGCCCGCGGGTGCTGTTAGTAAAGGGCCCTATACTTTGGTTGTTTTTTTTCATTAAAAGTTGGTATGACCCTGCTTTGGGATGTTTAGTGACTCGGGTCTGGTTGTATGTGAGTGTGTGCGCGATTGTGTATCTGTCTATTTTATTCTGTGTATGGCTGCACTCGTGTCTGTTTCATTGTTGCGCGGTTGTATTTTAGATTCGTTATACTTGTGTGTGTGAATCTAAAATGGGCCCCGATTGGTGGTTGTTCTGGTGTATACTTGTATGGTTGTCGTTGTGTTTGTGTTTTTGTATTTGTTATAGACAAGGAGACTCGTGTAACACTGATATATTCCTAAGGAACAGTTCAAGCACCTGGAACCGTATTGACACCCGGTGATCTGCGGGCCCGATCGACTCACCATTTTCACCGGACATCAACCACTCTACGACCCCCCCCACTATATTACTAAGCCCAGACTCTTTTTTTAGATTATATCCTCTTATTATAAAAATCGCTATATCGCCCCTAATACCCCTTTCCCCCATATCCTTCTTTATAAGCTTTTCAGTGAAGAACCCACCCTTGCAGTTACTACCACCTATAACACCACCCCCGGGGGCCTCTTTTATCCCTAAGACGGGAGAAAGCCTTCGTATTACACCACGACCCTGATTGTTTCATTTTTGAAACCCCTTCCCCCCTAGTAAAAATTACCATCGATTAATTCATAGGGGATTTTACTATTCGTTTCCATTCACCTTTTATTTTAAAAACCACAGGGACGACAGACCTCTACAGGACCACTCACTATCTATAATAAACCCGCTGATCCCTTTTGGGGTCGTACTCCTTTTTTAATGTATGGGTCGTAAACCTTTTTTTAAGAGTAGTTTGATGTTGTATACCAATAAAAAAACTTGAAAAAAATTTTCTTTTTTTTTTTTACTTTGTCTCTGTGTTTTACTGTGTCAGACTCCTACAACTCTCTTTTTGTTCAGTAAACCCAAATACACCTCCTTGTTCAGTAACCACCTCTTACTTCGTCGAGTATAACCACACCCATCACACCCTTGTTTATACATTACTACACCCCGCATACTAACACATTCATATACGTCCACCATATATCAACCCCTGAGTAGAAACCCCGACCCTCACACCCTTGTTTAGCATTACTCACCCCGCATACTACCATTCATATACGTAACCACCATATTCCCAAACCCCTGAGTAAAACCACGACCCATCACACCCCCTTTTTAACATCACTACACCACGCATACTAACACATTCATATACCCTACGTAACCAAAAAATTTCCCCCTTTACCCCTCTCTTTTCCCGAAACCCAAACCCAAATAAAAATTTTCCCTTTTTACTTTCACACCCGTCAAAAAAACCGTTCCCCCACAAAAAATTTTTTACCGAGTCGACAGTTTTCCCCATATTTCTTTCATAAACCCTATCAGCCTACAACCCCAAAAAAAATGTGTCTGGAAACCTTAATCTACTACTGATATCCATACGTCAGAATGAGCAAACGGGGACTTTGAGGAAACTAAGCCGCAACGAATTTTCACACATCAAAAGCGACAGTCGTCATTTTTGGCCACATTATGAAGACAAAAATTGAAATGTATGACAACTAAAATATTTGTGGAACGAGAGATGGCCACATTATGAGAAGACAAAAATTGAAATGTGTGACAACTAGAAAGATTTGTGGAACGAGAGATGAGGAAGATAGCGAGAAGATCCTTGACATCCTTGTGTTATAGCACGGAAGGGAGTCAACACATTAATTCCTCCGAGATCGCAGTTTGTGGAGAAGCATGATCGTCCACTAGCAGGCAAGGCACTTGATGATTATGATTTCCACACCGTTGTCTTGCTGTTTTCGCTTGTCCTCCATCTTTCAGGCCAGTATGGATTTCAACAAGAGTATGAAAAGCTTGCAAGAGGACAGTTGTGGATATCCACTGCAGCTGATTGTCGTTGTAGGGCTAGCCAGGACCAGTTGGCAGGGTGCATGATGATGATGGTAATAATGATAAATGTCGACGAACGAGCCATTACTGCTAGATACAAACTTGAGTTCTGTGTATGGCAAGATTGCATCTTCTTCTGCGTTCATCGGAGTGTTTTTAAGACGTAATTGCGTTGTCTCTGCTTACAACAGAGCTGCTTTACTTGTGCCTTTAGCCCGACACAGTCGACTTCTGCGGGTATTTGTTGACTGGATTAACCTTCCGGGTAGATTGCACCTGACCTGACCTATCCGGTAGAAATGGTCTTAGATATGTTCATAAATAAACTCACATGCATTGTTAGGCGCTCATGAAGTAGAGGAGAGAAGGGTGGATTAGAGGACACACTAGACAACATACAGGTTGAAAGCTATAGTTACCGACCGGGATTCGAACCAGTTACCTCCAAATGACGACATCGCCTGGCTGTAGGAACAAGTGTACTTCGAAGCTTTACCACCTAGACAACCTTGAAAAAAGGTGTCTTCATTAGCCAGGTCTATCATCCACATGAACCCACATCTGTGAAATATGGACAGAATTCGTATCTCACCATTGAAATAACACCACAGGTTTCAAAATTTTATATTAAACAGCATAATTTAAATAACAAAAATACAAGCACATCAGACCGTCATGTTGTGTCCAGTATATGTAAACAAGAGAAATGATTGGTCTGTTGATATGACTGAGCTACCTTATGACAGTAGACGGTACTACCTGCTTTCTGTTTGCACCGACTGTTGGCTCGCCAAATCTGACACCCCACATTGTGTCTTCTGGCGGAGGAGCGCAATTGGGAGGGTACAAACCTTATCCTGGTACGAGGAAATGCAACCTAAAGAGCAGACAAGTCTAAGCCTCGGTCAGTAACTGGTCTAGGATCGAAACTCCGACAGCGGACAGTTAGAGCATTGTTTTGCTGATCCCGCAGCTTCTGCAGCTGGTCTTGTTCCAGATGTATTGATGTTACATTTCCTCTGGAGTAAGCTAGGCAGGCCTGGAGAGGGATCATGCTGCATAGGCAACAAATATTTTCTAAATTTCAGCACAGGCATTGTGCTATGGAGAAGTATAACTATTTTACAAATTATCGTCGTCATGACAGGAAGGGCACAGTTAGTCTACCAGTCAATAAAATGTTATAGTTTCACCACTGTATGTTGTGTAAGGTGATATTGTTTTGCTATTTCTTTATTTATAGGTACAGATGTTTACTAAGTGACAAAAGGAGCCTCAGTGGTACAGTGACTAGACACTCGCCTGCCGACCCGCTAGTCATGGGTTCAATCCACGGTTGGACGAATTCGGGTGTTTACAAACTGACCCAGCCCCCCCCCCCCCCCCCCCCCCCTCCAAAAAAAAATAAATAAATAAAAAAAAAACAGAAAAAATATGGACTCCAGGAATGTCTCGGAAGTAAAGGCAGCCGGTGTGATACTAATATCCCCACCGAGTGTCGGTTGGTCTATACAAATTATGGGCCCAATACCGTTTGCCCGATGCACCTTAAAGGTCTTTTACTCTTTACATACTAAGTGAGGAAAATTAGGACTTCAGGTCCCCAATATGGAGGATAGACATTTAAACGGTTAAGGCCTCTGGAGTGGCTACCGTTTGCATTCGCAGTTTCCTCATGTTGGACTAAGTGTATGGTTCCGTCGCCCTGCTACTGAGTTGAGTGCGTGGAGAGACACTGTGAGTTGTGAATTTCATGTGAAATGCTATTACAATTATCCGCAGTTGTTTGTAGCATGAACTGTATGTTCGGAATAATGGCGGTCGGCTTGTCGCAGAACTAACTGGATTGCCTTATGCAGTAATGTGTGGCTGCTGGTTTTCTAGTGACTGCAGCTTCCATCAACGATGAACTGTATTTTTCACGGAGGACATTTGTGTTGGCATTCTGGCTGTGGCATTATGCACAGGGTACCTGTGCGGGCTGTTGGCTTGTCGAGACTCCTGTCTGTTCCATTTTTCACATGGGACAAAGAGGGGCATTTTGTGTGATATTCACTGGCACAGAAACGGAGCATAATACCCGACCCGTTGCCGTGAAGTTGGAACCGCGACTAATGATTAATGACTAAATGAGAGTAATGGATTGGTATATTACTTTACATTAATAATGTTCAGCATTGGAATGTTTCTTCTTACATTACTTAATCCTGCTTTGCAAATCTCTAGGGCTATCTGCCTATGCTTCCAGCTGCTTAGCTACATTGCATTTCTTTGCACTTTCCACTAATGGCATCCGTTGCTGTTGTTAACATGTCTTGAGCTGAGGTAAATAATGATGTATATAATTATATTTAAAACATTCAACACTGTTAAGTTCTTAATTAGAAAAACATGATATTCGTCTTGGCATTCTACACATTTCCCCATATAAACAATTATTGGAGGTCGGTGAATAAGATCATTAGACCTAATATGCAGAAAACAGAGTTTAAAAGTGCTTCCAAAAATTAGCAATGGAAACGACGAGATTCTAATAACATTAAAAGTTGCAAAATATCTACAGTGAAATGAGTAGAATTAATGCGACTATAATTGGTATCGATGAAATGAGATGTCCTGGCGCGAGAGGAAAAATAATTAGATAAAAAGAATTATTTACTCCGTAGCGAGTACATACGAAGAGGCTCTTCCTTAATATTGCTTTCAGAGAGAGCACAAAACATTTATAGAATCATAGGCAATTTCATGTAGAGTATAATTACTGAAACTCAATTGCAAGACTTTGAATATCATTATAATACAACCATATATGTATACTATAGTAGTACTGGACAGGCTGAGAAATACCTACATGACCTCAAACTCACCTTATCATCTCATATCATCCCTATTGTACATTGCCTTGTCTAGGTGATAAACAGTGGGAGAGTGCCCGTTTATGGGCGCATATATCTAGATTCCCATGGACTCTATTACTCCCCTTGTCCATCGTATACATGTTCGGCCTCTTCTTCTGGTTCCATTTGTTGCCCCAAACTCAATGAAGAGAAAATCCTAACGGAACCGCACCCCCTTCCTCTTGGTAGAGGAAGGGAAACACACTACGGTGTGGCAAACGCGCAGCTCTGGGGATGCGAGCATCCACGGGGACAACTGGACACATCTTGGATGCTCTTTGCTGTTAGCAAGAGTACCAGAGAGCAGGGTACTCACTAAACCTGGCAACTAAGAAGGTTGCAAAAGAATGTGGAAGCAGTTCATAGTCATGGATATGGAAATCAAGGAGAAACTACCACATTATGCATCCCAGGACTCTAACAATGGAAGCCGATAGAGAATCACACAGGTTTGATGCTGAGCCCAGCAGGTTAGATGGATCATTAACGCGAACTAAAGAAGAGACTAAAGGCGAAGCGAGCATGGGTAGTATTGCAGATAATGGCAAAGATTTAGAGACTTTTTGGCTCGCCGTGATGAGAGCAAAAGATCTGCTACACGATGATAACAAACATATGTACCAACAACAAACATTACGAATTAGACATCGCACTGGACAGATACACAATCCATACATCATGCTCTATGCCGATAAGCGTGGGCGATCATGTTTTGCCATTTCACTCGATCACTAGAGTAGTGGATCAGCTCCGTGTTCCTGTCTCGACCATGCCACGTGGCCAAGCCATCCAGGTATTTACTTCTCGGTCTTCCCCTTGGTCTCTTCCCTTCGATCTTGCCAGTTGTCACCAAGTTCTCCAAGTCATTTCTTCTCATAACATGCCCAAAAATGTTTGACTGTCTACGTCTAATGATCTCTAATCAGTTTACGATCTTCATTTGTTTCTTGAAGGAACTTGTTCATTGGTTTTTCTGTCTGTCCATGGTATTCTTTGCATTTTCCTCAGAAACCACATTTCCACAGCCATCAGATGTTTTTCAGCTTGACTGCTCATTGTCCACGCTTCACATCCATACAAAAGTACAGGTTCTATGTAGCACTTCAACACTCTTTTTCTCGTTTCAATTGATATATTTTATTGGTCAGTATGTTTTTCATCTTGCAAAAGGCTACCTTCGCAATGGCAATTCTTGTTCTAATCTCTTCAAGGCATCTCCCATCAGATGTTATGACTGTTCCGAGATAACTGTACCGATTAACTTGCTTAAGAATATGCCCATTTACTCGTATATCACATTGTGGTATTTCCTTCTTCCCAGTGACGACCATAATCTGTGTCTTCTTACTATTCAATTCTAACCCTAGTTGCTCACTGTGTGCAACAACCGCATCTACTAAATGTCGCAGGTCCTGTTCATTGTCTGCAATCAAGACTGTATCATCTGCATATCTAATGTTATTGATGTATCTTCCCCCAATGTTGATTCCTTCCATATCTTCTATATTTCTGAAAATATTTTCACTGTACAGGGAAAAAAGATCTGGAGACAATACACATCTCTGTCTCACACCTCTTTAATAGGCTGATATTGACCTACATCATTATCAATTCTGATGGCAGCTTGTTGTTTCCAATATATGTTTTTTACAAGTCTAAGGTCTTTTCCATCAATTTGTAGATCTTCAAGCATCCTTATCATGTCGACATGTCTCACTTTATCGAAAGCCTTTGTGTAGTCAATAAAGCAAAGATATAGATCTTTGTTTACTTCAATAGAACGTTCAATTACTGGTCTCAGTATATACACAGCATTTACTGTACCCTTGCCTTCTACAAACCCACATTGTTCTTCTCCTATTTCGGTTGTGTTTTCTTCCTATCTCTTTGCATGATAATTCTCAGCAAAATCTTCGTGATGTGGCTCATTATACTAATTGTTCGATGTTGATCACATTCCAAGGCTCCTGGTTTCTTCGGGATTGCAATAAATATAGAATTACATAATTCAGGAGGTATATCTCCAGTATCATATATTGCGTTCAGCAGTCTGGTGACTTGGTCTATTCCATATTCTTCTAAGGCATTGATCATTTCTATTGTGATGTTATCTGTACCCGGGTTCTTGCCAATTTTCATATGGTTAAGAGCATTCTTAACTTCCATCTTCAAAATTGATGGACCTTCATTATTATTCCCGATGATCATATTGTTCTTCTCTTTTATCATCATAAAGGTCTTTCACATAATCTGACCACGCATGTAAAATCTGATCTTTTCTATTATGATTTTGTCATCTTTGGTTTTTAGGCAACCCGTTGATGTGTGTGTTCTTTTGTTAGTGATGTCATTAAATTCTTTTGTGTCATTAATTTGTATTCCGGGTGTTAGTGTTGGTTTCAATTTCCTTGCAATTTTCCTCAAGCCCATGTTTCTTTTGCCTCTTTGCATAGCTTCCTAATTTTCCTGTGAATCTCTTCATCATTTTTCCTTGTTATTTTTGTTATTTCTTCTTATTCCATGAGTTTTAAGATGTCTTCCGTCATCCATTTCTTGCGTCCTATTATCTTTATTTTTTGGGATGGTTGTTTCTTGCACTTGGTTGATTGATTTCTTTAATATTTCCCCATTGGTCTTCTGACATCTTGAAATAATATTTCCATATCGGACAATGCATCGAATCTATTATTTACCTCTACGTTGAATTTATCCTTTTACTTCCTCACTCCTGCATGCCCGTAGATCAAAATTTTGTGTTTCCTGGTGTAATATTTGACTTTCTTTAATTGTGTAGTGTAATATTGCTTAAGATTAATCTAGGGTCGCCTGTAGCAATCCGCGCTTGGTATAGTTTTTGCGATTTTTAAGGCATTTTGAAATCTTCTATTGATGAGAATGTACTCAATCTGATGTTTGATCTTATGATCAGAACTCCTCCATGTTTATAATCTCTTTGGGTGCTGTTTATACCAGGTGTTTCCAATAATCACATAATGCTCTTTTGCCCACTGTACAAGTCTGCAACCTCTTTCATACTGTTTCCCTAATCCATACTTGCTTATTATGCATCCGTCCTGTTGATTTCCAACTATGGCATTCCAGTCAACAATTATGCTATTTACTTCAGAATTCTTACATTTCTTGAAGGCATTCTCTAAAGCAGTGGTTCTCAACCTTTTTTGCCCATTCCCCCCTTCACCATATTTTCAGAACGCCATTTCCCCCCCCCTTCCTATCAAAATTTGGCCCGTTCCCCCCTTTCACCGTATTTTCAGAACGTCATTCCCCTCCCCCTCCCTCTTTCATATTTCCTATCTAAAAATCCCCTCACCCCTACACAGTATACGTAAAAGTGGAAGGCAAATGTAATAGCATATACTAAAACAAGTCTAGACATCCACATAAAACATGATTTGTGGGTCTACTTACTTTATAAAATGAATTTTAGAAGGATGAGACATACATAACTGTAAAGTATGAAGGGAAAAACTTCTGTCAAGTAATCGGTTCTTGTATTAACACGATCTTGAAATGATCTTCATTCCCCCTCCCCCCCCCCCTGGAAACCCTGAAATTCCCCCCTGGGGGGGGGGGGAATTCCCCACCGGTTGAGAACCACTGCTCTAAAGCATTATAGAATTCATCAATGCTGTAATCACTACTATCTGCTGTTGGTGCATAAACGTGTATAACGTTGACATCAAAAGGTCTTCCACTTAACTTCGCCAGTAACACTCTGTCTGATACAGTCCCATATCCTTTGATCGATTTTGATCTCTCTGTATCCATTATAACTGCTACTCCTCGCTGTTTTTCTCTCCACCAGAATAGATTATTCTATATTCCTCAGATGTTATAATGCCATTCCTGTCCATCGTCTTACATATAACTAACAGGTTAATAATTAGTCTTTTCATTTCATTCTTAATGTTATCAAATTTTCCATCCCCACTCATAGTTCTAACATTGCAAGTTCCTACTTTCAATGTTGATACTCTTCTGCACTCAGTCGCCTGCTGACGGTCTGGAGTCACCTGGTCAGTTATCAGTTATCAGTTGAGGTATCTTCATTGCACTCCAGACATGTCCATAGGTGCTCAGATCCTCCCCCCCCCCTCAGCATATGCATCAGCGTCCGGTGGGCTAATAGTGCCAGTTCTGTGTTGGTTGACGAGGCAGCCTCTGTTTTCACCGATTGTACCTCTCGCGTCTGGCTGTGCCGATTCTTACTCCCAAGTCTTTCATCCTGGACAGCGATGTGGATCACTGACGTCAAAAGTCCTCTGTTCTCGCCATATCTTTTAAGGACCGTTAATAACATCGGCACGATCCTATGGGCTGGCCATCTACAGGAGGGTGCAGAGCCAGCCAGTTTGATCAGCTCGTTCATTTCCCTCGACTCCCGCATGTCCCGGGACGAAGATGAAGTGACTTTACGGACAACAGACTTCCGCAGCGACTCAGTTCCACTGTCTACGTACAGATCCAGCTTCGACCTTTCCTGAATCATGCTCATTGGAATCACTTAGTACCACACGTTGGTATAATGCTGTGATTCCAGCCATATGAAAGGCCCTGTGTAACTGCCATCACCTCCATCGTCATGCTGCTCGTGGTCATAGAGTGGGCACCATTGGATTCTTGAACGGTTCGGCCCGCTGAACGGGCTGTAAATGCCCACGCACTTCTCTGCTGCTTTACAACAGATCCATCTGTATAGATGAGCACTTCGGGGCTATCTGAGTGTTCATAGATGATCGCGTTAACCTTCTGCATTGACAGCGGCAGGTTCTGCTCTCTGCACCGTCTGTCGAGTGTGATAATGCAGGAGAAAAGTGCACTTAAAAGCTGGAGGCACGGCACCCATTCCTTGCCGGGGTTGATACTGGTAAGACTGCAGACCTGTCTGACGACATCTTCCGCCCCACCCATCCATGATTTGCGCTCTTTAGCCTGTCACCATTTCTCTGAATATAGCGTCATGCAGAGGGTGCTGCTCATCTGCACGTATTTTTAAGTATGCACGAGCTCTCCAGATCTTGATCCTGTGTTCCATTGTCGGGAAGTCAAAGAGTATCTCATTGCTACACAGCTGGTGTCTCTTGTGCAGCCCAAAATGATGCGCATGGCTTCGTTTTGTGCCTTTTCAAGTCTTCCAATCTGTGTAGGGCTGACAGTGTGGATGGCCAGGGCATACTCGATGCGTGAAAGCACCAGTCCTTGGAACAGAAGTATTAGCAGTCTTTGCTCGATATTGGCAGTCGCCATGACTCTCATTGCTGACAAACCTCTTCATATGACAGTGTGGATGGCCAGGGCATACTCGATGCGTGAAAGCACCAGTCCTTGGAACAGACTTCCGCAGCGACTCAGTCCACTGTCTACGTACAGATCCAGCTTCGACCTTCTGAATCATGCTCATTGAATCACTTAGTACACAGACGTTGGTATAATGCTGTGATTCCAGCCATATGAAAGCCTGTGTAACTGCCATCACCTCCATCGTCATGCTGCTCGTGGTCATAGAGTGGGCACCATTGGATTCTTGAACGGTTCTTGAACGGTCTGCAGTCTTACCAGTATCAACCCCGGCAAGGAATGGGTGCCGGTGCCTCCAGCTTTTAAGTGCACTTTCTCCTGCATTATCACACTCGACAGACGGTGCAGAAAGCAGAACCCTGCCGCTGTCAATGCAGAGGTCAACGCGCTCATCTATGAACACTCAGATAACCACGAAGTGCTCATCTATACAGATGGATCTATTGTAAAGCAGCAAAGAAGTGCGTGGGAATTTACAGCTCGTTCAGCGGGCCGAACCGTTCAAGAATCCAATGGTGCCCACTCTATGACCACGAGCAGCATGACGATGGAGGTGATGGCAGTTACACAGGCTTTCATATGGCTGGAATCACAGCATTATACCAACGTCTGTGTACTAAGTGATTCAATGAGCATGATTCAGAAGGTCGAAGCTGGATCTGTACGTAGACAGTGGACTGAGTCGCTGCGGAAGTCTGTTGTCCGTAAAGTCACCTTCATCTTCGTCCCGGGACATGCGGGAGTCGAGGGAAATGAACGCGCTGATAAACTGGCTGGCTCTGCACCCCTGTAGATGGCCAGCCTATAGATCGTGCCGATGTTATTAACGTCCTCAAAGACATGGCGAGAACAGAGGACTTTGACGTCAGTGAATCCACATCGCTGTCCAGGATGAAAGACTTGGGAGTAAGAATCGGCACGGCCAGACGCGAGAGGTACATCGGGAAGACACGGCGCCTCGTCAACCAACACAGAACTGGCACTATTAGCCACCGAACGCTGATGCATATGCTGAGGGGGGGGGGGAGGATCTGAGCACCTATGGACATGTCTGGAGTGCAATGAAGATACCTCAACTGATAACTGATAACTGACCAGGTGACTCCAGACCGTCAGCAGGCGACTGAGTGCAGAAGAGTATCAACATTGAAAGTAGGAACTTGCAATGTTAGAACTATGAGTGGGGATGGAAAATTTGATAACATTAAGAATGAAATGAAAAGACTAATTATTAACCTGTTAGTTATATGTAAGACGATGGACAGGAATGGCATTATAACATCTGAGGAATATAGAATAATCTATTCTGGTGGAGAGAAAAACAGCGAGGAGTAGCAGTTATAATGGATACAGAGAGATCAAAATCGATCAAAGGATATGGGACTGTACATATGTAAAGAAACCAGCCAAGCAGAGACAGCAAGAATACCGCATGACGAGAACACAGAAGAAGAACCATCTGCAAATCTAACCATTAGAGAACTCCTGTTTGCGGACGACCAAGCACTAATAGCAAAATCAGAAGCTGAATTACAAGACCACATGAATAGTCTAAACGAAATGTGTAGGGAACATAACATGAAAATTAGCGCAAGCAAAACAGAGGTAATGACTATAACTAAAGAAGAACAAACAGCAACAATTCACCTAAACGAACATCCCTTGAAACAAGTAAAGAGCTTCAAGTACCTAGGAAGTATAATATCATCAAATGGCAGATCAGAAGACGAGATCGAAAATAGGTGCAATAAGGCAAATCAACTCATTGGACAAATGGCACCAATACTAAAGAACAAACATGTATCAATAACTACTAAGAAAGCACTTTACAACACAATCTTCCTACCAACTCTGTGCTACCAATGCCAAACCTGGACAATGACAGAAAAAGAGAAAAGAAAAATCACAACAACAGAAATGAGGTTTCTGAGAAGAATACTCAACGTATCAAGAAGAGATAAGATCAGAAATGAAGAAATCAGGACTAAAGTAGGGGTTAAAGCTGCTCTAGATTTTATTAGAAAGCAGCAAGTCAAATGGTTTGGCCATGCAAGTAGGCTACCAGTCAACAGCATGCCACAACAAGCAATGATGTACAGACCAGATGGAAACAGAGGAAGAGGCCGACCACGTAAACGTTGGACTGAGGGAATAACAGAATCCATGGGAATGTCGATATACGAAGCCCACAACCGGGCACTCTCACGAAGTTTATACTTCACCTCGACACCGCAAGGTACAAGAGGAACATGATGAGATGAGATGAGTGAGAACCATGTAACCGATGCCTTTGCAGGGTTGACAAGGGCGCCGGCATCAGCACACCATGAGGAAATTCGATCTAGTTCACCCTGCATATAATTGTCAACCGCCTGTCTACCTCGACCCTGTCGATACACGAAAATGTCGTCAGAAAATGACAGAGTCCTACCCCTCCCGCCCAACTGTTGTTCAGTGATCGGCACCGTATACACGTTGAATAGTACTGGTGACAGTGGTGAACCCACCAGTCACCTGGTGCACATGACTACCCCTGCCGGGCGAGGCTGCTCCTCTAGAGCACCCATTTACGTGCTGGCCTTAGCTTGATCTGTGGGGTTTGATTTGGCTTTTACTGGCCTGTTCCCGTCCAGCT
This sequence comes from Cepaea nemoralis, assembly GCA_014155875.1. NCBI lineage: Eukaryota > Metazoa > Mollusca > Gastropoda > Stylommatophora > Helicidae > Cepaea > Cepaea nemoralis. The sequence continues at coordinate 123,184 of JACEFZ010007071.1, forward strand.
CCCTCTCTTTTAAGTTGTTCTTATGTTCTCTTTCGGCTTGTATTGCGCGCAGTATCTATTCGTTTTCTTTCATGATGTGGGCTGTGCGTGCCAACTCTAGCTTGATGCTGCGCTGAGTTTCTTTCATTTTCGCCAGCGTTCTTGCGTTGATGCCCATGTCTTGTTTTTGATTTTTATTGGTTGGCTTCTGTGTCAGTAGAAGTTTGTTAATTTGATTTTCCTGATCAACTGTGTGGTCTTGAACCTGCTTTTGTCCTCTTTTGGAATGCCTTAGGCTTCTCGCACCTCCGCCGGGCTTTTATTTAAAGGAGTATTTCGTTGTTGTGGCCAGTTATTTGACGTCCTGTGTGTCTAACGGCACGACTCCACTCAGTTGTGCTGTATGACTCTGAAACCTGGAGTACAACTAAAGGAGACGAAACCCTGTTACAAACCTTTGAGAACAAAGTCTTAAGACGCATCTTTGGGCCCATTAGGGATACACAAAGTGGAGAGTGAAAAAAAAAAGCAACAAAGACATGTATGATCTGTTTAAGTCCCCGCTAATCACTGGTATCATGAAGGTTTATAGGCTGCAATGGCTGGGGCATATAGAAAGAATGGAAGATAATAGGGAAACCAAACTCGCTTACACTCAAGAAATAAATGACCGTAGACCCCGAGGTAGACCAAGAAGATGGTGGAGAGATAATATGCATACATATCTACAAGCACTTGGGATCAGCGAATGGCAAGAGAATTTCCACCAGAGAGACGAATGAAGACGGCTTGTATCTGCAGCAAAGAACCTCAATGGCTCGGAATGCTGAAGAAGAAGAAGAAGATGGGAATATTCTTCAACAAGTGATACAATTCGGTACAATTATCTCGGAACAGTCATAACATCTGATGGGATATGCCTTGTTAATATGCCTTGAAGAGATAAGAACAAGAATTGCCATGGCGAAAGTAGCCTTTAGCAAGATGAAAAACATACTGACCAATAAAAAGATGTCAATTGAAACGAGAAAAAGAGTGTTGAGGTGCTACATAGAGCCTGTACTTTTGAATGGATGTGAAACTTGGACAATGAGCAGTCAAGCTGAAAAACATCTGGTGGCTGCAGAAATGTGGTTTTTGAGGAAAATTCAAAGAATACCATGGACAGACAGAAAAACAAATGACCATGTACTACAGGAGACAAATAAAAATCGTAAATTGATTAGAGAAATTAGACGTAGATAGTCACAATATTTGGGACGTGTTATGAGAAGAAATGAATTAGAAAACTTAGTGAAGAACTGGCAAGATCGAAGTGAACAGACCAAGGGGAAGATAGAAAAGTAAATACCTGGATGGCTTGGCCACATGGCATGGTCAAGACAGGAACACTGAGCTGCTCCACGACTCTGGTGATCGAGTGAAATGGCGAGTCATGACCGCGCACACTTTCCGGCATGGCACATGATTGATTGATTGATTGTCGGGTCTGATTCCTCGAGTAGAGTTACCGAGCGTTTGTACTGACGACAAAGAGTCTGTCAATATACAAAGTTTCTGCGGTGGATTCTCAGCAGCAATTTCCAGTCCCTTCATTATTGGTACGAGTTTGGCCGTGAATACGGCTGTCTGGTCTGTAAGTTTGTATAGTTTCTTTAAAGTCCAGTGTGGTGCCATCACCCCTGCTCCTATCCCTCCCTTTTCGCTCCTGGATCCGCCTGTGTATATGATGATATTGTCCTTCCTGATTTCTTGTATATATTACTCATCCGCATATCTAGCTTCGGTGTCCTCTGTGTTCTTGGTAATGTTTTTAACGAGGGATGTGTTTGTCAAAGGTACTGTCAGTTCCCATTGGGGAAGTGTTGGTTTATACCGTCTAGTGTGCTCTAGTGTTTTTGCTAGCTCGTCTTCTGCTTTATTCCCCATGCCACCTTCCTAGACAATCTAGCATAAGTTCTGACTGTCTATGGCTGCCTCTTCAACTGCAGATCTGTCCAACCATCACGGTGGTCTCCGATGCTTCTCTTCTAAAGCAGATCTATCTAACTGCTATTGTCCATTCGGCCATGCTGAACTCACACGGAGGTCAGGTATTCGAATCTCCGCCGATCCGGCCTAACACGAGTACCAGGACATGTACTGGGAAGTCAAGGTGTCCGGAGAAATAGTTCCTAGACAATCACAAACAGTCAATACATGCTGAGGTTGATTGCGACGACGTATACAGGACATGCAACTAACTGTTTTTTTAATTACACACACATTAACATACATCACGGATCACTCATGCAAACCAACAAACATCACAGACCCCTCACACAAACCACAGACATCTCACATAAACCAACAAACATCACAGATCCCTCACACAAACCACAGATCCCTCACATAAACCAACAAACATCACAGATCCCTCACACAAACCACAGATCCCTCACACAAACCACAGACCCCTCACGCAAACCACAGATCCCTCACACAAAGCACAGACCCTCACATAAACCAACAAATATCACAGATCCCTCACTCAAACCACAGAACTCTCACACAAACCACAGACCGCTCTCAGAAAGCAACAAACTTCACACATCCCTCACAAAAAACCAGAGACCCCCTCACAGAAACCAAAAAAAGATCACAGATCCTTCACATAAACCAACTAACATAACATATCCCCCACATAAATAAACAAACATCACATACCACTCACCTCACACAAACCCCCCACATAAACCAACAAACATCACATACCCCTCACACAAACCACAGACCCCTCATATAAACCAACAAACATCGCATACTACTCACACAAACCACACACCCCTCACATAAACCAATAAACATCACAGACCCCTCACACAAACCATAGACCCCTCACATAAACAAATAAACATCATAGATCCCTCACACAAACCACAGACCCCACACATAAAGCACAGACCCCTCACACAAACCACAGATTCCTCTAACAAACCAACAAACATCACATACCCCTCACACAAACCACAGACCCCTCATATAAACCAACAAACATCACATACCACTCACACAAACCACATACCCCTCACATAAACCAATAAACATCACATATCCCTCACACAAACCACAGATCCCTCTCACAAACCAACAAACATAACATACCCCTGACACAAACCACAGACCCCTCATATAAACCAACAAACATCACATACGACTCACACAAACCAGAGACCCCTCACATAAACCAATAAACTTCACATATCCCTCACACAAACCACAGACCCCACACATAAACCACAGACCCCTCACACAAACCACGGACCTCTCACATAAACCAATAAACGTCACAGATCCCTCACACAAACCACAGACTCCACACATAAACCAACGAACCATGGATTCCTCACATTAAACACAGACCCCACACACAACCCAATAAACCACAGAATCCTCACACAACCCACGGGCCCCTCATATAAACCAACATCATAATAACATGCCCCGTCGGAAGACGTTACCACGAATGTTTTCGTCTGCGGGCTTGCCACTAACTGTCTCCAATCCAATCACGGATAAGATGGGGATTAAATGTCAACCGGACAGCGCCTTCACACACGATGCCGACAGCTTGTCGCACTTGCTTGTGTAAGTCTGATAGCTGGTGGCAGGGCGGGCCCCCTCGATGCTCTTCTCGCTTTGTTTTGCTTTGTCCTTTCTCTGAGAAAGCGGCGGTTGTTATTCTCATCTTCTTTAATGCGGTACCCATTCATGGATAGGTCCCTCGGTAGGAGTTTTTTCCCTCTTAAAGCAGCTTGTGATTGCTGATCCTCAACAATGCAAACTGCTAAGTGCTGACAAGTGTGTTTGTAAGGCGCAGGTTGGGAAATAGTGCTGTGTCACGTTAAAGGGTGCGAAGTGTGGTAGGGCAATCAAGAATATATAAACTAAAAGTTCATCATCATAATTTCATGACACAAGAATCTATGTAACACTAGAGAACATCCGATTAGACTACAAAGTCTGTGTAACATTAGAGAACATAGCGCAAGCCAGTACATAATGTTAGTAACACTATAGAACATCCTACAAAACTATACAACATGTTAGTAACACTATAGAACATCCTACAAAACTATACAACATGTTAGTAACACTAGAGAACATAGCGCAAGCCAGTACATAATGTTAGTAACACTATAGAACATCCTACAAAACTATACAACATGTTAGTAACACTAGAGAACATCATATCAGTTATCAGTTATCAGTTGGGGTATCTTCGTTGCACTCCGGACATGTCCATAGGTGCTCAGATCCTCCCCCCAGCATATGCATCAGCGTCCGGTGGCTAATAGTGCCAGTTCTGTGTTGGTTGACGAGGCGCTTTGTTTTCCCGATGTACCTCTCGCGTCTGGCTGTGCCGATTCTTACTCCCAGGTCTTTCATCCTGGACAGCGATGTGGAATCATTGACGTCAAAGTCCTCTGTTCTCGCCATATCTTTAAGGACGTTAATAACATCGGCACGATCCATGGGCTGGCCATCTACAGGGGGTGCAGAGCCAGCCAGTTTGTCAGCTCGTTCATTTCCCTCGACTCCCGCATGTCCCGGGACGAAGATGAAGGTGACTTTACGGACAACAGACTTCCGCAGCGATTCAGTCCACTGTCTACGTACAGATCCAGCTTCGACCTTCTGAATCATGCTCATTGAATTACTTAGTACACACACGTTGGTATAATGCTGTGACTCCAGCCATATGAAAGCCTGTGTAACTGCCATCACCTCCATCGTCATGCTGCTCGTGGTCATAGAGTGGGCACCACTGGATTCTTGAACGGTTCGGCCCGCTGAACGGGTTGTAAATGCCCACGCACTTCTCTGCTGCTTTACCACAGATCCATCTGTATAGATGAGCACTTCGGGGCTATCTGAGTGTTCATAGATGAGCGCGTTAACCTCTGCATTGACAGCGGCAGGGTTCTGCTCTCTGCACCGTCTGTCGAGTGTGATAATGCAGGAGAAAGTGCACTTAAAAGCTGGAGGCACCGGCACCCATTCCTTGCCGGGGTTGATACTGGTAAGACTGCAGACCTGTCTGACACTACAAGACATCCCACAATACTACAGAGTCTATGCTACGCTAGATAACATCCTCTAAGGTTAAAGAATCTAAATCACATCCTACAAGACTAAAGAATGTTAGTAACAATAGAGAACATCCTTCAAGAGTACATAATATGTGTAACACTGGAAAGCAAACCGAAGACTACAGAATGAATGTAACACTAGAGTACATTCTACAAGGCTGCACAGACTGTGTGTAACAAAAAAGAACATCCTACAAGACTACATAATGTTTTTAACAGTATAGAACTTCCTACAAGACTGTACGGAATGAGTGTAACACTATAAAACTTTCTACAAGACTGTACAGACTGTGTGGTGTAACACTGTTAAACATCTTTCAAGACTATAGAATCCGTGTAACACCAGAGAACACCCTCCAAGACTACAGAATCTATGTAACACTAGAGAACATCCTTCAAAACTACAGAATCTGTGTAACACTAGAGAACATAATTCAAGACTACAGCATCTGTGTAACACTAAAGAACATCCTTTAAGACTACATAATCTGTCTAACACCAGAGAACATCCTTCAAGACTAAAGAATGTGTTTAACACTAGAGAACAACCTTAAGACTACAGAATATGTGTAACACTAGAGAATATATTTCAAGAATACATAATCTGTCTAACACCAGAGAACATCCTTCAAGACTACATAATCTGTCTAACACCAGAGAACATCCTTCAAGACTAAAGAATGTGTGTAACACTAGAGAACAACCTTTAAGACTACAGAATATGTGTAACACTAGAGAATATATTTCAAGACTACAGAATGTTTGTAACACAAGAGAACATCCTTCAAGACTAAATAATCTGTCTAACACTAGAGAACATCCTTCAAGACTACATAATCTGTCTAATACTAGAGAACACAAGACTAGATAATCTGTCTAACACTAGAGAACATAATTCAAGACTACAGAATGTGTGTACCACTAGAGAACAACCTTCAAGACTATACAACCAGATAAAGAATGATAATTTGACCAAAAGAAATAGCCCAAGCAGACAAACTGTGGCACATTGGTGACAACTTTAAACACACTGCGCAATTCGTGTTCCGTGTGGGAATTATCCCATTGCTTCAAGTGGTTCACCGAAGAAATCGGCATTTCTTGTTAAAATGTGGCCGTTGAGCGAAGATTCATGTTTGCCTTTTATAGAGTAGAGAGAGAGAGAAAAAAAAATATCTTGGAAACCACTTCTGTAATCTATTACATTTAACCTACACCCCCATCTCTCTTTCAGTTCCCTCTCACTCACTCTCTATGTTAGTCTGTGTGTGTGTGTGTGTATGTGTATGTGTGCGTGCGTGCGTGTGTGTGTGTGTGTGTGTGTATGTGTGTGTATGAGTGTGTGTTTGTATGCGAGTTCACTTCTATATTTCTCTGTATGTCTGTCTCTCTCTCCCTCTCTCCTTCCCTCCCCTCCCCCTCTTTCTCTTTCTGTATGTCTCTGTCTGTCTTTCTTTCTCTCTCACTCTCGGGGAATGTCTTTGTCACTCCATCATTACTTCATCCTCTCGTCCCCCATCTCATCGCTCAAAGAGAAAGGCCACATATCACCCTGTTTCAAAAGCTTTCAATTTTATTGCTACACAACCACGTCTGTGCAATATGTTAGTGCCACGCGCTCGTGGCTTTTTTATTATTTATCTAGTCTATTTGAATTAAAATTTGTTTAAAATTAAGTTTTTGGAACTGCAGAGTGCTTTACAGAATGGCACTCCACAGCTTCTTGGAGAGTACAAAACAATTAGACTCCATAGTAAATTTACTAAACTACATTATGCGAGGAGAGGACTCGTGTGTAATGTCATTACAAATAAAAACAAATACAGCATATACTCCATTAAAAAAAAAAATATTTTAAGGATTCGTGGTTCTACAGGGGCTCAGAGCCGCCCCAAGAGGTCCCACGTCCCTGTTTGTCATTCGGATGACCGCCTCTGCTGGTGGCCCTGGCACGATCAAGTGCAGATACTACGCTTTGATCTTAGCCAAAAGACCGAATCCAAGTAGGATGTACATCATAACTACACGAGAGACTTCCGGTCCCCAGCTTGACAGATAGGCAATTTAACCATTAAGGCCTTTGGAGTATTTATGCTTGTGGCTACAGTGTGCAGTCGCATTTTCCTCATGTTGGACCGGTAGTGCGTGGTTCCGTCGCCCTGCTACTGAGTGAGTGCGTTGCCTCGACACTGTGATCTGTGAATTTCGAGTGGAATGCTTTTACATATGTCCGCAGTTGTCTGTAGCGTGAACTGCATGTTCAGAATGATTTTGCTGAATTGACTGGTTTTCTTTTCGGTTCACGAGTGTATTTGTCAGGAGACTCATGGGAGTCGCTGTTGGAGCCACGGAGTTCGTGCTTTTGGGCGGCGTTTTCGTTGGGTCGCCCTGCGGAAAACATCGAGCCATTTGGGATAAAACCAGGGTCAATAAAACTGTTATAGTGACTGCCGATTCCATCGACGATGAACTATTTTGTGTGTGGAGGGCTTTTGTGTTGGAATTCTGGCGGTGGCACTATGCACAATGTACCTGTGCTGGCTGTTGGATTGCCGCGACTCCTGTCTGTTCCACGTTTCACATTGGGCAGTGAAGAACATTTTGTGTGAAATGTACTTGGACAGGAACGGAGCATAATGGGGATGACCCGTTGCTATGAAGGTGCAACCACGACTGACTAACTAACTTGACTAACTAACTACACGAACCCGAAGATATTGATACTAGCATAAAATAACCTACGATCACCGGCACAATGTCCAGGGTTTAGTAACGCAATTCACATTCCCCCATACACAGCTACGGGCGATTTGGAAGCAGACCGTTTTGCGCGGATTTCATATAATGGTATGGGTGCCGGTCGTTCAGAAAGCAATGGCAAATTACTGAAAGTAAACTTGCCAAGAAATCACAGTCAAAAAATGGGGTAAGAGAAGTAACGGTAGGCGCAGGATATGCGAGTAAAATAAGAAATAAAAACAGTTAGGAACGTCTAAAACTTGCGAGGTAGTGAGAGATAATAAACACAGACATAATGGTGAACATAAATAACAGGGGACAAAAAATTTAAAAAAAAAATAAAATAAAAATAAGTATACTACGACACAATGAATGACGTTTCCATTATAATAATCTTCATCAGGAACGGAACAACATAAACAGGTCTAAAGAAAAATATGAAATTAGAAAATTTAACAATATTAAAAGAAAATCCTTCGTTGTTAGGAAGGCGGCGCGGAAGTTCAGTTCGGCTCAGTTGTGAAAGGTGCCAAATAAGAAAATGTGCGAGTCGAAGGTGTGCAAACGGTTAACTGATTCAGTGCCGACGGATAATATATCGCCAAATACGACCTCCCACTTGGACAGAAGGCGATATATCGCCATACTAGTGTCATCGTGTTATTTGTTTTGTTTTATAGTATCTTCCGCAATTTAAATATTCAGTGAATAGAAAAAATTACACTATAATAGAATACTCGTTAATTTGATTGTGTACCATGTTTGGTCCAAAACCAACTTTTTGTTTGGCACTGAATCAGTTAACTATGGATATATAGTGGGAAGAGGTGTTTCCAAGGCACCAGGGCCGGGTTATATACTGGCCAAGACCTATTGACGCGTCCTCGTCGAGCGTCCTGGGCAACAGGTCCTTTCGGGGTCCTGGCTGAGGTCAATAGGATCGCCGATTCCTCCGAAGTCGGAGAGTGTCTGCCTGTATGGCGAGGAACCACCAGTCTGCACACCAATAAGCCAGACATAGGACAACGGATACTCACGCAAAACTCAGGTCCTGTATGACATCACACTGATGTTGGACAACAGGATGCCTTCATCCGACATACAGGACTTCGCGTTGGAGCTCAAGCCAACGAACACAAGCAAGCAAGCAAGCACTGCATAGTCATGTAGAGGATATGCAACTAAAGGTCGCCGGAAATATAGTCAGAAAAACAAAGCGTGTCAACTTTCTGTGAAAAAACATCGCATTGGCGTGCGTCTCTCTCTGTGTCTCTGTCTGTCTCTTTTTGTGTGTCTCTCTCGCTATGTCTGTGTCACTGTCTCTTCCTCTCCCTCTCTCACTGTCTCTTTCTATCTCTCTCTGTATCTCTCTTTGTCTCTCCCCCTCTCTTTTCTCTCTCTCTCTCTCTCTCTCTCTCTCTGTCCCTCCCTGTCTCCCTCTGTGTGTGTCTCTCTGTGTCTCTCTATGCCTTTCTCAATCTCATACTCTCTCACGCACCCCTCTCTCTCTCTCTCTCTCTCTGTCTGTCTCTCTCGCTATGTCTGTGTCACGTCTCTTCCTCTCCCTCTCTCACTGTCTCTTTCTATCTCTCTCTGTATCTCTCTTTGTCTCTCCCCCTATCTTTTTCACTTTCTCTCTCTGTCCCTCTGTCTCTCTCTTTCTCCCTCTGTGTGTGTCTCTCTGTGTCTCTCTATGCCTTTCTCAATCTCATACTCTCTCACGCACCCTCTCTCTCTCTCTCTCTCTCTCTCTCTCTCTCTCTCACACACACACACACACACACACACACACACAATTACACTCTCTCACTTTCTGTGTGCAGGTGACCTTCTTCCTCGTATTCGCTCCCCCTGTCAAGGAATGCCCGTTACATCTAGTTTAAACAAATGTTGCTTATCTCTTGTCGAGGAATGTCCGTCACATATAATTTAGACAAATGGTGTATATCATTTGTCAAGGAATGTCCGTTACATCTAGTTTAAACAAATGTTGCATATCTCTTGTCGAGGAATGTCCGTCACATATAGTTTAGACAAATGTTGTATATCATTTGTCAAGGAATGTCCGCCACAACTAGTTTAAATACATTTTGCATATTGCTTGTCAAGGAATGTCCGTTGTGATATAATAAAACGTCCTTACCCTTTCCTATTTATTGACTCCCTTAAAAATAAACAACACCTTTCAATTACTGTTTAAGTAACTTACTTAATGTAGGAGAAAATAAAACAGCGATAGATTGACCGTGGCAGCTTAATCTAGTTGGCTTTATTTTGGCTCGCGTACCTGGCCAAGCCCGGCGAGGGTGAAAACAAAGACCAGTGTAGCCATTTTAGTTCAGACAAAGGAAAGGAAACAGACGTGCTGTCCCCGTGTGGGGAAATGTATTTTTGCCTTTTAAAACCATCACTCTTCAGCTATTGAAGAGAAGCAAGTGGTGGTTGAATATGGTGGGATTATATAACTAAATCTGGATCCTGGGTCAACAGCAGAAAGTGAATGTCCTAACCATAGTCTGCATCTAGAAATACCCATGGTTACTGCTGCGCTCAATGGCTCCATAGCGAGCAACAGATAAATTCGAAGACAACTGACTGGGTGAGTGATTAAGTTCTATTTTAGTAGGAATATCCAGGTTGGACTTCAAGATCTAATAATCTACAAAGATGAAGATCAACAGAGTACTGACAACAGTGTATCGTCTGCTTTACTTCTGAGAAGTATCACCTAGGGCCTCATCATTCAACCAAATCAGTGAAACTGGGACAATCCTTCTACAAGTTACTAAAACTAACAACAGTGAGTAACCTTCAACTGTTGGTTGGATTACCAAGTTAATATCCACAATGTCTTCGAAAGAACGTCTCACAGCTGCAACAGTCAAACATATGGTTCCAGCCATGCAACACCAAGTTCTAGCTATGAACACCCACTCAAAAAAAAGGGAAGAGACACTGAAACAACTTTATAAGCCAATACAAGCAAATTCAGAACCTCTGAACCCTAACAACACCAGATTACCTCAAGGTTCCAAACCTGAACACATAAAAAAGACCATATGAAAGCAGTTAGCGGAGTAAATGCCTCTATGCCTGCAACCACAGGAATCACCTGATGGCCTGCAACCCTGGATATGTGGTGGAATAATATTCTTCAGTCTCATGCCTGCAGCAGAATCCTGGAAGTAATTCCAGATGAACCAAATGAATAACAAGCAGAATTGTATGTCTACACTGAAAGTAAATAATGAATCAGAACTCTGTGCTGGTCCCATGTCAGCCTTAATGCCATCAACTGTGGAATAGGTTATAGACTGATGACTAGGTGGGTGAAAAATCTGTGGGAACAAAATTGAGATTCGGATATTATAAGCCGAGAAGCTGAAAGGTCGGCATCCTTTTCATCGGATATGGTGATATAGGGAAGAACCTTAGTCCAAGACTCAAGATGCATCTCCTGAAGGTATGACCAACCCAGGCCTCAATTTCACACTGACACCGAGCCGTTTGCAACAGAAGATTTGTGAATTCAGCCCCAATGGAGGGGATATGTGTATGTGGTGAATTTATTTCCTAATAGGGATTATAAGTATTTCCGCAACAAACTTCAGGGGACATTAAAACATGACTGTGGGTATTTATTGCTGTCCCAGATAATTATGGACATTAACAGCTTAGCACTGGAGAGGAATACCCATCCGCAATGCCTAAATGAACACTATAATTAATTAATTTAATTATTAGTATCAACTGTTTTCATGTGTGTGTTTTTCTTCTATGATATGGAAAAGGTAAAGAGTGTTTTACATGGTAATGGTGTACAACTAAAGGGTTATGTTATGATATATATGTATAGTATTTTGACACCCACTCATTATTTTTTTTTATGAGAACATTGTAAACGGTATCAGAACCAAATGTTTATATGTTGGGGTTCTAGGTACTTTGATCATTATTTGCCTTAATTATGAGGAAAAATGAAAGGAGACCCAATTTGTGGTTGTTGTGTTGTTTGTTATGATATATATGTATAGTATTTTGACACCCACTCATTATTTATTTTTATGAGAACATTGTAAACGGTATCAGAACCAAATGTTTATATGTTGGGGTTCTAGGTACTTTGATCATTATTTGCCTTAATTATGAGGAAAAATGAAAGTAGACCCAATTTGTGGTTGGTGTGTTGTTTGTAATAACCTTGTTTTTTTCTGGGGTCACTGGGTACTATATTGTAATAATGCAATGAATCCCATGCCTGTGTGAAAATGCATAGTGTTTATTACACACACACACACACACACACACACACACACACACACACACACACACACACACACACACACACACACATATATATATATATATATATATATATATATATATATATATATATATATATATATATATGTAACTGCAGATCTTGAGTTAATACCTGAACTGTTTGTCCAAAAGTGTTGTGTACATCAAGTAAATGTGGTGTCCAACAAGTGGTTGTTTATATGTTGTGAGCAATCAATATCCTTCTAGCACTATAGAAAATTTAAAGGGTGATGAAGTGGGAAGGGAAACCTACACACAGATGCCATTGTTTCAAGGATTGAACTCTTTTCTCCTGGGATTTGTGGTAAATATCCCTGATCACCCTGCATTTTAACCAGTGACCAGAGAATCAATAATACCCCCTAGACATTTTAACGAAATATTCTTAGGAATTAAAATCAACATCCCACATGTGTGGGCAACGTCCTTGAATTTAAAACTCATGGTAAACATCACAAATGGTGTATTATTGTGGGTATATGAATTCAGCGAAAACCTCTCGCAGGTAAACCAAGTCACTTCAGAATGTTATAGTGTTAGAAACAGACCTAATCACTCATTAGTATGAGCTGAGTCAAGGGTTATGTGAACCCATAATGGCTCAGATAAACATATTTTTTTTTTGGGTACAAAACTGTTCACAGGTAATATCTTGATTCTAGTAGCTGCATCATGTAGTTGGTTGTTGGGTATGAGATTTTTTTTTAAACTCATATTTTATATCTTATTGATGGGAAACGAAGTCCAGTAATGAGTCTCCAGTAGTAAGGTCTCTGGGATGGTAAACTCACATAAGATAGGTAATTCAGTGAATGTTTAGAATTCATAGTCATTCCCATTTGATGTTTGAGGTATGGTTCTGCTACTCTGGTATTCTCTTTAAATGGTTTAAAAGTGGTGTAGTCATGAACACACTACTATATTATGTATCCATAAGGTTTATGTTCCTACATATGAATCATGTGTTAATTAACTATTTTTTCATTGATTATCATTGTATTTTCATGCTTGATCTGCTTGTATAATTCATGTAATATTGAAAACTTACCAAGGCAGCAGAGAGTGATAGACAATTTTATAGATAATTAGGACAGATAAGTTAAAAATCCAATAACATTTTTTTAAGGTAAAATTTAATCAACAAATGATGATTCAGTAGGACAGTAAATAATACCTGAGAGATGAATTAAACCAGGGGAAAATAGCAGTAACTAAAGTAAATGAACTAAGGTTAAGGCCTAAATCACCACTTGCAAAAAGGTAGACATAGTTAATGGAAGGGAAGGAATATTGTAAGAATTTTCAGTATTTAGGGGCACCCTAAATTAATCCTTTTTCATATAACATAACATGTTCTACAACACCGGTAGTAAAGTAAAGTGAATAACTGATGGATACTTAGGAAGAAAAGCCATATAGACACTTATGCTATCCCACCGGTGATATGAGTAGTTATTAATAACTAACTCAGAGGGCCCATATGTTAATAAATAGGGTCAACCAAAGTATTCATCTGGTGATTTAAGGGAGCCTGATCAACTCACTTAAAGATCCAACAGAATATAAGGTATTTCTTTAAATTATCCACCCCGATTCCATTATCAATGGTAGCGGAAACAGACCGTATAGGTATGTAAAAGGTATAATTAAAGAATTAACTTAAGAAATTGGAATTTCAAATGAACTTCAGGAGATACGGAAAAAAATCTGTGCTTATCTCTAGTAAGAGACTAAACATTTCAGAAATTGGCTCCTTAACTTTGAAATTCACAGTTTAATTCTCATTAAGTGAAATGTTCACTATGAGAAGTCCTCATCAAAAGGAGGAGAGAAACAACTTTTTAGTTAGCGATTAGCTTACGTAAAGTTATTTCAATAATTGCCTAACTAACATTAATCTTCTCATAAGGGAGGAAGTACATAGGGCAAAATAAGGAGTACATAAGAGGCGCGCGACTCAATTGTATTTTCTTTAAAACTAACCGAGTAACTAAAGTCTAGATAATACTCGAAGCCTACTAAAAGGTAGATTAATCAGAAATCAATTGCAAGACGAAACCGATTTCTACATCTCAGTTCTGATTTGGATGATATACCAGCATTCAATATGTGAAAGCAGATCCAGACTAACAGAGATTAGCTTAAATAACTGATACGAATCAGTAAAAGCAACAATTAAATAAACAACTCTTGAAATAGATGCTGTTTATAAATAGGACGAACCCCTTGCCGTACGTAAAGACAGAGGAAACGCTTAAAACTTATACAGTGAACCCATGCTAGAAAAATGGAATATAGCTGTGTAAAAACCAAGCAAATTGGAGCATATAGCTGAAGAATTGCTTGATGTTTACTAGATTAGGAATTTCGATCAGGAATCCAGCTAGTAAATTATATAACAGTTCAAAGATAGACCTTAGTCAATCTAAATAAATCCAGAGTTTCCATGTATTAAACGGATGAAAACAAAACTGGAGAGAAACATTAAGAGTACCTTACCTGTTATCTTGAGGACACAACTCAGGAGACGCCAGTATTAGAGGGATATACAGATGTAATAGTAATTTTACAAAAACTAGTAATCCACATCCATAACTGGGAGTGAACCAGCAACTTGATTGTCTGGAAGACTATCACAGGAAACCATATTCACTTCTCACTGAACTGATTATATATGGTAGGAGACAATACGTCTGAACCTACATACCAATGTATGTTGCGAAGTTGAATATTGTCTAAAACCTGGAGGGAGGTAGACGACGATCAATGTACGCCAAGCGACGCAAAATTGCTTGTAATTCACACCAAAGCAACAAATACAGAGTGAAACTCAAACACATCAGCTTAGAATTACTAATAAGGATTCTAGCGTAAAATAGATCTAGGTTAGAAGGAAAAGCAGAGAGAGTAAGCTAAGAATTAACTCAGTCTGATAGATTCATGTTCCCCGGAATATTCGGTTCAGAACGGAAATCTAGAAAAGTTGAACCTTGTTTACATGTTAGACGAGATTCCCCGCGTAAACCCGCAAGAGAAAGGGACACTACTCAAACTGATAGTATTAAAAATGATCGGGAAAATCCCATAACTCGGCTAAATACCCAAACACATGATGTGTTGGAAAAATGTATACAACAGGAACCATCTTTAGCTTCCTTTAAATATAAGATCTATAGTTAAAACAAACGTCTAACTTACAGAGAGACGGGCGAGTTTAATATGCTATCAGTAGACGCAGAATTACCGTCGGTTTTAACATAATCTCAAGATTAATAATCTAACGAGAGAGGAATCAAACTGGTATATATCCCAATTAGTCATGCTTAAGTTAGCAGTTGTTACACGTAGACCATAAATGAACTACAAGGAGAGAAGAGGCTTTCTGCTGGGAAAAGAATCTGAGGGGAGTGGACGCACAAAACCCAGAATCAGCAAAATGCAGATGTTAGGTTTCTTAATAACCCATGTAGAAGTACTCAGGACTTTCTCCAGTTCTTAACGCCAGACTAAATATATTGGGAAAAGAAATCCAGCAAATGATCTCATATGAACAGTATCATCAGGCTATTGCAAGCTTAATGATGATATTTCAATTGCTTCAAAAAGTCGGTTTGATGCAGACAAACTAGTACTTACAAGTAAAAAATTATCAGATAACCACTCATATTTCAAACAATAGCTGACAACAGTGGAGAGGGTGCTACACTCTTTCACTAAAAGAGAAATAATCCTTTAAGGTTATGCCAGTTGTCGTGACTAAAAGAAAATGGACGTGGCTCTGATTATATAACATAGGGAAGTAATTAATAAGGAATGGAGACTAGGTGAGTCAATGTAAAGACGGAAATTGTAGAGTACCACTTGACCATTTATTTTCTGAAAGAAATGAATGGCTTAAACGGGGGAGGCGTGTGATATAATAAAACGTCCTTACCCTTTCCTATTTATTGACTCCCTTAAAAATAAACAACCCCTTTCAATTACTGTTTAAGTAACTTACTTAATGTAGGAGAAAATAAAACAGCGATAGACTGACCGTGGCAGCTTAATTTAGTTGGCTTTATTTTGGATCGCGTACCTGGCCAAGCCCGGCGAGGTTGAAAACAAAGACAAGTGTAGCCATTTTAGTTCAGACAAAGGAAAGGAAACAGACGTACTTTCCCCGTGTGGGGAAAGGTATTTTTGCCTTTTAAAACCATCACTCTTCAGCTATTGAAGAGAAGCAAGTGGTGGTTGAATGTGGTAGGACTATATCACTAAATCTGGATCCTGGGTCAACAGCCAGAAAGTGAATGTCCTAACCATAGTCTGCATCTAGAAATACCCATGGTTACTGCTGCGCTCAATGGCTCCATAGCGAGCAACAGATAAATTCGAAGACAACTGACTGAGTGAGTGATTAAGTTCTATTTTAGTAGGAATATCCAGGATGGACTTCAAGATCTAATAATCTACAAAGATGAAGATCAACAGAGTACTGACAACAGTGTATCGTCTGCTTTACTTCTGAGAAGTATCACCTAGGGCCTCATCATTCAACCAAGTCAGTGAAACTGGGACAATCCTTCTACAAGTTACTAAAACTAACAACAGTGAGTAACCTTCAACTGTTGGTTGGATTACCAAGTTAATATCAACAATGGATAAATCTTCGAAAGAACATCTCACAGCTGCAACAGTCAAACATAAGGTTACAGCCATGCAACACCAAGTTCTAGCTATGAACACCCACTCAAACAAATGGGAAGAGACACTGAAGCAACTTTATAAGCCAATACAAGCAACTTCAGAACCTCTGAACCCTAACAACACCAGATTACCTCAAGGTTTCAAAACCTGAAAACATAAAAAAGACCATATGAAAGCAGTTAGCGGAGTAAATGCCTCTACGCCTGCAACCACAGGAATCACCTGATGGCCTGCAACCCTGGATATGTGGTGGAATAATATTCTTCAGTCTCATGCCTGCAGCAGAATCCTGGAAGTAATTCCAGATGACCAAATGAATAACAAGCAGAATTGTATGTCTACACTGAAAGTAAATAATGAATCAGAACTCTGTGCTGGTCCCATGTCAGCCTAAATGCCATCAACTGTGGAATAGGTTATAGACTGATGACTAGGTGGGTGAAAAATCTGTGGGAACAAAATTGAGATTCGGATATTATAAGCCGAGAAGCTGAAAGGTCGGCATCCTTTTCATCGGATATGGTGATATAGGGGAAAAACCTTAGTCCAAGACTCAAGATGCATCTCCTGAAGGTATGACCAACCCAGGCCTCAATTTCACACTGACACCGAGCCGTTTGCAACAGAAGATTCGTGAATTCAGCCCCAATGGAGGGGATATGTGTATGTAGTGAATTTATTTCCTAATAGGGATTATAAGTATTTCCGCAACAAACTTCAGGGGACATTAAAACATGACTGTGAGTATTTATTGCTGTCCCAGATAATTATTGACATTAACAGCTTAGCACTGGAGAGGAATACCCATCCGCAATGCCTAAATGAACACTATAATTAATTAATTTAATTATTAGTATCAACTGTTTTCATGTGTGTGTTTTTTTTCTATGACATGGAAAAGGTAATGAGTGGTTTACATGGTAATGGTGTACAACTAAATGGTTATGTTATGATATATATGTATAGTATTTTGACACCCACTCATTATTTTTTTTTATGAGAACATTGTAAACGGTATCAGAACCAAATGTTTATATGTTGGGGTTCTAGGTACTTTGATCATTATTTGCCTTAATTATGAGGGAAGATGAAAGTAGACCCAATTTGTGGTTGGTGTGTTGTTTGTAATAACCTTGTTTTTTTTCTGGGGTCACTGGATACTATATTGTAATAATGCAAGAATTCCCATGCCTGTCTGAAAATGCATAGTGTTTATTACACATATATATGTAACTGCAGATCTTGAGTTAATACCTGAACTGTTTGTCCAAAAGTGTTGTGTACATCAAGTAAATGTGGTGTCCAACAAGTGGTTGTTTATATGTTGTGAGCAATCAATATCCTTCTAGCACTATAGACAATTTAAAGGGTGATGAAGTGGGAAGGGAAATCTACACACAGATGCCATTGTTTCAAGGATTGAACTCCTTTCTCCTAGGATTTGTGGTAAATATCCCTGATCACCCTGCATTCTAACCAGTGACCAGAGAATCAATAATACCCCCTAGACCAGTGATTCCCAACGTGGGGCCCACGCCCCACAGGGGGACAATTCGATTGTTAAGGGGGGCAATTCGAAAATCGGCTGGATATAACAAAACAGGGAGACTTGAGACAGAAGTTAATTAAATTGGAACTTGACATAAAATCTCTTTGCAGCAAGCATCAAGCGCAAGGATCTCACTAAATTTAAATAATCACTAATAATTAAAAACAATATCAGAAAAATCTTTCATTAAAATTATTTTTTACTTGATGTCAGTTCTCCATTATGTTTCGAAAATTTACTTACTGTGTTTGCTCAATAATTTCTTAGTGATTATCGGTCCTTTGGCTAGGATCGGGTGCATTTGCTGCCCCCCCCCCCCAGTAGTGCGCCTGGTCTGGTCGGGGGCCGGGATGATCAAATAAAAACACATATCTTCACCTTAGATGTGGGCCTGGTGGACCGCTGTGGGCAATAGCTCACAATGAGACTTAGGGTCCACACAAAAAGGTGGGGGGGAACCAGCTTGTCTGGGGTAAACCTCCAACCACCACCACCCCCCAAAAAAAAATTCTCCCGACACCACAGGGACGCCGGGACCGGGTTGAAAGGGTGTGGGGGGGGGGGGGCTCTTACCCCTCTGGGAACCGTGAGCCCTTAAAAAAAAATTCAAGTTTTTTTAGTGAAAATTTCAATTTTTGAATATTAAAAATGATGCATATGTTGGGGGGGGGGGGGGAGTGGGAGGGGGGGGGGGGGATAAGAATTTTAGAAAGATTTAGGTGGGGAATTGCACAAAAATGGTTGGGAAACACTGCCCTAGACATTTTAACGAAATATTCTTAGGAATTAAAATCCACATCCCACATCTGTCACACCTAGTTTATACACATGTTGTATATCCGTGTCAAGGAATGTCCGTCACATCTAATTTAAAGAAATGTTGCATATTCCTTGTCGAGGAATGTCCGTCACATATAGTTTAAACACATGTCGCATATCCCTTGTCAATGAATGTCCG
This sequence comes from Cepaea nemoralis, assembly GCA_014155875.1. NCBI lineage: Eukaryota > Metazoa > Mollusca > Gastropoda > Stylommatophora > Helicidae > Cepaea > Cepaea nemoralis. The sequence continues at coordinate 142,553 of JACEFZ010007071.1, forward strand.
TCACATCTAGTTTATACAAATGTTTTGTTTTATATTCCTTGTCGAGGAACGTCCGTCACATCAAGCTTAAACAAGTAGTTGCATATCACTTGTCGAGGAACGTCCATCAAATCTAGTTTAAACAAATGTTGTATAACCCTTGTCGAGGAATGTCCTTCACATCTAGTTTAAACAAATGTTGTATATTCCTTGTCGAGGAATATTCGTCACATCTCGATTATAAAATTTTGCATTTCCTTTATCGAGGAATGTCCGTCACATCTAGTTTACAAAATGTTTCATATCCCTTGTCGAGGAATGTCCGTCACATCTTGTTTAAACAATGTTGCACATCCCTTGACGAGGAATGTCCGTCACATCTAGTTTAAACACATGTTGTATATTCCTTGTTGAGGAATGTCCGTCAAACTAGTTTACAAAATATTGCATATTCTTCGCAGGACGTAGCAATCAACCACTTTACGATTTTCAATGCATTTTCACATTCATTGTTTTCGAAACGAGAAATGAACGTCAGCGTGGCCGACTTCGACATAAATTTGTATCAGGTTCCTCTTCCCTAGACAGATTCCCTTCCTATAGATGGGTTCCCTTCCTCTTTACGGGTTCCCTTACTCTTGACAGGTTCCCTTACTCTTGACAGGTTCCCTTACTCTAGACAGGTTCCCTTCCTCTAGTCAGTTCCCGTCCCCTAGACAGGTTTCCTTCGCCTAAACAGGCTCCTTTTGTCTAGACAAGTTCCCTTCCTCTAGATAGGTTCAATTCCTCTAGAGGGTTCCATCCAAGGTAAGGGGATTTACGCATCGGAGGGTAGGGTTTCTTTTCCAACAATTTTGCCAGGTCATTTACCTTACGGTTTTTACCCTGTGCAATTTTCAACTACCTTTGGGATTTTAACGTTCACAACACGTGCCTCCAGTTTGTCGCCTTTATCTGAGAAGACTAACTATGCGATCCTACTACCCAAGAGATCAGGTTTTGTGTGATCTCATTAGATACCAGTCATTCTTGGGGACATTCCCAGTTCTATTCTGAGATCAAACCCGGTACCTTATGCACCTGATGCGGATACCTTTCAGCCACGGCTACCACCGTGCAAGTGAAACGACGAAAACGGCCATAATTTCACTGGAACGTCGTATACATCTACATTTAGTTACAGTGTGGTTAGTTAGGTTGAAGTTGCTAAACCTACTCAGTGAACCAGTCAAGAAGCTGGACTCGTCAACTGGGTACTTTATCTTGTGAACTCCGGCGTCACCCCGGGGTTCCACTCCCGGACCTGACAGAAACAATCTCTCTGCCCAGTTAGTGATTCCGTGAGGAGAGTTGGGGGTAGAGTAACACATTTGTCTTTAAGCTAATTAAATTTAATGATCAAGAGAGAGAGAGAGAGAGAGAGAGAGAGAGAGAGTGATAGGAGAGAGATGGAGAGAGAGAGGGGGTGGGGGAGGGGGAGAGAGAAGAGAGAGAGAGAAGAGAGAGAGAAGATAGAGAGAAGAGAGAGATAGAGATAGAGATAGAGAGTGATCGAAGAGAGGATAGAGAGAGGGGTTGGGGAGAGAGAAGAGAGAGCGAAGAGAGAGAGAAGAGAGAGATAGAGAGAGAGAGAGAGAGAAAAGAGAGAATGAAGAGAGGAGAGAGGAGAGAGTGTGTTTAGATAGTGAGAAAGATTAAAAGGGTGTTTGTCTGTGAGGATTGCAGTGGCGAAAGAGTGAGTGTGAGAGAGAGAGAGAGAGAGAGGAGAGAGAGAGAGAGAGAGAGAGAGAGAAAGAGAAAGAGAGAGGGGGCAGAGAAGAGAAAGAGAGAGAGAGTGAGAGAGAGAGAGAGAGAGAGAGAGAGAGAGAGAGAGAGAGAGAGAGAGAGAGAGAGAGAGAGAATGAACGTACTTTTTTTTCAAAGGGTCACAATTTGGGCACGCAGGCACGCCTTACATTCGGTCCTTCCATTCACATCATTTTTCGTTCATCAATAGTGCATGTTACATTCATATAGGACAAAAACACACTGTTAAATGTATGTTGTAAACAGAAACAATGTATAATACCATGTTATGACACACACACATACACACACACACACACACACACACACACACACACACACACACACACACAACACACCCATACACCCATACACACATACACACATACACAACCACATACATACATACATACATACATACATACATACATACATACATACATACATACATACCTACATACTACATACATACATACATACTATACATCACCTACATACATACATAAATACATACACATACATACATACCTACATCTACATACATACATACATACATACATACATACATACATACATAATACATACATACCTACAACATACATACATAATACATACATACATACATACATACATACATACATACATACATACATACATACATAACATCACATAAACATAACAACATACAAAATTACTAACATAACACATACTATACATACATACATATACATAATACATAAACATAAAATAATACATACATACAAATACATACATACAAGGCATACAAATACATACTAACATAACTAAACATACATACATACATACTAACATACATACATAAGCTTTACTAAACATACAACATAACAAACAAAAATAAACCCAAAATAAACATACATAAACATAAACTCATAAATACAACAATTTACATAATACCTAACATAAATAAACATACATACATACTAAAACTAATAAACATACTACATACATACATAATACATAACATAACACATAACATAACACAGGACATAACACAGAACATAACACATAAATAACACATAAACATAACACATAACATAACACATAACATAAAACACATACATAACACAGGGCAAAACATAACATAACACAGGACATAACACAGGACATAACACATAACATAAACACAGGGCATAACACAGGACGTAACACAGGACATAACACATAACATAACACAGGGCATAACATATAACATAACACATAACATAACACATAACATAACATAGGACATAACACAGGACATAACACAGGACATAACACATAACATAACACAGGGCATAACACAGGACATAACACATAACATAACACAGGACATAACACATAACATAACACAGGGCATAACACAGGACATAACACAGGACATAACACATAACATAACACAGGACATAACACATAACATAACACAGGACATAACACAGGACATAACACAGGACATAACACATAACATAACACAGGACATAAACACAGGACATAACACATAACATATCACAGGACATAACACAGGGCATAACACATAACATAACACAGGACATAACACATAACATAACACAGGACATAACACAGGGCATAACACATAACATAACACATAACATAACACATAACATAACACAGGACATAACACATAACATAACACAGGACATAACACAGGGCATAACACAGAACATAACACAGGACATAACACAGGACATAACACAGGACATAACACATAACATAACACAGGACATAACACAGGGCATAACACAGGACATAACACATAACATAACACAGGACATAACACATAACATAACACAGGACATAACACAGGGCATAACACAGAAACATAACACATAACATAACACATAACATAACACAGGACATAACACAGGACATAACACATAACATAACACAGGACATAACACAGGACATAACACATAACATAACACAGGACATAACACATAACATAACACAGGACATAACACATAACATAACACAGGACATAACACAGGACATAACACATAACATAACACAGGACATAACACATAACATAACACAGGACATAACACAGGACATAACACAGAACATAACACATAACATAACACATAACATAACACAGGACATAACACATAACATAACACAGGACATAACACATAACATAACACATAACATAACACATAACATAACACAGAACATAACACATAACATAACACATAACATAACACAGGACATAACACATAACATAACACATAACATAACACATAACATAACACATAACATAACACAGAACATAACACATAACATAACACAGGACATAACACATAACATAACACAGGACATAACACATAACATAACACAGGACATAACACAGGACATAACACAGGACATAACACATAACATAACACAGGACATAACACAGGACATAACACATAACATAACACAGGACATAACACATAACATAACACATAACAAAACACAGGACATAACACATAACATAACACAGGACATAACACATAACATAACACAGGACATAACACAGAACATAACACATAACATAACACAGGACATAACACATAACATAACACATAACATAACACAGGACATAACACAGGACATAACACAGGACATAACACAGGGCATAACACAGAACATAACACATAACATAACACAGGACATAACACATAACATAACACAGGACATAACACAGGACATAACACAGGACATAACACAGGGCATAACACAGAACATAACACATAACATAACACATAACATAACACATAACATAACACAGGACATAACACATAACATAACACAGGACATAACACAGGACATAACACAGGGCATAACACAGAACATAACACATAACATAACACATAACATAACACAGGACATAACACAGGACATAACACATAACATAACACAGGACATAACACAGGACATAACACAGGACATAACACATAACATAACACAGGAATAGCATGCTGAGATACTACGAGTTCAAGAAACTAAAGTTAGGAGACACTAATGATTTTAACTGTGAAGAGGGTGCAATGACAGCTGAGTATTTTCTGCTAAGAATATACGCAGTTTACAAAATATACGTGGCCCACAATCGCTACATTTCAGCCAGACTATATGGTGATGTCCACTACCTCGAGTTGACTACTCAGAATAATAATAATAATTCATGCATTCAGTTGCATGTCTTTTGCAGAACCTCGCTCCCAATTTATTCAGTTGTTTTAGGTTTTGAAGAGCAATAGACATTCGTCTTTTAATTTCTTTCAACGTGTCACCATTGATGGTAGTTAATGACCCACGATATTCGAAATTTTCCACCACCTCCAATGTTTCCTCATTAACATATATATTTTTCTCCATAGTAGTTGTATCTGTATGCATTATCTTTGTCTTTGCTATGTTAAGATATAAGTTGCAATTTTCACCATTCTTCTGTGTTGAGGTTATTAGTTAATAATAATAGTAATAGATATAATAATAATATTAATAATAATACTCATTATTATAATATTTTTAATAATAATAATAATAATGGTAATAATAATAATAATAATAATAATAATAATAATAATAATAATAATAAGAAGAAGAAGAAGAAGAAGAAGAAGAAGAAGAAGAAGAAGAAGAAGAAGAAGAAGAAGAAGAAGAAGAAGAAGAAGAAGAAGAAGAAGAAGAAGAAGAAGAAGAAGAAGAAGAAGAAGAAGAAGAAGAAGATAAAGAAAAGAAGGAACAAACGAAATTTAGTTTCAAAAGGTTGCAAAACTGCCCACACAGGCCCGTCTTACGTTCGCCTTTTCATCAACTCATTTTTGACACATTGATCTTATGGTATGTATTATGTATGTTACATTCATGTAAACAGGCAGGGAAATGTGAGTACTGAACATATAAGCTATACGTATTAAAATGTTTCCAGACACGAAAACATACATTCAGTACACACAAGCACACAACACAAACATATACGCAATGCACACACCCACCACGCATATATATATATAATATATATACTATATATATATATATATATATATATATATATATATATATATATATAATATATATATATATATATATATATATATATATATATATATATATATATATATATATATATATATATATATATAAAAACACAGACAACACATACCTACCTACCTATCTACATACCTACCTACCTACCTACCTACCTACCTACATGCATACGCAGATATTCACTCATACACCCACGTACGCAATGCATCCATTCATACATATGGCCACACACCAACACACCCTCTCACACTCAGACACCCAAACACACGCACACTAACACACCAACACACATATATACACACACAACCCAGCTTATCTGGAGAACGTATTAGAACATACATTGCTAACACAACTTGAATTAAAACAAACTTCAAGAAAGCAACAAGAACTGACTCTATGCCACCAAAAACCTGATGAAATTTTTGTGTTGAAAACACTTTCTGAAGTCCAACCAGGCAGTCTGCTAGCAGTTACCGGGCACGATTTCATTGACACTAAGCAAATATACCCGTGTCAGGCACACGAGATATGCCAAAATGGCTTTCTCGAAGACGGATGAACTAATTATACCTTTGGTCTCAACGAACGGAAAAGGAAACAAGAGATGGGTGAAATAGTTGCAGAGATGAACGATGAAAGGGGAAGAAATTAAATTTTTTTTAAAACTAGAAAAATGTAAGGAAATATAACACACTAACGTGCAAATACTGTGTCTTTTTTTTTACAAGTTCGGTATATTTTGCTCGCCGTGATCTCGAACGTAAGTCATACACGTACCATACTACTATTGCTTTAAAACAATCCTGTATGATATGGTAATATAAGTAATTAGATATATATTATTCAACGCTAATGTTTCCGTGTGAAGGTGTAATACATTTAATGATTTGCACTTCATCTCTGACCCGTAAATTATATACCGCACATAAACAAACTTTAAAATCTGCTGTACAATCTCCAGAAAAAATTCTTTTTGTTGGGTGGACATAATGATAAGGTTATATGCTAAATCTCATCATTTCCCCTCAGTTGGTTACTGAGATATGGAATTTTATATTGGGGCAGACAAAAGTAAACAGACTATAGTAGTAATTGCTGCTACTAGCGAGTGCTGTGGACTGATTTTTGAGTGAGAGTTAGTTTTTCCTACTGCCAGTGTCCCTCGCCACCAGGCGAACCCATTCCGACTTCTGAGGTACTTGTAATTCACGGCCCCAAGTCAAGGACAAGAAGTTAACATTAAAGTCTAACTGTGGAATTTGCATTTGAATTTACAAAGAGAAGCTAATAATATTACAGTAATTGTAGTAATAGTACACTAAAAGCTGGCACAGTAAAAGTGAATATACTAAATGTGAGTACAGTAAGTTCTGGAAAAGTAAAAACTGGTACAGTAAAAGCTGGTACAGTAAAAGTGAGTACAGTAAAAGCTGGTACAGTAAAAGCTGGTACAGTAAAAGCTGGTACAGTAAAAGCTGGTACAGTAAAAGCTGGTACAGTAAAAGCTGGTACAGTAAAAGCTGGTACAGTAAAAGCTGGTACAGTAAAAGCTGGTACAGTAAAAGCTGGTACAGTAAAAGCTGGTACAGTAAAAGTGAGTACAGTAAAAGCTGGTACAGTAAAAGCTGGTACAGTAAAAGCTGGTACAGTAAAAGCTGGTACAGTAAAAGTGAGTACAGTAAAAGTTGGTACAGTAAAAATGAGTACAGTAAAAGTGAGTACAGTAAAAGTGAGTACAGTAAAAGTGAGTACAGTAAAAGCTGGTACAGTAAAAGTGAGTACAGTAAAAGCTGGTACAGTAAAAGCTGGTACAGTAAAAGTGAGTACAGTAAAAGCTGGTACAGTAAAAGTGAGTACAGTAAAAGCTGGTACAGTAAAAGTGAGTACAGTAAAAGCTGGTAGAGTAAAAGTGAGTACAGGAAAAAACGGTATAGTAAAAAACTGGTACAGTAAAGTGAGTACAGTAAAAGCTGGTACAGTAAAAACTTGGTACCCGTAAAAAGTGAGCATAAAGCTGGTACAGTAAAAGTGAGTACAGTAAAATGGTACAGTAAAAATGAGTACAGTAAAAGTGGGGTACAGTAAAAGTGGGGGTACAGTAAAAGTGGTTTCAGTAAAAGTGAGTACAGTAAAAGCTGGTTAGTTAAAAAGGGGTACAAATAAAAAACGGTATGTCAAAAAACGGTACAGTAAAAGTGAAAATTTTTTTTGTAAAAGCTGGTACAGTTTTTTTTAAAATGGTACAGGTTTTTTAAAAATGAGTAAAAGTTTTAAAAATGGGGACAGTAAAGGTTTAGTTTCAGTAAAAGTGGTATAGGAAAAGTGAGTACAGTTTTAAAAACTTGGGATAGTTAAAGTGAGACCGTAAAAGCTGGTATAGTAAAGCTGGTACAGTAAAAGTGAGTACAGTTTAAAAACTGGTACAGTTTTAAAAATGAGTTTCAGTTTTTAAAAAGGGGCAGTTTTAAAATTGGGGTACAGTAAAAGCTTGGGATAGGTTTAAAAAGGGTACAGTAAAAACTGGTATAGTAAAAGCTTGGGACAGGAAAAGTGGGGTTTCAGTAAAAGCTGGTACCGTAAAAAACTGGTACAGTTTTAAAAACTGGTACAGTAAAAGGGTACAGTTTAAAAGGTGGTACAGTTTAAAAACTGGGACAGTTAAAAAACTGGTACAGGTTTAAAAGCGGTACAGTAAAAAACTGGTCCCGTTTTAAAAATGAGACAGTTAAAAAACTGGTACCGTTAAAAAAGCTGGTACAGTTAAAAAACTGGTACAGTTTAAAAATGAGTACAGTAAAAAGTTGGTCCCCCAAAAATGAGTACAGTAAAAGGGAGTACAGTAAAATGAGTACAGTAAAAGTGAGTAAGGTTTAAAAACTGGGTACCCGTTTAAAAAATGGTAACTTTTTAAAAACTGGTACAGAAAAAGCTGGTACCAAGGGAAAAGTGAGTACAGTTTTAAAAATGAGTACCTTAAAAACTGGTACAGTTTAAAAATGAGTTTCAGTAAAAGCTTTTGGGACAGTTTTTAAAAACGGTACAGTTTTTTTTTAAAAATGGTACAGTTTTTTTAAAAATGAGTACACTAAAAGCTGGTACCGTAAAAAAAATGGGACAGTAAAAGCTGGTTTCCGGTTTAAAAGTGATACAGTTTAAAAACTGGACAGTAAAAAAAGATGGTACAGTAACAGCTGGTACAGTAAAAAACTGGTACAGTAAAAGTGGTCACTAAAGCTTTGGGACAGTAAAAGCTGGTACAGTAAAAGTGAGTACCGGGAAAAAGCTGGTACAGTTTAAAAATGAGTACAGTAAAGCTGGTACAGTTTAAAAGTGAGTACAGTAAAAAACTGGTACAGTAAAAGCTGGTACAGTAAAGCTGGTACAGTAAAAGCTGGTACAGTAAAAGCTGGTTAGTAAAAGTGAGTACAGTAAAAGCTGGTATAGTAAAGTTGGGGTACCGTAAAAGTGAGGGCCCGTTTTTTAAAAACTGGTTTCAGTTAAAAGCTGGTTTCAGTAAAAGTGAGTACAGTAAAAAAGGGGCCCGTTTTTAAAAATGGGTACAGTAAAAGCTGGTATAGAAAGTGAGTACAGCAAAAGCTGGTATAGTAAAAGTGAGTCAGTTTAAAAACTGGTATAGTTTAAAACTGGTACAGTAAAAGTGAGTAAGGGAAAAGCTGGGACAGTTTAAAAAGCTGGTACAGTAAAAGTGAGGTACAGTAAAAGCTGGTACAGTAAAAGTGAGTACAGTAAAAGCTGGTACAGTAAAAGCTGGTACAGTAAAAGTGAGTACAGTAAAAGCTGGTACAGTAAAAGTGAGTACAGTAAAAGCTGGTATAGTAAAAGTGAGTACAGTAAAAGTGAGTACAGTAAAAGTGAGTACAGTAAAAGCTGGTACAGTAAAAGTGAGTACAGTAAAAGCTGGTATAGTAAAAGTGAGTACAGTAAAAGCTGGTATAGTAAAAGCTGGTACAGTAAAAGTGAGTACAGTAAAAGCTGGTACAGTAAAAGTGAGTACAGTAAAAGCTGGTACAGTAAAAGTGAGTACAGTAAAAGCTGGTACAGTAAAAGTGAGTACAGTAAATGTGGGTACAGTAAGTGCTGGTAAAGTAAAAGGCAGAGGCAGACCAAGAGGAATGATGCTGGATGGATTGAGACGGTGTCATAGAGGAATTTCAGCAGCAGAGTTGATCCAGAACACCAAAGACAGAGATCTGCAGAGAGCCATGATACTAGGTGGTGATGAAGCTCTTAAAAAGAAATAAACAATGATAAAAAAGATAACAGTCGGATTGATCTTGTTCCTGCTCTTACTACTACTACTACTACTACTACTACTACTACTACTACTACTACTACTACTACTACTACTACTACTACTACTACTACTACTACTACTACTACTACTACTACTACTACTACTACTACTACTACTACTACTACTACTACTACTACTACTACTACTACTACTACTACTACTGCTGCTGCTGCTGCTGCTGCTGCTGCTACTACTACTACTACTACTACTACTACTACTACTGCTACTGCTACTACTACTACTACTACTACTACTACTACTACTGCTGCTGCTACTACTACTACTACTACTACTACTACTACTGCTACTACTACTACTACTACTACAACTGCTACTACTGCTACTGCTGCTGCTGCTGCTGCTGCTGCTGCTGCTGCTGCTACTGTCGTGTATCTGTCTTTTGTGTAACTGTCTTTTGTGTATATTGCATATCTTTTGTGTAGCTGTTTGTTTGTGATATCTGTTTATTGTGTATCTGTTTGTTGTGTATGTGATGTGTATCTGTCCGTTGGGTAGCTGTTGTGTATCTGTCCGTTGTGTATCTGTTGTATATATGTCCGTTATGTATCTGTTGTATATCTTCCGTTGGGTGGCTGTGTGTTGTGTATCTGTCTGTTGTGTAGCTATTTGTTGTTTAGCTATTTGTTGTGCATCTGTCCGTGATGTATCTGTCTGTTGTGTATCTGTATGTTGTATAACTGTTATGTATATATTGTGTATCTGTCTGTTGTGTATCTGCCTGTTGTGTATCTGTCGGATGTTTATCTGTATGTTCTGTATATGTTGTGTATCTATCTCTTGTGTATCTGTTGTGTACTTGTTGTGTATCTGTCTGTTGTGTATCTGTTTTGCATTTTTTATGTATCTGTTGTGTGTTTGTACGTTGTGTATCTGTCTTTTGTTTATCTGTATGTTGTCTAACTGTTGTGTATCTGTCTGTTGTGTATCTGATATGTATCTGTTGTGTATCTGTTCATTGTGTATCTTTTTGTTGTGTATCTGTTTGTTGTGTATCTGTCTGCTGTATATCTGTTGTGTATCTGTCTATTGTGTATCTGTTCATTATGTATCTTTTTGTTGTGTATCTGTTTGTTGTGTATCTGTCTGCTGTGTATATGTTGTGTATCTGTCTATTGGGTATCTGTTGTGTATCTTTTGTGCATCTGTTGTATATCTGTTGTGCATCTATTGGTTGTGCATCAGTAGTGTATCTCTTGTGTATCTGTCTGTTGTGTATCTATTGTGTATCTGTTGTGTATCTTATCTGTTATGTATCTGTCTTGTGTGTATCTGTGTGTCATTATGTCTTTTTTGTGTCTGTTGTGTATTTGTCTGTGGTGCATATGTCTGTTGTGCATCTGTTTGTTGTGTATCTGTCTGTTGCATATGTCTGTTGTGTATCTGTCTGTTGTGTATCTGTCTGTGGTGCATCTGTCTGTTGTGTATCTGTCTGTATGAATATCTACTGAACTACATATCTATATACCTAGCTGCTTGTCTGTCTGCCCGCCTGTCTGTCTGTGTGAATACCTACCTGCCTACATGTCTGCCCGCATGTGTGCTTGTTTGTGTATATATCTCCTTGATAAATACCTTCTCAACTATCTACTTGCCTACCTACCTACCCGCATACCTACCTACCTACACTCCAATCTACCTACCTGCCTACCCACAAACATACCTACCTACCTACACTCCAATCTACATACTTACCCACATACCTACCCACATATCTACCTACCTGCATACCTACATACCTTCTCAATACCTACCTACCTACCTACCTACCTACCTATTGTTATTATCTATGGGGAATATACTAGTATAACAGCCAGTCCCCTTTTGGTAGACCAGTATAATCCCCATAGCTATTAACAATCGCCACATCATTCATTATTTTTACTGCGTCGTGTAGTAGTGATTTTTCCATTTCCCCCGTGATTTAATGCATATCTTTTATATTGTTGCTGTTCTCAGTTAGCATTGAATGATGTGTGGACGAAATAATGTATGAAAGAGAATGATAGAAGGGGAGAATGTTAGACGGGCCCCTGTGTGCCCAATTCTTTAAAAATGATGTTTGCTCGTTCGTTGTTAGTTCATTATGTCTGCCCGTCTATCTCTTGTAACACCTATCTCCGGAATATATGTCTGTCTATCCACCTACCTGTCTGTCTGTCTTTCTGAGTACTCACATACCCGATTACATATCAGTGTATCCATTTGTGTGTGCCTGTCTGTCTGTCTGTTTGAATGTCTGTCGGACTGTCAGTCTGTCTCTAAGTCTGTGTATCTGTGTGTTCGTTAGAGTGAATCTGCCTGCCTGCCTGCCTGCCTGCCTGCCTGTCTGCCTGTCTGTCTGTCTGTCTGTCTGTCTGTCTGTCTGTCTGTCTGTCTGTCTTCATTCTAAAAAAAAGTACCATCCCTAGCTACCAGCGTCCCACAAACACGAAACAGCTCAAGACGCGATGCTTTCATTTTGTTATCATTTTGTTTCTCTATTTCCAGAATGACGTAAAAAAAAAAAACAGAAACATTCGGCAGGCGGTGACGTGTACAGATAAATCTCGGAACATTTTTTTCTGTCCCTGTACGTGTTGCGGCTGATCCGCCGAGGTCTGTTCACAGTTCTGTTCGGTGTTGCATGAATGTAGACCTCCAGTGATTTATCACCCTACCTATACATCAGTGCCTCAAATCAAGTCTTAATGAAGTCTCAGGCGAAAAGTGGAAAAACATCGTGGGTTTCTCTTTCATTGCTGCACCAGGGGTTGTGAAAGTTACTGTTTGAGTACTGGAGGACAGATAAAACCAAATGCTTTGGGTTGCAATTCTACTGACTCGGTCCGTGAGTGAATTCAAATAATAAATGAATTGTGACTCAATAAACTAATGCTGCTGCTACTACAACAACAACATCATCAAGTGCTATTTCAGCTGGCGTAGGCGTTCATGACTCTCCACAGATCTCGGTCTTTGGTTTTCTGGATCAACTCTGCTGTTGATATTCCCCCATGCCACTGTCCCAATTGATCCAGCATCATTTCTCTTTGTCTGCCTCTTGCTCTCTCCCTCAATTTTTCTTTTTGTCACGATGTTCTCCAATGCCTCTCTAATCATCAAATGACCAAAGAAAGCTGTTTGTCTCTTTCCTATTGTTGTATGTAATGTTCTAGTTTTACTGGCCTCTTTCAGGCAATCGTTGTTAGTTACTCTGGCAGTCCAAGGAATTCGCAACATTCGTATCAGGAACCACATCTCTGTTGCTTCCAAGTTCTTCCTAATTTGTTCATTTACATTTCAAGATTCACTGTCATACTGCAAAACAGGCTCTATATTGCACGTCAGCACTCTTTTTCTTACATTAAATAATAATGACTTATTGCATAAGATACTCTTCATTTTCTGAAGTGCAGCTTTTGCTTGCCCTATTCTGCTCTTAATCTCTGTTGTCCATCTTCCATCTGATGTTATAAATGGTAATAGATATTTAAAATTATCCACTTGGTTAAGAATTTTCACTTCTTTTCCGTTTCACATTTTGGTGACACCTTTTTTTTATATCAACATTGTTACTGTTTTCTTGCTATTCAAGGAGAGTCCTTTCTTTGCACTCTCTGTTACTATAATGTCCAGCAATTGTTGTAGATCTTTTGCATTATCCGCCACCAATCCAGTGTCATCTGCATAGTATATTGTTTATATTATAACCCCAGATTAGTATTCCTGGCTTCTTTTTGATCTCTCTCATTATTACTTCGCTATAGAGGTAGAAGAAGATAAAATCCTTATCCAGCTTTGGCACTGATACTATCACATAATTATGTAATTATATATAATACTGGGTAAGTCAGGTCTAGTCAGATATGACTGAGCTACCGTATAACAGTAGACGGTACTACCTGCTTTCTGTTAACACCGAATGTTGGGCGGCGCTTACCAAACCCGACACCCCATATTGTGCCAACGGCTTCGGGTGGAAGAGCGCAATTGGGAGGGTACAAGCCATATCCTGGTGCGAGGAAATGCAACATAAAGACAAAATGTCATGGCAGGGCAGACCAGGCCCTACGTCTTGGTTGGCAGTTGGTCTTGGATCGAAGCTCCGACAGGCGGACAGTTAGAGCATTGCTTTGCTGATCCGGCAGCTTCTGCAGCTTGTCTTGTTCCAGATGTATAGGTGTTACCTATCGTCTGGAGTGAGCTAGGCAGGCCGAGAGAGGGATCATGCTGCATGCGCAACACATGGTCTCTATATTTTAGCCCAGGCTTTGTGTATGGAGAGGCAATAACTCCATCCCTGGTCTTAACAGGTCTCAGAATCAAAGCGAGAGGTAACTGTTACGGGTTATAAGTCCTTGTCAATTGGCGTAGACATGGGGCGCCACGCGTTACCTCTGACGGTGGGAGACACCTACAGGTGTCACTGATCAGCTACCGCCCGCCTCAAGCTGGGCAGCCCCCGGCTAATTGGGTGCTGATCCGCCACAACCTGCCTGCTTCAATGGGTGCTTGGGGCTAGGACAAAATCCGAATCGCAGGCTGTAAAACCAATGCACCAGGTACTAATAAAAAGAAAAATAGAAACCTCAAGCTACGCCTTGCAACCTGGAACGTAAGAACTGTGTGTCCAGGATTTTCCACTGACTTTATCAATATTGACAACCCGACTACATTTATACGCTCGGTGATTTCAATGCTCGTGTAGGCAAGGACTCGAGTTCATGGCCAGTGTGCCTTAGAAAATACAACATCGGTCGCATAAATGAAAATGGGCAAAGGCTGCTGGAACATTGCACCAGAAATGACCTATGTATTACAAACTCCTGTTTTAAAACAAAAGAGCTGCATAAGGTCACATGGACTTCATCATCACACGGAGACAGCATCTGAACCATACATCATTGACTCGAAGTAACCACAATGCTGACTGTGATATGGATCATTCTTTGGTTGTTGCAAGGGTTAGACTGAGATCAAAGAGAATCTACACAGCAAAACACAAGTCGAGCCCCAGGATTAATATTATTAACACTCACGATCCTGAAAAGTGCTTTGAATTTCAACAGCAACTCGAAGACGCTTTCACTGATACACCAGAAAATTGTACAGTAAATGAAAAGTGGGGTCAACTTAAAGACACTCTTTATAAAACTGCCGTAGGGGTTTACGGTACTGTGGATCATCAGAGGCAGGACTGGTTTGCGGTAAACAGCCAGACACTGCAGCCCTTGATTGACAAGAAGAAGATAGCTCTCTTAAGAAATAAGGAAAGAACAGCGCGTAACACTCTGAGTGAGCTGAAGCAAGCCAGGAAGGATGTGCAAAAGGCTGCCAGGCAGTGTGCAAATGACTATTGGATCAAGTTACGTGAGTCCATTCAAAATGCAAGTGATAAGGGAAACATCAGCAGCATGTATGAAGCCTGTGGTCCAGTGATAAAAAGTAGTGCACCATTGAAAACCTTGACTGGAGAAATCATCACTGATAAGAAACAGCAGATTGATAGATGGGTAGAGCACTATTTAGAACTTTACTCAAGTGAGACCAAATTAGCGGATGATGCCCTCAACGCCATAGAGGCCCAACCAACTCTTGACCACCTGGACACACTTCCCACCATAACTGAACTTGCATCTGGCAAGGCTCCAGGTAAGGATGGGATTCCAATAGAGGTTATCAGGAGTGGGCAAGAAACACTCACTCTACAGATCCACCAGCTAATAGAGATAGCTCTAGGCAGGATTTCAAAGAGTCAAGCATCATAACATTGTACAAGAACAAGGGCGATCGGAGCGACTGCAACAACTATAGGGGTGTCTCACTTCTGTGTATTGTTGGAATAGTATTTGCCAGAATTGTTCTGCGCAGACTTCTAGTCCTAGGAGATCAAGTCTACCCCGAATCACAGTGTGGCTGTCGACAGAACCGGTCTACCATAGATATGATATCCTCATTGCGACATATGCAAGAAAATGCCGTGAACAGAATCAACCACTATTTATTGCCTTCATCGACCTCACAAAGGCATTTGATTTGGTCAGTCGTGAGGGTATGTTCAAGGCACTAAAGAAGACTGGCTGCCCACCAACTCTTCTGTCCATTGTGGAATCGTTCCACACAGGCATGAAGGGTATAATCAAGTTTGATGGTGCAACTTCTGAAGAGTTTGAAATCAAGAGTGGAGTTAAGCAAGGTTGTGTACTAGCTCCCACCCTCTTTGGAATATACTTTTCACTTCTACTGAAATATGCCTTTCGTGATCAGGATGGTGGTATATACATTCACTCACGCTCAGATGGCGGCCTCTACAATGCTCAGAGATTGAAGGCCAAGACCAAAATTAGGAGGGTACTGATCAGAGAGTTGCTTTTTGCAGATGATGCTGCAGTTACGACCCACTCTGAGGAAGAATTACAATGTCTACTATCTGCATTCTCCAATGCTTGTTCTGAATTTGGTTTAACAATTAGCAAAAAGAAGACACAGATTATGTCACAAGGTGCACATGGGGTACCATCAATCTTTATTGACGACGCCGAACTAGAGATGGTAGACCATTTTACATATCTAGGATCAGTGGTAAATAGCAAATTATCCCTAGATCAGGAAATCAACATCCGGATTGGTAAGGCAGCAACAACAATGAACAGGTTAAGAAAAAGAGTCTGGGAGAACAGGAAGCTTACTGCCAAAACAAAAGTCCTTGTCTATCAAGCCTGTGTCCTTAGTACTCTTCTTTATGGCAGTGAAACCTGGACAACTTACTAACACCAAGAGAAACGTTTAAACAGCTTTCATATGCGGTGTCTGCGAAGAATTCTTGGTATTAAGTGGCAAGACAAAATCACAAATACTGAAGTATTGGAAAGATCAGGTTGTGTGACGGTTTATTCCATGCTCAGTCTTCGTAGACTTAGATGGATAGGACATCTTAGGAGGATGGATGATGGTAGAATACCAAAGGACATCTTTTTGGTGAATTACAGATGGGTAAGAGATCTCAGGGTCGGCCTCTACTACGATACAAAGATGTGTGTAAGCGGGACATGATTGATACAGGCATTGATAATGCACATTGGGAGCAAGTCGCCGCTGAACGTGTTGCATGGAGGGCAAATATCAGAAATGGAATAAAGACAAAGGAGAAAATTATTGCAGATAAGTCACACACCGAGCGTGTGAGACGTAAGATGGTGCATGATGGTGGAAATGACCATGTGTTCACATGCACCCACTGTGGACGAACATTTACAGCGCGAATTGGCCTTATCAGTCACATTCGCTACCGCCAAGGGTAATAGTTATTATGCCTTTTTGAAGCACAAACTATCGTCTGTCAAGACGACAAGGTGCCAATGAATGAATATAATATTGGGTACATCCCCAAGGATTTGAAAACATCCATTTTCATCCACTACCGAAGAAGCCAAGAGCTGTGATCGTGAGGATCAAAGAACAAAGCTTAATGAGGCTCAAACCAATATACTACTCAAGGTTATACAAAAACGAATCCAAAATAAAATAGATGAGGAAAATACTGAAGAACAACTTAGGTTCTGCAAAAACAGCGTCACCAGAGAAGCAAAAATCTGTTTGAGGCTGTTAAAAGCAACACAGACAAGCACAGACACAAAAACATCACACACACACACCCACGCATACACACACACACACACAAACACCACACATATATATAATATTTTTTTTTTTTATAATATATATAAAAATTTATATATATATATATATATATATATATATAATTCAGAAAAATACTGTATATATGTTTGTTTAATAGACTACAGAAAGCTTTCGATAGAGTACAACATGAAGACTAATTAAATGCCTCAAGATATAGGAGGAGACGGAAAGGAAAATCAGACGTATGAAAACTTGTACGGGAACAAACAAGGGGGTCTATTAGATGCGGAAATAAATTCCTCTCCCATAGAGATAAATAAGAGCGGGGCCCATTCACCCTATAACAGAAAAAATTTTTAAAAAAAAGTCAACTGCCTGTTCTTAAGATCAAATGAAGAAACATAAACAAACTTAGGTATGCTGATGAACCGTGTTTAGCAGAAACGAGCAAAAGTTACAAAAAATAGTGGAACAAGTAAACAGGCATAGTGGGGGAATGTGCTTGATATTAACATTTTTAAAAAAAAAAAGAACACTTAAAAATTTGCAGTGGAAAGGAAAAAGGGCAAAAATGAACATCATATAAAGGAGAATGCTAGAACAAGTAAAATTTTTTCCTATCTTGGACATATAATAAAAGAAGTGAAATAAACATAAAAAGAGAATAAGAATGGCCAAAAATGCTTTCAACAGCATGAAATCAATATTAAAATCTAGAGAATTAACAACGCATTTTAAAAACAAAAAGAGAATTGTCAAATTCTACGTACATTCAGCACTACTGCATGGCACAGAAACCTGGACATTTAACAAGCAAAAAGAAAGTCGCATAGAGGCCCTGGAGATGTGAATGTACAGATATCCAGTATTTCATGGAAACAAAAACAATCAAATACAGGGTTCTAAAAAAAAATGGGAATGAAGAGAGAAGAAGGAAGAGATGAGAAGAGAAAAGAGAGAGAGAGAAGAGAGAGAAGAGGGGGAGAGGGGAGAGGAGAGAGAGAGAGAGAGAGAGGGGGAGAGAATTGATAAAAAAATAAAAAAGGAAACAAGGAAATATTTTGGCTACGTAAAAGATACGTATATTATATAAACCATCTTCTCTTCTTCTTCTTTTTTTTTCTTTTCTTCTTTTCTTCTTTTTCTTTTTTCTTCTTCTTCTTTTCTTTTTTCCTTCTTTTTTCTTTCGTTCGCTTAAATATGTTTATAACGCAATGTTGTCTTTGTATAATTTAACTGTCTTTTTTAGTTTACACAGCGGTCCATGGTTATTTTCCCCTCTCACTCTCAGGCCCGAAGGTTTGCCAGTTGTTATATTTTGGCAGGGGGGTCAAGTCTACCCCGAATCACAGTGTGGCTGTCGACAGAACCGGTCTACCATAGATATGATATCCTCATTGCGACATATGCAAGAAAATGCCGTGAACAGAATCAACCACTATTTATTGCCTTCATCGACCTCACAAAGGCATTTGATTTGGTCAGTCGTGAGGGTATGTTCAAGGCACTAAAGAAGACTGGCTGCCCACCAACTCTTCTGTCCATAGTGGACTCGTTCCACACAGGCATGAAGGGTATAATCAAGTTTGATGGTGCAACTTCTGAAGAGTTTGAAATCAAGAGTGGAGTTAAGCAAGGTTGTGTACTAGCTCCCACCCTCTTTGGAATATACTTTTCAGTTCTACTGAAATATGCCTTTCGTGATCAGGATGGTGGTATATTCATTCACTCACGCTCAGATGGCGGCCTCTATAATGCTCAGAGATTGAAGGCCAAGACCAAAATAAGGAGGGTACTGATCAGAGAGTTGCTTTTTGCAGATGATGCTGCAGTTACGACCCACTCTGAGGAAGAATTACAATGTCTACTATCTGCATTCTCCAATGCTTGTTATGAATTTGGTTTAACAATTAGCAAAAAGAAGACACAGATTATGGCACAAGGTGCACATGGGGTACCATCAATCTTTATTGACGACGCCAAACTAGAGACCATTTTACATATCTAGGGTCAACGGTAAATAGCAAATTATCCCTAGATCAGGAAATCAACATCCGGATTGGTAAGGCAGCAACAACAATGAACAGGTTAAGAAAAAGAGTCTGGGAGAACAGGAAGCTTACTGCCATAACAAAAGTCCTTGTCTATCAAGCCTGTGTCCTTAGTACTCTTCTTTATGGCAGTGAAACCTGGACAACTTACTCACACCAAGAGAAACGTTTAAACAGCTTTCATATGCGGTGTCTGCGAAGAATTCTTGGTATTAAGTGGCAAGACAAAATCACAAATACTGAAGTATTGGAAAGATCAGGTTGTGTGACGGTTTATTCCATGCTCAGTCTTCGTAGACTTAGATGGATAGGACATGTTAGGAGGATGGATGATGGTAGAATACCAAAGGACATCTTTTTTGGTGAATTACAGATGGGTAAGAGATCTCAGGGTCGGCCTCTACTACGATACAAAGATGTGTGTAAGCGGGACATGATTGATACAGGCATTGATAATGCACATTGGGAGCAAGTCGCCGCTGAACGTGTTGCATGGAGGGCAAATATCAGAAATGGAATAAAGACAAAGGAGAAAATTATTGCAGATAAGTCACACACCGAGCGTGTGAGACGTAAGATGGTGCATGATGGTGGAAATGACCATGTGTTCACATGCACCCACTGTGGACGAACATTTACAGCGCGAATTGGCCTTATCAGTCACATTCGCTACCGCCAAGGGTAGTAGTTATTATGCCTTTTTGAAGCACAAACTATCGTCTGTCAAGACGACAAGGTGCCAATGAATGAATATAATATTGGGTACATCCCCAAGGATTTGAAAACATCCATTTTCATCACACTACCGAAGAAGCCAAGAGCTGTTGATCGTGAGGATCAAAGAACTATTAGCTTAATGAGGCTCAAAACCAATATACTACTCAAGGTTATACAAAAACGAATCCAAAATAAAATAGATGAGGAAGTAGCTGAAGAACAACTTAGGTTCTGCAAACACAGCGTCACCAGAGAAGCAATAATCTGTTTGAGGCTGTTAAATGCAACACAGACACAGACACAGACACACACACATACACACACACACACACACGCATACACACACACACACACACACACACACATATATATATATATATATAGATATATATATATATATATATATAGATATATATATATATATATATATATATAAGTTCAGAAAAATACATGTATATATGTTTGTTTAATAGACTACAAGAAAGCTTTCGATAGAGTACAACATGAACGACTAATTAAATGCCTTCAAGATATAGGAGTAGACGGAAAGGACATCAGACGTATGATTAACTTGTACTGGGAACAATCAAGTGGTGTCTATTAGATGCGGAAATAACTATTCCTCTCCTATAGAGATAAAATAAGAGTACGGCCTATTCACCCTATACACAGAAAGAATTTTTAAACAAGTCGAACTGCCTGTTCTTAAGATCAAATGAAGAATCATAAACAATCTTAGGTATGCTGATGATACCGTGTTACTAGCAGAAAGCGAGCAAAAGTTACAAAACATAGTGGAACAAGTAAACAGGCATAGTGCGGAATGTGGCTTAGATATTAACATTATAAAAAAAAACGAACACTAGATAATTAGCAGTGGAAAGGAAAGGTCAAAAATGAACATCATAGTAAAGGAGAAATGCTAGAACAAGTAACACGTTTCTCCTATCTTGGACATATAATAATAGAAGTGAAATAAACATCAAAAAGAGAATAAGAATGGCCAAAAATGCTTTCAACAGCATGAAATCAATATTAACATCTAGAGAGATTAACAACGCATTTTAAAAACAAATGAGAATTGTCAAATTCTACGTACATTCAGCACTACTGCATGGCACAGAAGCCTGGACATTGAACAAGCAACAAGAAAGTCGCATAGAGGCCCTGGAGATGTGAATGTACAGATATCCAGTATTTCATGGAAACAAAAACAATCAAATACAGCGGTTCTAAAAAAACTGGGAATGAAGAGAGAGAGAGAGAGAGAGAGATAGAGAGAGAGAGAGAGAGAGAGAGAGAGAGAGAGAGAGAGAGAGAGAGAGAGAGAGAGAGAGAGAGAGAGAGAGAGAGAGAGAGAGAGAGAGTTGATGAAAGAAATAAAAAGGAAGCAAGTGAAATATTTCGGCTACGTAAAAGATACGATACTATTATATAAACCATACTTCTTCTTCTTCTTCTTCTTCTTCTTCTTCTTCTTCTTCTTCTTCTTCTTCTTCTTCTTCTTCTTCTTCTTCTTCTTCTTCTTCTTCTTCTTTCGTTCGCTTTAAATATGTTATAACTGCAATGTTGTCTCTTGTATGAATTTAACTGTCTTTTTTAGTTCACACAGCGGTCCATAGAGTTTATCTTCCACTCTCATCTCTCTAGGCCAGAAGGTTTGCCTAGATATGTTATATTTTGGGCAGTCTTGGAGTATGTGCTCTGCTGTCTGCGACGCCAATCCACATGTGCACATGGCTGTTTCACCAATCTTGAATTTTGTATACATGTGGTTGCGTAATATATTGTATCCTGTTCTGGGGCGCAGAATAATCACTTGTTCTTGTCTGTTCATAACGTGGTAGTCATCTCAAGCAGGTTTTGGTGGCTTTCTGACTGATGTGATCATTATTTTCTTTTGGTGGTATGTAACGGGCACATCAGGCTGTTCTTCTTTGGCTCTTTCCTTAGCCAATTGATCAGCTCTGTCGTTTCCGGGTACTCCACAGTGGGATGGTATCCACTGTATGGTGACCTTATGCTGACTGCTAAGTTCAGAAAGTAGTGTCCTTAGTACTGGCAATTTCCCAGACAGGAGCGTCTCCAGTACTGATTTTGCATCTGTCAATAGCACCACAGGTTGTGTACCATGGCTGGTATTTAGTAATTTCTCTGTTGCTATCTTGATTGCCTCAATTTCAGCGTCATAGTTATGGCAGTAATTTCCTGCCGGTACTCTGGCTGTGTCCCTAGTATTATTTGGGTATTCTATGTACACTCCCGCTTCTCCATTTCGAACAGCATTTTGTGCTGATCCATCTGTGTAGACTCGGATCCAGAGGTCCTGTGGGTATTCTTCACCAAGGAAGCTGAGAGTGGCTGTTCTGCGCTGCACACTGTTCTGTTCTTCCTTGTCAAATATTCCTCTCACTTTTGTCTGAATTTGTAATGATAGTCTATGTTCATCTTTCCATGGAGTTCGCTCTGGAATAGTTGTTAGGGGGATATCAAGTGTGGGCAGATCGGTGGTTTCTCTGCAGAGTCGATTGGCCTGGTGGATAAAACTACTTCTTTTCAACCGTAGCATAGCTAGGTTTTCAAATCTGTTCTTCATAGGGTGGCCTGGCAAGCTGAGGAACTTTTCTGCTTGTATTCATCATCATCATCAAGTGCCGTGCCGGCTGGCGTAGGCGTTCATGGCTCTCCACAGATCTCGGTCTTTGGTGTTCTGGATCAACTCTGCTGATGATATTCCTCCATGCCACCGTCTCAGTCCGTCCAGCATAATTTCTCTTGGTCTGCCTCTGCCTCTCTTCCCCTCGATCTTTCCAGTTGTCACGATGTTCTCCAATGCCTCTCTTCTCATCACATGACCAAAGAAAGATGTTTGTCTCTTTCTTATCTATATCTATAAAACAAAGTGTATGTATATATGTATATATGTATGTATGTAAATATGTATGTCCTTTATTTGTTCGCGAACGGCCCATCCGATTGAGATGAAATTTTCTACCGCCTTCCTTTCATTCCAGAGCTGTCAACTGTCATAGTTTTTTTTTTCTTCTTCCTCCTCCTCCCTCCTCCCCCTCCCAAAATACGTACGTAAATATATGATGATGATGATGAAAGAATCCCCGAACCAAAACGCTAGGGAAAGGGAAGAAAATGACGTGACTACACAGAATCGTCACACGGCAATCATCATCATCAAGTGCCGTGCCGGCTGGCGTAGGCGTTCATGGCTCTCCGTAGATCTCAGTCTTTGGTTTTTTGGATCAACTCTGCTGCTGATATTCCTCCATGCCACGGCAATATCAATAACAATTCATCTTTTTATGTGTAAGGAAGTTATCTACAGTCGTGTAGAAGGGAAGAACTAGACGAGTATGAATTCGGAATGGCGAACTCTCTCCTCCTCTCTTCTCCTCCCTCTACCTCCTCCCTCCACCCTTCTCCTCTTCCTCCTCCCTCTCATCCCTCTCCCTCCTCCCTCCTCCTTCTCCCTCTTCTTTCTCCCTCTTCCTCTCCCCTCCTCCCTCCTACTCCTCCTCTCCTCCCTCCTCCCTCATCTTCCCTCCTCCTCCCTCTCCCTCCTCATCCCTCCTCCTCCTCCTGCCTCCCTCCTCCTCCTCCTGCCTCCTTCTCCCTCATCATCCTCCCTCCTCCTTCTCCCTTCTTCTCCCTCTTCCCTCTTCCTCCTCCTACCTCCTCCCTCCTCCTCCCTCTACCTCCTCCTCCTCCCTCCACCTCCTCCTCCCTTCTCCTCCTCTTCCTCCTCCCTTTCCTTCATCCTCCTCCTCCCTCTACCTCCTCCTCCCCTACCTCTTTCCTCCTCCCTCCTCCTCCTCTTCCACCTCCCTTTCCTTCCTCCCCTCCTCATTCTCCCTCCTTCCTCTCCCTCCTTCCTCCTCCTCCTTCCTTCTTCTCCCTCTGCCTCCTCCCTCCTCCTCCTCCCTCCTCCTCCTTCTCCTCCTCCCTCCTTCTCCCTTCTTCTCCTCCTCTCCCCTCCTCCTCCTACCCTCTTCCTCTTCCCCTCCTCCCTCTCCCTCCTCCATCCTCCTCCTCCCTCTTCCTCCTCCTCCCTCTTCCTCCTCCTTCCTCCTCCTCCTCTTCCTCCCTCTCCCTCCTCCATCCTCCTCCTCTTTTTCCTCCTTCTTCCTCCTCCTTCCTTCTCCTCCCTCTTCCTCCTCCTCCTACCATCCTCCCTCCGCCCCCTCTCTCCTCCTCCTCCTCCTTTTCCTCCCTCCTCCTCCTCCCTCTACCTCCTCCCTCCTCCTCTACACTCTTCCTCCTACCCTCTTCCTCTTCCCCTCCCCCTCCTCCCTATCCCTCCTCCTCCCTTCACATTCCTCCTCCTCCCTCTTCCTTCGCCTCCCTCCTCCTCCTCATCCCTCCTTTTCCTCCTCCTCCTTCTTCCTCCCTCCCCTCCTCCTCCCTCCTCCCCCTCCTCCTACCTCCTCCTCCTCCCTCTCCTCCTCCTCCTCCCTCCTCCTACTCCCTCTACCTCCTCCCTCCTCCTCCCTTCACATTCCTCCTCCTCCCTCTTCCTCCTCCTCCCTCCTCCTCATCCCTCCTCCTCCCTTCTCCTCCTCCCTCCTCCTCCCTCTACCTCCTCCTCCCTTCACATTCCTCCTCCTCCCTCTTCCTCCTCCTCCCTCTCCTCCTCATCCCTCCTTCTCCCGCCTCCTCCTTCTTCCTCCCTCCTCCTCCTCCTCCCTCCACCCCCTCCTCCTCCCTCTCCTCCTCCTCACTCCTCCTCCTCCCTCTACCTCCTCCTCCCTCTACCTCCTCCTCCCTTCACATTCCTCCTCCTCCCTCCTCCTCATCCCTCCTCCTCCCCCCTCCTCCTCTCTCCTCCTCCCTCCTCCTCCTCCCTCCTCCTCACCACTCCTCCTCCCTCCTCCTCCTTCTTCCTCCTCCTCCTCAATCCTCCCCCTCCTCCTTCCTCCTCCTCCCTCTCCGCCTCCTCCCTCCTCCTCCTCCCTCCTCCTCCCTCTACCATCCTCCTCCTCCCTCCTCCTCCCTCTACCTCCTCCCCCTCCTTCCTTCACATTCCTCCTCCTTCCTCTTCCTCCTCCTCCCTCCTCCTCCTCTCTCCGCCTCCCTCCTCCTCCTCCTCCCTCTACCTCCTCCCTCCTCCTCCCTTCACATTCCTCCTCCCTCCTCCTCCTCCCCTCCCCCTCTTCCCTCCTCCTCCTCCTTCTCCCTCTTCCTCCTCCCTCTTCCTTCTCCCTCCGCCTCCTCCCTCCTCCTACTCTCTCCTCCTCCTCCCTCCTCCTCCCTCTCCCTCCTCCTCCCTCTCTTCCTCCTGCTCCCTTCTCCTCCTGCGTTCTCCTCCTCCCTCCTTCTCCATCCTCCTCCCTCTTCCTCCTCCCTCCTCCTCGCCTCCTCCTCCACCCTACTCCTCCCTCCTCCTCCTAATCCCTCCTCCTCCCTCCTATTCCTCCCTACTCCTCCTGTCTCCTCCCTCCTCCTCCCTCCTCTTCCCTCCTCCACCTCCCTCTTCCTCCTCCCTCCTAAATTTACCCAAGACAGACAGACAGTCAGACAGATAGTCGGGAACGGGATCTTATATGACTACTTATATAATTTAAATGAGATGCTCTCCACCATGGGCTGGGCCGGGTCAGACAGACAGACAGACAGATAGATAGATAGATAGACAGACAGACAGACAGACAGACAGACAGACAGACAGACAGACAGACAGACAGACAGTCGGGAACGGGAACTTATATGACTACTTATATGAATTAAATGAGATGCTCCCCACCAGGAGTTGGGCGATGCCGGGCCGGGTCAGACAGACAGACAGATACATAGTCGGAACGGGAACTTATATGACTACTTATATGAATTAAATGAGATGCTCCCCATCAGGGTCTGGGCGAAGACGGGCCGGGTCAGACAGTCAGACAGACAGACAGACAGACAGATAGACAGACAGACAGACAGACAGACAGACAGACAGACAGATAGTCGGTAACGGGAACGGGAACTTATATGACTACTTATATGAATTAAATTAGATGCTCCCCATCAGAGTCTGGGCGAAGACGGGCCGGGTCAGACAGACAGACAGACAGACAGACAGACAGACAGACAGACAGATAGTCGGAACGGGAACTTATATGACTACTTATATGAATTAAATTAGATGCTCCCCATCAGAGTCTGGGCGAAGACGGGCCGGGTCAGACAGACAGACAGACAGACAGACAGACAGACAGACAGATAGACAGACAGACAGACAGACAGACAGACAGACAGACAGACAGACAGATAGACAGACAGACAGACAGACAGATAGTCGGTAACGGGAACGAGAACTTATATGACTACTTATATGAATTAAATGAGATGCTCCCCACCAGGGTCTGGGCGAAGACGGGCCGGGTCAGACAGACAGACAGATAGACAGACAGACAGACAGACAGACAGACAGACAGATAGACAAACAGATAGACAGACAGACAGACAGATTGTCGGTAACGGGAACGAGAACTTATATGACTACTTATATGAATTAAATGAGATGCTCCCCACCAGGGACTGGGCGAAGCCGGGCCGGGTCAGCTAGTTGTTGTATATAGTGTTCTAGTTTCATTAGCCTCTTTCAGGCAATCGTTGTTAGTTACTCTGGCAGTCCAAGGAATTCGCAACATTCGTCTTAAAAACCACATCTCTGTTGCTTCTAAGTTCTTCCTAATTTGTTCATTTACATTCCAAGATTCGCTGCCATACAGCAAAACTGGTTCTATATAGCATTTTAGTACTCTCTTTCTTACATTCATTGATAGCGACTTATTGCATAAGTTACTCTTCATTTTCTGAAATGCTGTCTTTGCCTGCCCTATTCTGCTCTTAATCTCTTTTGTACATCTTCCATCTGATGTTATAAGTGCCCCTAGGTATTTAAAATTATCCACTTGGTTGAGAATTTCCCCTTCTATTTCTATGTCACATTTTGGCGTCCCCATTTTCTTTGATATCACCATTGTTACTGTTTTCTTGATATTCAAGGACAGTCCTTTCTGTGCACTCTCTGTTACTACACTGTCCAACAATTGTTGTAGGTCTGTTGCATTATCCGCTACCAATACTGTGTCATCTGCATAGCGTATATTGTTTATATTATATCCTCCGATTAGTATTCCTGGCTTCTCTTTGATCTCTCTCATTATTACTTCGCTATACAGGGAGAAGAGATCGGGTGACAAGACACACCCCTGTCGTACTCCTAGCTTTATCTGTTCATAACTACCCTCTTTATTTCCCATTTTAATTGCTGCTACTTGGTTCCAGTATATATTCTTTATTATTCTTAAATCTTTCCCATAAATGTTGATATCTTCCAACATTTTAATCAGCTCATCATGTTTTACTTTATCAAATGCCTTAGTATAATCTATGAAGCATAAATATATGTCTCTTTTGATTATGTGGTTTTTTTTTTTTCGGGATTTGAAATTTAAATATTGAGCACAACCCACTACTGGCAACGCCGATCGCATTCCGGTATGAACCTAAGGCCTATCCACGTCAATATGGAAGCACTATACTCGAGTTTCGCCCTCATTTGAGCTCGTCAGTAGTGCATATCCCTGACCGGATCCGGAAACAGTCCCGGATCACGCGTGTGAAGCGGGTGTGTAACCACGCGGCACACACTGGATATGTCTCTTTGTTTCTCTATTGATCTTTCTATTAGTGTTCGTAATATATATATTGCATTGTTTGTACCCTTTCCTTCCATAAAACCATACTGTTCTTCACTAATTTCCATTTTTATTTTCTTTCTTGTTCTTCTCATTATAATTCTGAGTAGAAGTTTAGTGACATGGTTTATGAGGTTAATTGTACGAAAATCTTCACAATCAATTGCTCCTGGTCTTTTTGGTATAGCTATAAATACAGATTTCAGCATATCACTGGGTAAATATCCACTACTGTAAATATCATTCAACATTTTGGTTAATATATCTACTCCAAATTCTCCCAACACTTCTAATTCTTCTATTGTGATTTCATCTGGCCCAGCTGTTTTTCCTTTCTTCATATGTTTCATAGCATCAGCGACTTCTTCTTTTAGAATAGGTGGGCCTTCTAAGTTACTTTCTTCTGTTAATTCTTCCCTTTCTCCATTATATAATTCTCTTATATACTCATTCCACCTCTTCATTATAGCACCTTCCTCCAATAAAGTCTGTCCTGTTTTTGACTTCAAACACCCTGTATTTATTCTTATTTTTCTTCCTGTGAGCTCGCTGATTTGTCTGTACATACTTTTTTGATCTTTAATGGAATTGTATTAGCGTTTTCATATCTCTGCGCTCTCTCAGTGCTTGTAATTATCTCTTATTTCTTTATTTATCTTTGCATATTTTTTAAAAATATTTACACTGGTTTCTGTTGTACAACAACAACAATATCTCATACAAAAACAACAACAACAATAACAACAACAACAACAACAACAACTACTACTACTACTACTACTACTACTACTACTACTACTACTACTACTACTACTACTACTACTACTACTACTACTACTACTACTACTACTACTACTACTACTACTACTACTGCTACTACTACTACTACTACTGCTACTACTACTACTACTACTACTACTAGTACTAATACTACTACCAATGCTGCTGGTGCTGCCATTGCTGCTGCTGCTATGGTACTACTACTACTACTACTACTACTACTACTACTACTACTACTACTACTACTACTACTACTACTATTACTACTGCTGCTGCTGCTACTACTACTACTACTACTACTACTACTACTACTACTACTGCTGCTGCTGCTACTACTACTACTACTACTACTACTACTACTACTACTACTACTACTGCTACTACTACTACTACTACTACTACTACTACTACTACTACTACTACTACTGCTGCTGCTGCTGCTGCTACTACTACTACTACTACTACTACTACTACTACTACTACTACTACTACTGCTGCTGCCGCTGCTGCTGCTACTACTACTGCTGCTATGCCTTCCCAGATGATCTGGGGTCCTTGCTGGGTATATACATGAATTTGTAATTGCTATTTCCCATAAGTGGTGTCGCGGGAGCGTAATGGAGCCGCGGGATCATAGTGGAGATGTGGGAGAGTAGTGAAGAGGAGCGAGCGAAGTTGAGCTGCGGGAGCGTTGTTGAGCTGCGGGAGCGTTGTTGAGCAGCGGGAGCGTAGTGGAGACGCGGGAGCTAGTGGCCAGACTCTCGCCTACTGAGCCACTGGTCACAGATTCAAGTCCGCAACGGAACGGATGTATAAAATTGACCTGGGTTCCCAGATCTATCAAGCCTGAAATGGGTACCAGGAAATGTCTTCGGAGGTAAAGACGGCCGGTGTGCTACTGACCATAGTCCCCAACGAGGTCAATACAGATATGGGTTTATCACCATTTGTCCCTATTCGCTTTAAGGTGTAACGGATCCTTTGATTTACTTTACTTACCCCCGCGGGATCCTTTGATTTACTTTACGTACCTCCGCCGGATATTTTGATTTACTTTACGTACACTCCCGTGGGATCCTTTGATTTACTTTACGTACCTTCGCCGGATATTTTGATTTACTTTACGTACACTCCCGTGGGATCCTTTGATTTACTTTACGTACCTCCGCCGGATATTTTGATTTACTTTACGTACACTCCCGTGGGATCCTTTGATTTACTTTACGTACCGTCGACGGTTATTTTGATTTACTTTACGTACACTCCCGTGGGATCCTTTGATTTTCTTTAAGTACCCACGTCGGATATTTTGATTTACTTTACGTACACTCCCGTGGGATCCTTTGATTTACTTTACGTACCGGTGCCGGATATTTTGATTTACTTTACGTACACTCCCGTGGGATCCTTTGATTTCCTTTAAGTACCGGCGCCGGATATTTTGATTTACTTTACGTACACTCCCGTGGGATCCTTTGATTTACTTTACATATCTGCGCGGGATCCCGGCATGTTGTGGTGGTTTCATGCTAGACAGCATCGGCAGTCCCCTTAGATCAGTGGTTCTCAAACGGTGGGTAATTCCCCCCCCCCCCCCCGGGGGAATTTTAGGGTTTCCAGGGGGGGGGGAGATGAAGATTATTTAAAGATGGCATTAATACAAGAACCGATTACTTGATATTGGTTTTCCCTCCATTCTTTATGATTCTGTACTTCTCGTCCTTCTGAAATTCTTATAACTAAGTAGACCCACAAATCACGTTTCATGTAGACGTATAGACTTGTTCTAGTATGTGTTATTAATTTAGCTTCCAATTTTTACATATACTGTGTAGGGTAGGGGGGAATTTATAGTGAAGAAATATGAAAGGGGGGGGGGGGGGGGGGAATGACGTTCTGAAAATATGGTGAAGGGGGGCACGGACCAAACAAGGTTGAGAACAACTGTCTTAGATGTTATCTCCGGGGGTCTCGGCGGCCATGTGTTAAGCCACCTGCGAAGCGCTCCGAAGGTTTTGGGTTCTTCTATTCTTCTTTGTGATCATCCGGAGTGTTTTTTCAGATGTGATTGCGGTGTGTCTGTTATACGCCCTAGGGCCGAAACCCGTAGGCCAACACAACCGGCTTCAGCGTGCTTTTTTGACCAGGTAGCATTCCTGGGAGACTCTCACTGTTTGCGGTACCGTCCACAACCCAGCCGGCCAAGTTGGAACGGGTTAAGACAACGGTCGTCCCTCAAAGGAAGGCAGGGACAGTCCATGGCATTTTCCGCCATCCAGGGTGGCTTCCATAATTGCAGGGCCGGCACATAGCGCCCTGGTACTGGCCTCACCGAGGGAATTGTCACGTCCTGCTCATGGCTGCTTTAATTCCTCACTTCGATATATTGGGCATTTCGTTCGCCCCGGGCCGTTCCCGCACAGACCAGACTGGTCTGCAGTCAATATCCACTCAGCGAGTTTTTCGGACATGTGCTTGTCGTTGTCTCCGTCAGAGCTGTTCCAGACACGTCGGACATTCGGAAACTACCTAGTCAGAGCTGTTCCGAACAAGAGCGGCATTCGGAGACTAGGTAGCTGTTCCTAGCACAAGGGAAGACTAGTTAGAGCTTTTCCGGTCACGAAAGACATTTCATTCGGACGTAATTGCGTAGTGCCATTTTTATTTTGCCGCCCGTAGGCTGACACTTCCGGCTTCAGCGGACATTTTTGATGAGGTTAGCATTCCTCGGGTTTCGAGACTCTTATTTCGACTTCCACACAGCAAGCTTTTGCTTCGGGCTGCCACGTAATGGATTCCTAAGACAGGCGTTCCATTTCGTGTCAACGAGACAATTTTCCACCTTTGACTACTTTCACTCTATGAGTACGGTTACAGACTATCTACGGAACGTGCAACCTAGGTGTTTTTCCACCTTTTGTACTCGCTCACGGGGTAGGCTACATGTACTGCCAGCTCAGCACCTTACCTCCGCGCGTCTGTGGGCGAGTAACTGTCAGGCCCTCTCATCCGAGAATACCTCATATCCCCCAGCTAAGAGCCATCGAACGAGTATCTGCGCCAAGCATGTAGCGTGCTCAGCACCTCACCTCAATTTTGATGTAGGATTGTGTCGGCCAGGCTTTCACTTCCGAGGGTTTATGGCTTAGAGACGTTCAGCCATACACCTCGGCTGGGAGCCTTAGAGGTTATGTCCGAACTGAGATTATTGGCATCGTTTGCCTGATTTTGACTGCTATCCTCAGTCTACCTGCAGAGCAGCAGGTTGTGTCTCTCTTAGTCTGGTCCCTAACCCAAGAGCTGTCCAATATGTAGTTAATATCCATCGGAATAGCGCTTGGGGTCAGAGGGACACTCAAGCTCCCCCACCACGGCAAGGTGGAGACACATCGGGGGAGGGTTTTGGGTTCTATTCTGGATACCGTCATTCCGTTATGTGAATGTCCTGTTGTGTGAATGTCCTGTTGTGTGAATGTCCTGTTGTGTGAATATCCTGTTGTGAGAATGTCCTGTTGTGCGAATGTCCAGTCGTGCGAATGTCCTGTTGTGCGAATGTCCTGTTGTGCGAATGTCCTGTTGTGTGAATATCCTGTTGTGTGAATGTCCTGTTGTGTGAAAGGTTTACGAATGTGTGTGTGTGTGTGTGTGTGTGTATGCGTGTGTGTGGAAGCGCGTATTTGTCTATTATGTGAGTATGGGAAGAATTGTATGTGTGTGCCATGCTGTATGTATTAATGAGATTATATGGGCGTGAGAGAGAGAGAGAAGAGAGAGAGAGAGAGAGAGAGAGAGAGAGAGAGAGAGAGAGAGAGAGAGAGAGAGAAGGAGAAAGAGAGATTGTATATATGTATAAATAAACTTTTGGTAATGAGTTTGTGATTGTGTGTTACTATATGTTTATGCAAGGGAGTGTATATTTGTGTGTTATTGAGTGTGTACATAACTGTGAGAGTTTGTGTAAATGATGTAAGTTTGTATGCAGGTATGTATGAATGTATGTGTGCACGTCTGTCTGTCTGTCTGTCTGTCTGTCTGTCTGTCTCTCTCTCTCTCTCTCTCTCTCTCTCTCTCTCTCTCTCTCTCTCTCTCTCTCTCTCTCTCTGTATGTGTGTCTGCCTGCCAGCCCGTCTCTTAACACGGTAGTATGTATTGTTTATGTTGACAACAAAACGACTGAACGTAAAATTTGCCTAGTACATCAACAGCCGCTGAAAAATGCTGGCGTTGACTGCAACTTCCTGCAAGGGATATGCAACCAAAGACAAATGTTCACAACTTTCATTTGACAAAGTTTTCCTGTTGTGAATGTAACATGCACAATAAATAGATAACTGATGTACGAAAGATGAGCGATTGGAAGGGACGAATGTAAGACTAGCCTGCGTGCTAAATGTGTAACCCTTTGAAAATAAAGTTAATTAGTTCTTCGCTCGTTCCATAGAGAATTTTCTTGGACATTCATAGGAGTCGTCGCTGGAGATACGGAGTAGGTGATCTGTTCGATACTGTCGACTAGCAGGTCTTCGGAAACAGACTGAGCCTAATTGGACAAAACCCACTGCCATGAAGTCGATCCTTAGACCTTTAAACTTGTATCCGTGTATGGCCTCAGTTCAAAGCCAAGCGAGCAAGATTAATTGCCAACATATAGTTCCATTTCTTGTTTACCTATATCATGCGCATATTTTTTTTTTGTTTTTTTTTTAGATTTGACACGGATGAAACCAGACCTGTAATAAGAATACTGTTCAAATATGAAGGTATAAAAAAGTGATCCTTTCCTCTCCCTAGCGGAACGAAAATTATTTCATTACCTGACGAAGACGGCTGTAGTCACGTTACCCAAAGCTGAAGCCGCTGTCAAGGGAAATCTCAGCTGTTTGATTTTTCCAGGTTTTCGCGGCTTGTGGGTAATAAGGAACGATGCAGCCGCGAGCTTCAAGATGATGGAAGCAGCGTGTTTCCATGGGGGTAAGATGAGGGGAGTAGGTAGGCATACGCAACACAAGAGCACACCCTGAAATCCTTCTGCAGAAGCCAAATGTTGTGCGTCACGCCTTCTCGGCACTGTGACAAATGACATGGCCGAGTCTGAAAAAATTAAATCTGGTAAAACGATTTAGTTTGCGCCAAACCGCCATCTTTGTGATAGAAACGTAGAGCGTAGAGCTGAGGGCGGGGTATGTTTTTATAATGTTTTTATTTTATTTTAAGACAACGGAAAAATCTACTCTGGGTACTTTCTCTAGTAATTGTAGATTGAAGGCACTGTGGAGCGCAGACAGGTTAGCTAGACAAGTGATCAGCGAAAAAATAAAACGGATTAAAGAAAGGAATCAGTAATGAAAGGTGTAGTATGGTAATAGAAAAAAATGAGTAAAAAAATAATGGGGAATAGAGAAGGATAGAGAATTCATGTGGGAGAATGTATCCCACTGTGAGAATGTGTGAGAGTGAGAAGATTTATTGGAGATTGTGTGTGGAAGAGAATGTGGGGAGTGAGTTAGTGTGTATGGGAATATACTATATGGTAGAGGCTGGTAAAGAGTATGTGTGAGTGAGGTAGACAGTGATTGTCTCTGTCACTCCCACCCCCTATTGTTTGTATGTAAAAGACGTTTCCCAAGAGAGAGAGAGAGAGAGAGAGAGAGAGAGAGAGGGAGCGAGTGAAAGAGAGACAGAGAGCGAGAGATAAGCTGTGAGAAAGAAAAGGAGTATAGGAACGAGAGAAAAGAGAGAGAAAGAGGTAAAAAGAGAGAATTAGAGAGAAAGAGATATAGAAAGGGGGAGAAAGAAAGAGAGAAAAATAAATAGAGAAAGAAAGAGAAAGTAAGAAAGAAAGAAAGAAAGAAAGAAGAAAGAGAAAGAGAGGAATAAATAAATAAATAAAGAGAGAGAGAGAGAAAAAGATAGAG
>JACEFZ010007071.1:182500-200000 GCA_014155875.1 Cepaea nemoralis
CGAGTTCATACCCACACGAGCATTGAAATCACCGAGCATATAAATGTAGTCGGATTTTGGAACTGCCTTGATCACAGAGTCTAACTCCTCACGGAACGAATGCTTCACATCATCAGAGGAAGTGAGTGTCGGTGCATATGCAGTGATAATGGTGGAAAAAACCACAAGAGGTTAACAAGCGCAGGGATAATAGTCTTTCATTACCTCCAGCTGGAATTTCAATCATTCTCAGTAGCGAATTCTTCACTGCAAAGCCCACACCATGTTGCCTTTTTGACTGCCTGCCCTCTACCCTTCCAAAAAAGTGTAATTGTTTTTAGCTGAGTGACCCTTCCTCAGCG
Organism: Cepaea nemoralis; assembly: GCA_014155875.1. NCBI lineage: Eukaryota > Metazoa > Mollusca > Gastropoda > Stylommatophora > Helicidae > Cepaea > Cepaea nemoralis. The sequence continues at coordinate 182,842 of JACEFZ010007071.1, forward strand.
AGGCGAGTCTCCTGCAGGTCAGCAATATCAATGTTAAGACGATTGAGTTCGGCATCAATCACAACCGTTTTTCTCACACCGTCAATATTCGTCAGGTAAGTGGAAAATCCTGGACACATGGTTCTTATGTTCCAGGTTGCAAGCCGTAGCTTGAGGTTTCTATTTTTCTTTTTAGTATTACCTGGTGCAATGGTTTTAAGCCTGCGATTCAGATTTTGTCCTAGCTCCAAGCACCCATTGAAGCAGGCAGGCTGTGGCTGGATCATCACCCATTTGGCTGGGGATGCCCAGCTTGAGGCGGGCGGTAGCTGATCAGTGAGGCCTCGCGTGCCACTTTTTGACAGTTGGCAGGCCACAAGTAACCCACGGCCCGTGTTTTAGAAACCGTGGTCTAGGATATGTGTAGCAATTCGACACTATTGTTCTCACTTTAGATGACAGTTTAGTATTGGTTATGTTTTCCATCTCGTAAAAGACAACCCTAGCCATAGTTTTCTAATCGGTCCACGGCTAGTAAGTAATAAAACAAAAAAGGTTACGAAAGACACCCTTGTTGCACTCTTATTTTAATTTCTGTGAGCTTTCCGTCGTGAGGAACTCTGCATTGCATGCCCCCGTATGTTGCCTTTGATAAATTAGTGCTTTTCTATGCGATCCCATTTGACCTCATAAATTTTCATAGCGATTTCCTATTAATAGGTTGAAAGCCCTTCCCATATTCCACCGATCCAATATGAAATGGTAAATTCTATTTACTATGGGTAGTGTGGCTAATTGGCCAGTGCTGGATACATTTAGTCGACGGCCTGATTGTTCGTTATTTAGTTGTTTGTCAATGCCATCTCTCAGTATTTCAAGAATGATCCTGCTTAATATTATCTCCACGAATTGACAATAGAATTTTTATTTCTCTATAAATTTCACACTCCTGCAGGTCCCCTTTCTTTGAAAGCTTCACGAGATATTCTTCTCCTTAGTCTTCTGGTATTTCTTATGTCCCAGATTCTGCTAAATAGTGTGTGTAATAATTCCGCTTATTTATTCAGTTTGGTTTTAATCGCTTCTGCTGGGATACCATCTGGCCCAGCAGCTTTTCCATCCTTCAGAAGCTTGATAGTTTTACAAATTTTATCTTCAGATGCTTTTAAGCAGCTGAAATCCATCTCCTCTTTTGCAGGCTGCATATCCGAAGGGTCTTCTGAGACTGGTCTGTTCAGGAATTCTTCAAAGTATTCAGCCCATTGTCCAACCGAGCTTTAATGTTGGATGAATATTTTCATTTAACCGTTCTTTGATCACTCCACTAGATTGATTATATTTTCCTGCAATTTTAATTGCGGTGCTGTAAAGCTATTCGATATTTCCCTGCTGCGTTTTTCTGCCTCTCTTGCTTGCTGATTAAAACATTGAACCTTATTCACCATTATCTATCTTTATGAGCTTCTGTGTAAATTTCGCGCTCTCTATCTGCGGTAGCTCTGATTTTGTTATTATTCATATCTACTTTTCAACTTTGCTTTTCTTCTATTTTTTTGTTTGTTTGTAAGAGTTTCAGGTCTTCCCCATGCTTTATGTTTCCGTTCCGTCTTCTTTTTTTCAAGGACTGCCATCCATGATTTGTTCCAAATGCTGTCTGTTAAGCCGCTGTCAGCTGCCTTCCGGACCTCACCTCATCTACTAACTGCTGCATGCCCAGGTCTTGGGGTAATAACTTGCTCCATAGTTGCTTGATCTTAGAGGTATCCAACAGAGTATTGAATTTCATTTTGATGTCTCTCTTGAGTTTCATTGTTACTTGATCTTAGAGGTATCCAACAGAGTATTGAATTTCATTTTGATGTCTCTCTTGAGTTTCATTGTTACTTGAGTCTTAGAGGTATCCAACAGAGTATTGAATTTCATTTTGATGTCTCTCTGAGTTTCATTGTTACTTGATCTTAGAGGTATCCAACAGAGTATTGAATTTCATTTTGATGTCTCTCTTGAGTTTCATTGTTACTTGATCTTAGAGGTATCCAACAGAGTATTGAATTTCATTTTGATGTATCTCTTGAGTTTCATTGTTACTTGATCTTAGAGGTATCCAACAGAGTATTGAATTTCATTTTGATGTCTCTCTTGAGTTTCATTGTTACTTTATCTTAGAGGTATCCAACAAAGCATTGCATTCCATTTTGATGTCTCTCTTGAGTTTCATTATTACTTGATCTTAGAGGTATCCAACAGAGTATTGAATTTCATTTTGATGTATCTCTTGAGTTTCATTGTTACTTGATCTTAGAGGTATCCAACAGAGTATTGAATTTCATTTTGATGTATCTCTTGAGTTTCATTGTTACTTGATCTTAGAGGTATCCAACAGAGTATTGAATTTCATTTTGATAGTAATCTCTTGAGTTTCATTGTTACGTTGATCTTAGAGGTATCCAAACAGAGTATTGATTTCATTTGATGTATCTCGTGAGTTTCATTGTTACTTGATCTTAGAGGTATCCAACAGAGTATTGAATTTCAGTTTGATGTAATCTCTTGAAGTTTCATTGTTACTTTGATCTTAGAGGTATCTCAACACGGAGTATTGAATTTCATTTTGATGTATCTCTTGACGGTTCATTGTACTACTTGAATCTTAGAGGTATCCAAACAAGTATTGAATTTCATTTTGATGTATCTCGTGAGATTTCATTGTTACTTGAAAAAAAAAAAAAAAAAAAAATCTTAGAGGTAGTCCAAAAAAGTAATTGAATTTCATTTGATGTATCTCTGGATTTCATTGTTACTTGATCTTAGAGGTATCCAACAAAGCATTGACAATTCCCATTTGTGGTGGGATCTCTTGAGTTTCATTGTGTACTTGATCTTAGAGGTATCCAACAAACGCATGGGGGCATTCCATTTATGGTGTATTCTCTTGAGTTTCATTGTTACTTGATCTTAGAGGTATCCAACAAAACATTGAATTCCATTTTATGCATCTCTTGAGTTTCATTGTTACTTGATCTTAGAGGTATCCAACAAAACATTGAATTCCATTTTGATGTATCCCTTGAGTTTCATTGTTACTTGATCTTAGAGGTATCCAACAAAGCATTGAATTCCATTTTGATGTATCCCTTGAGTTTCATTGTTACTGTATTTATCGGGGCTGTAGCGAAGGTGTTACAAACGCAATTCGCAATCCTGCATACCGCGTTCGAAACACAGCATCGGGCGTTTTGGAAGCAGACCGCTTTTCGCTTATATTGATACAATTATATGAGTGTCGATTATTCAAAAGGCAAAGGCGAACCACTGAGCATAAACTTGCAAAGAAATCACAGTAAAAATATGACAAGGTTGACAGCAAAGGATATGCAATGAATATTTTTTTTTTAAAATCTGCAGATGGTGATCTGAAGCTACTTCTGTACCTCTACAAACTTTCACATCGTGTAGACATGATCTTAAATTCCGGTTACAGACATTGTTGTTTCAGTTAGGCTTTCATTTTGTGTGTGCTGGTGATTCACAAGTTGCTCTATGTGTTCTTTTATTGATTGATTGATTGATTTAGGAACCGACATCACAGCATTCGGGGCATTCCGTAAGCGCCTCGTCCCCATCCTCAGAAGCCAGCGAAGAATTCCAACCCCAATATTACCAGTAGAAATCTGATTATATGTCCGTCTCACCTTTCCTCTAAGCGTCGAGCATCGGCCAGATCCCCTCGTCACTCCTCACTGTCACATTCTTGCCAGACCATCGTGATTGTATTCTTTTATTTGAAAAAAAAAAAAAAAAAAACAAGAAACACACACACACACACACACACACACACACACGCACGCACGCACGCACGCACGCACACACACACACACACACACACACACACACACACACATTCGTCTATTGATTCATCCCGCAAATATTGGTGAATAATTTATAACGTTAATTTTGTTAAATCTTGTCCGTATTTTCTCATTATCTATTCATAATGTATTTTCCAGTTCTATCTTGACATTTAGGCCATTAATGAAAATTTTGGTATTACCATTTCTTTGAATAACGACATTGTTTGTATGTTGCATGTACAATAACCGTAACCGACTCACCCTTACCATCTATTGGTGCACAACACAGGATCTCGTTTATGATTATTGTCTTTATTATGTTCTAAATGTTGCTCTTGTATGTCAGAAACTAAGGTCTTCTTATACTATTAATGCTAAGTCTGGTCTGGGAAAAGCACTGTTTCACCTGTGCTTAGAAGCATTTTGCCTTCTCCGTCAATCTTTTTTTCGCATTATCCCCAAAATCAAATCCTATAATATTTCACTTCTTCTCTCAACTGTGCTATCTTTTTTCAATTTATACTTGGTGTTCAAATTTCAGCTGTCTGTTCTAGAGATGTTGCTAGGTAAAAGGTAGTTAATTCTCGATTCAGACTGCTACTGGCTTTATCGGCATGGCTTCATCCTCTTCAAGGAGCTCTTTCTCTCCTCTTGGTTGACCGATTTGTCCTGTTTTCTTTACATTTTGACTTAGTCATGGTTGCTTTGATTTTACAGTTACGTTTTATGCGGGATGGGGAAGTCAGACCCAAGCCTAACTATCCTTTGTCGCCTCTTACGACACGCATAGTAGGTTACAATGTTACTATTCTTTGCTTCCCCTGCATGTCCAGGTAGCACATATACATAACATGATTAAAATACCATTGCGTGCCAGCAACCATAACTCGTTTTTGACATGATGATGCTGGAAATAATTAATTTCTTACGTCCCCTGTCCGATTGTACATTGCTAATTCAAATTTCCTAAGTCTCACTAAGGACTCAGACAGGTCGAGTCTTCTAAAAAAATGTTTGCATATCCTTTACACGACATCGCTGTCAACATCAGCATCTTTCAGCTGATTATTGATTTTTTGGCAAGATCACGCTCAGTAGTTTGCCATTGCTTTCTGAGCGACCAGCTCACATACCCCGTAAATTACCGACCCGATTCGAACCACTGCTGATTCTCACCGTCGTCACGTTACCTACGAGAGTATACGGAGAAAAGTTGCTAACCTCAAGACCAGGAAGCCGGCAAGGTCGAGTCTGTTGATGTATAAAGGCTTGTTTTGCCGAGATGAGGTGTTTGTTGATGTTCTCACTGTGTGGAAAGCCAAGTTTAATTGATTCGATTACATTCTATCACCTGAGAAAGAGTAAAGAGACAAAAAAGACACCATAAACAGTCGTTACAGTCGTACGGTTCTAGCGTCAAAGCAAAGTGTCCCCCCATAATTGCCCGGTTCCTGTGCTAGTGAAAACCACACGAAATGCTCATGACTGTGCCATGAACTCGCGAAGGAAACAGCAGCCTCGACATGACAAACTGGCCAGAGTACCAGCAACAAGCCGTCCTTCACTTGCCAGATTGTGCAACTGAGAAACCAGGACAATTCTCTTAAACATAAGAAGGATCAAAGATGCTACAGATAGTAATATTTCCGGGATGGTTAACCCGGTCAACAAATGCCCGCAGAAGTCGGATGTGTCGGCCTAACGGCGCAAGAACGCAGATTTGCTGTAAACAGGCACAACGCAATCATATTCGAAAAAAAAAACTCCGGATGAACGCAGAAGAAGAAGAAGAAGTAATACTTTCATTTTAAACAAAGAAGGTTACATGTAATATGAGCTAACTTCACTGCACCGAGTTTGATCCCGTATGGTCTTTCCCGCAGGGCGACCTGCGCTTACAGTTTAGCTTTAAACTATAATTCTGGACAAGTCACAACAGACACAAGTCGACTGACTGCATTGACCACACTAACCACAAGTTCATGAAAACGAAATTTGCCCGTGCGAAAATTTGTTGGTTACACATTAATTAGTTCTACCAAACAAACACCGAAACACTAGAATTTAATGAAATATTTAATTAACAGGAAAAGAAAATCCGGACAAACTGGCGTTCCGAAAGCATTTCTAGGGACAGTGAATTGTCAAAACTGTCATTTATTGCCAATATAGTACCTTGCGGAATATGGCAGGGGTGTCTTGATCCTGATGAATTAAGGCCGCCTGGCTAGTGCAGTCGCCGCGTACTGTGCAGGTTAGGACTTTCTTTTTTGCCCCCGACAGAAAAAAACTCCACACCTTACCGAGGATTCGAATCCGTGTCTCCAGAAGGAGAATCCGGTATTCTAGCCACTCGGTCAGTCGCTCCTCACGGGACACTGAATTATTTAATTAAAAGCGGACTGGCTACTCTACTTAAATATGCGGTTAATTGTCGAAGAAGACTACAATCGGTATCATGTCCAACCCCACCCCCCCCTTTTTTTACGACAACCTCCCCCCTCCCCCACCACCGGTTCGCTCGCTTGGAACTCAAGCTACTACAGGGTATATTTTAATGACTGTGCAGTGTTTGAAAATATTGCCGGTCTAAGTTGTGTATTTACCTATTATGTTGCATGAACTCTACACAGGGTGAATACAAAACTTGGACAGGCAATATTTTCAAACACTGCACAGTCATTAAAAAAAAAACACCCTATACTTCTAGTGCACTGGACTGATTTTTGCGCGTGGATTTCTTTCATTATGTGCCATGCCAGTAATCATGGGTCGCCATCTTACACTATCACCAGAGTCGTGGATCACCTCTGTGTTCTTGTCTCGACCATGCCATGTGGCCAAACCATCCATATATTTACTTCCCTGCCATCCCCTTGTTCTTTTCCCCTCAACCTTGCCAGATGTCACCAAGTTCTCCAGTTTATTTCTTCTCATAACGTGACCAGACAACTGTGACTGTCTACGTCTAATTTCTCTAACCAATTTACGGTTTTCATTTGTTTCTTGCAGGACTTGATCATTGGTTTTTCTATCTGTCCATGATATTCTTTGCATTTTCTGAAACATTTCCACAGCCATCGAATGTTTTTTCGCTTGTCTGTTCTTTGTCCACGTTTCACATCCATACACAAGTACAGGTTCTATGTAGCATCTCGACACTCTTTTTCTCGTTGAAATTGACATCGTTTTATTAACACGGTCCCTCGCCATTAGTCGATTCAACTCCGACTTCTGAGATACTTGTCATTTACGTACCTCCATGATCTTTTCTAGACATTCGTGTCGTTTTACTTGCCAAGCACACACACACACACACACACACACACTCATACAGAGAGAGAGAGAGAGAGAGAGAGAGAGAGAGAGAGAGAGAGAGAGAGAGAGAGAGAGAGAGAGATGTATACATACATAAACACATACATACACATATACACACACACACACACTCACACACACACACACACACACACACATATATCTATATATATATATATATATATATATATATATATAATATATATATACACACACACACACACACCCACACACATTGCAGCTTTGAAACCCAAAGCGAGGCTACGTGTGTTAGATACAAATACACCACAGCCGTGAGTCGCCCTCGCCCAGTGGCTAACACGCTGGCCTGCCCACCCGGTGACCGCATGTTCCAATCCTCAAACAGGGGACAGAACTGACCATCTTCACGTCGAGCCTGGTCTATACAATAATGGCGCCAGCACCATATACCAGACACCTCTCTTGGTGTAGACAAAGGCCCTGACCTTGGTAACTTATTCACACTAACTACGTGTACCTGCCAGCCCGGAGGTAATGCGTTCGAATCCTCTTGGTAGTATGGATGTTTATTTTCCTAGACCTGGGCTCTATGTTCAACCCAGCTTCAATTTGATACCAGAAAACGTCATGGAAGGTACAAGCCAGCAGTATGATGATGGCCATATAACCCACCATGTTATGATTGGTTGAACATTGTGGGGTTAACATCATATACGTCACAGGGGTCGTTGACATTTGTTGAACAGGGTGCATGTTTAATGACTGCCGTGTTTGAAAATATCGCCGGTCGAAGTTGTGTATTTACCTATTATGTTGCATGAACTTTACAGAGGGTGAATACAACACTTGGACTGGCAATATTTTCAAACACTGCACAATCATCAAATATACACCCTATACATGCATTTTGTTTTCGTTCGTTCGCTGTGAACTCAAGCGTAGTCCATATACGCATATAAACTATTTCTAGTAGTTGCCACTACAGGGATGTGCACTGAGTTTATGTTTGCGTGTGGATTAGCTTTCACTAGTACCAATGTCCCTCGCCAATAGGGGAACTCACTCCGACTTCTGAGTACTTGTAATCTACGTCCCCAAGTCAAGGACAAGTAGTAACCATTTTAGTCCAACTGATCGGTGTAGTGGGTGAACCCGCTACCTCGGCATCAGCACACCGGAAGTTTAAGAGGTAGCGCTCTTATCATTCGGCCATGCTGACCTCTTGAATATAAATAGTTAGTTAGTTAGTTAGTTAGTTAGTCGCAGTTCCAACTTCACAGCAAAGGGTCATCACCATTATGCCTGTGCATGTCACATAAAACGCTCCCCACTGCCCAATGTGAAAAGTAGAAAAGACAGGAGTCTCGACAAACAACAGCCCGCACAGATACACTGTGCATAATGCCCCCGCCAGAATGTCAACTCACCAGTCCCCCACGAAACATCCAATTCATCTCTGATGGAATCGGCAGTCATTTTCCTATCTGGATGTTTCCTAGAGGTTCACCTACACAGTCCATGAACATACAGTTCATTAACGACGGCAGTGGCAGTCAACCAGAAGCCCAGCAGCCACGCATTTCTGCATAAGGCAAAAACCGGTCAACTCTGGGACATAGCCACCTGCCATCGCTCCGAACATGCAGTCACGTTCCAAAAAAAACAAACAAACTTGGGCAGATTCAAAAGCACTTCACACGAAACTCACAGCTCACAGTGTCGCGCCACGCACTCACTCAGTAGCAGGGCGACGGAACCATAAAGCCGCCTTAGTCGCCTCTTACGACATGCGTGGTAGGCTACAGTGTTGCTATTCTTTGCTTCCCTTATGGGCCCCGGCAACACACGGGAACATAAATAATAACTACAAAGAAACATAGGATTATGTGCGGTTGACACCACCAAACGTGATGGCAAGGGGTTTTGTGACGTCAGGGAGTTCACGGAAACGCTTTGGTATAAATTACCATAGTATATTGTTTGTTACACACCAAGTCAGGTCTTAGTCAGATATGACTGAGCTACCGTATGACAGTAGACGGTACTAACTGCTCTCTGTCAGCGCCGAATATTGGGCTGCGTTCACCAAACCCGACACCCCACAACGGGTTCAGGCGGAGGGCCGCAACTTTGAGGGTACAAGCCTTACCCTAGTGCGAGGAAATGCAACCTAACGACTAAATGTTAACACAGGGCAGAACACGTTCTAAGCCTTGGTGGGCAATTGGTCTAGGATCGAAGCTCCGACATGCGGATAGTTAGAGCATTACTTTGCTGATCCGGCAACTTTGCACTTTGTCTTCTTCCAGACGTTTTGGTGTTACCTGTCCTCTGGAGTAAATTAGACAGGCGGAGAGAGGGATCATGCTGCACGGGCAACACATGGTCTCTAAAAATTCAGCCCAGGCTTTGCTCTATAGAGACGTATAACTCTATTTTACAAACTATCGTCTGTCAAGACGGCAAGGTGTCAGTAATTGTTGCACTATAAAGTAACGTACCAGGGTTATTCTAGATAAGAAAAGGCAATATAAAAACAAACAAACAAAAAATACAAAGTAATGCAGCTTTACAAAACTACATTACGGAAAACACAGGACGTTGCGTCGACTAATTTTTAAAAATAAAATTGCGTATCCCCTACGGGACGTCGCAGTCAACACCAGCACTTTACGGACTTCTGTTGATGTACTAGGCAAGTGTTACGTTCAGTAGTTTGCCATTGCTTTCTGAACGAACTGGCTCCCATACCAGCACGTCACAACACAACGCGACACGGTGTGCTGCACAAATCGGTCCCAGCTGAGCTTCGAACGCCTGGTACCCGGCTCACGAACCGCGTTCGCAAGCCTCAGGCCACGGAGACGGCTAGCCATCAGAAAACAAATACATACAGAAAACACAACATATAAACATGGGGAAGACGCCATAGTGACTAATAAAACATATAACAATTAACAGGATGAGACCATGCACTGAGTGGCAGTTGTAAACATAGTTAAAATCTGAATAAAATTAGTGGCCCTGAGGTAAAGCTGTGGAAATGTAATGAACGGCTGCAGCAGGATAGAACAATACACAATGAAAACAGTAAGGTATGTGTAACTCCTGCGAAAATGTGAGAATTAATAAAAAAACAGACACGGTGTAGACACCTTACAACGAACGCAAATCCGGCAAAGAGAAACCACAATGCAAAAATGACAATGATAATATTAAAATCGTAAAAATAAGATACAAATAAGTTACACACAACAATAATCGACGTTTTGTTCTTAGTGATCTACATCAGGAACAAAAAAAAAAAAAAAAAAAAGATCTAAAGAAAAACACAAAATTAGAAGATTTAATAAAAAATTCAAATTCAAACCGTAAACAGTAAAATGTATTGGTATGATACGTGAAGCCATTCCGCAAGGAACCACACATACCGAACTGATGTAATCTTTGCAGGGTTATTCTAAGCATACAACCAGAGTTGCTGGGGTTGATTGCAACTTTCTTTAAATGACATGCAAGTAACATTGTGACATCATGACAGGTTGAAGCACATTTCTAGAATGCCAGGTTTATGCAGTGATCCAGGTGGACTTATCTCACCACCCGCAGTTGCAGGATCCATTCTACCACATATGATAGGTTCTAAAAAATTATCCGAGAGGTAAAATGTTTGGCGGGATGCCGATCACATCAGTCGTCTAGTGCAGCATGGGCAAGAATACGTCTACCCTAGGTTCAGGGACATGAAGTATATTTAGTCGTTCGCTATGTCTTGCGTTATATTTAAACAATGGCCAAAGGCAGCTCGGAGCACTTTGATATAGAATGTTGTGAATTATTGTTGCCATATTGTTTAAAAAAAAAAAAAACACGAGCGTTTGTGAAGTGACAGTAACCATTGACGTTTATATAAGCTAGAACTCTCGATAAGATTTTGACCTTAATTAAACCCACAGCCCTTTTCTGGAGTGAAGTAAAGACGCTTTCCTGATTGTGTAGCAATGGTCAATATAGTTTTATATGTGAGAAGTATAGCATATCTTCCCTGTGATTTCATCAAGGAAATGTTAAGTTTTAGCAAGTTGGTAGACTGTGGGTGCTGTTTGTTTAACGGGCACTTGAATGTAGGAATTAAAAATCAGATTTCTATCAGTGATGAGACTAAGGGCTTTGTGCTCGGTTACGATTTCTACAGACTTTTACCAATGTGCAGCTTTTGAGTTGTCTGTGAGTTTAGACTGTGAAGTCTTTGCCTAGTTGCTATTAACATAATTTATGTTTTAGAGAGGAGGAATGAGAAAGGTACAGATATAGATATGTAGACAGACAGACAGACAGACAGGCAGGCAGGCAGGCAGGCAGGCAAATAGATAGATAGATAGATAGATAGATAGATAGATAGATAGATAGATAGATAGATAAATAGAGTGAGTGAGTGAGTGAGTGAGAGAGAGAGAAAGAGAGAGAGAGTAAGAGAGAGATAGATAGAGAGAGAGAAAGAAAGAAAGAGAGAGAGAGAGAGAGAGAGAGAGAGAGAGAGAGAGAGAGAGAGAGAGAGAGAGAGAGAGAGAGAGAGAGAGAGAGAGAGAGAGAGAGAGAGAAAGCACTTATGGAAATAAGTTTCACTAAAGAAATCCGACTCCCTCTGGTACGGAGTATTTGTCAGCGCTGGCATGTAAGGTAACGACAAGCGTTATATATTCTATTTATGTATGTATACATTTTTATTTTATGGCGAAAAGAGTGGATTCGGGTAGTGATATCTTTAGTCAGCGCGGGTATTTTTATGTGTCTTTCAAAGAGAGACGATGGGAGGACGGCCTGAGGCCTGTTTGTGTACGAAATGCAGATTTCTCTGCGGGTATCGTAAATAAAATGCTGGATCTTTGCATACAAGACGTCCTGAAGCCGTTACAGCGTGTGATGGCAGCCGAGCCAGGAGCATTACGGGCCACAAATCATTCTGACGTGGCGGTAGCGAGTGGCTGGATGTTTATTGAATTTAATACACAGTGGTTGCACTGCTGCAACCACAATCTACGTTCACGTGACAGTGGAAACCCACCCCTCTAAAAACATAGGTTGTCACGCTAGGGTTGGCAAATGCTGGAATTTATCGCATCCGTTCACCTCTTCTCGGTCCGCCGGTTTTACGTCTAGAGGCGGGGCTTGTGTGCCCGTGACAAGCACACGAGTCGTGAGTAATGGCGCCGCCCCCTGCCATCCACAAAACAACCCCCCTCCCAGGTGTTCAGTGCTGCTCCACAAGTATCGTCTGCTAGTGAATGAGGTGTTGGGGCCCCGTCACACGCTGGCCGATACATCGATGATGTAGCATCATTCTCAGTTACAGTCGTATCCCATGGAATACAAACAAATCCCTCACGTCTGCAGCACTTCAGTGGGCTCGTGTGTTTTGCGGTGAAATTGTTCGCTTCAAACAGGATAAAATATCTTCATTCTATCAATACATCGGCATTTGTGACTCCTATCTGTGAACATTCTACCATTTATAGCCATCTCCTCGCTTCGTTTTGAACCTTTATAAATAGAACAACAGCCAATTTGATAATTCGGTTTATAATTTATATATTTACTTTCTAAGACAAGGATTGTGTTATAAATCACAATATTATCTCAACCAACGGCCGTTGTATTAATCTTTTACACGTAATTTCCGATAACCTATTTATACATAGTTGTGACATTTCCGCTGATGAATTCTGATGAAGATGGCGTTTCTATGAGCTAGATCATGGACTCACGTCTGTGTGTGTGTTAGAATCAATCAGGATTGCTATTCTTAATGTGCCAATCGGGATTTGATATCACGACATGCACACTTGCCCAGGCTCTCGTTTGTCGCTGGATGTTGCGTCTTTCTAAAGCTGTGGATTATTGAACCGCTGAAAATGATAGCTGCTTTGATAATATTCATCTTCGGTGAGTTGTTTGTTTTGCTTCTCTTTTCTTAGTATGGTGTGTGCCACATGAAGTGGCTTAAGAATCGCATGCAATTTGCGACATTCCATGCAGAGTGGACCCAGTAGTTGCCATTCTTCGAGTCCATATTATTTAAGTACCAAGCTCTAGTATTTGTATAAATAACGTATGGTAAACCGTGTATCAAAAGGTGGTGGGTTTATAAGTTATACATTGATCTTCAGCCATCAGTTATACGATGGTCTTCAACTATCATATTTAAACTGAGTTTGAGTTATCAGTTATAAGTTAATCTTTACCAGTCAGTGATAAATTGATCTTCAACAATCGATTCTAAGTTATCTCCAATAATCAGTTATAAATTGATCTTCAACCAACAGTTATAAATTGATTTCCAACCATCAAATATAAATGGTTATTCAACCATCAGTTATAAATTGATTTCCAACCATCAATTATAAGTGTATCTTCATCTATCAATTATTAGTAGACTTCATTTATCAATTATAAGTTCAGCTTCAACAATCTGTGAGTTAGTCTTTAACAATCAGTTATAAATTGATCTTCAACAATCGATTGTAAGTTATCTTCAATAATCAGTTATAAATTGATCTTCAGCCAACAGTTATAAATTGATCTTCAGCCAACAGTTATAAATTGATCTCCAACCATCAATTATAAGTGTATCTTCAACTATCCATTATATGTTGACTTCATCTGTCAATTATAAGTTCACCTTCAACAATCAGTTATAAATTGATCTTCAACTATCAAGTATAAGTTGATTTTAAACCATTCATTATGAGTTGATCTTCAAGTCAAATATCACATATAAGTGCATTGTCAACTATCAGTTATATGTTGATCATGGTGAAGTATCACTCATGAGATGATGTTCCAATATCTATGACCAATTAAGATCGGAAACTACCAACAAACTTATGTAGACGTCGTCTTGGAGGTCATATACTAGATAATAGTGACCTTCTTTTAGATATTTTTTATATTTTAGTGCCGTTCCATTACCCATGTTTTGATGCTGGTACTGTTGTGTTTGGTACCCTTTTTGTCGGGACTGTTGCTGTTGGTTCTGTTGTAGTTGATAAGTTGTTGTTGGTACTGTTGTTGTTGGTACTGTTGTTGTTGGTGTTGTTGTTGTTGGTACTGCTGTTGTTGGTACTGTTGTTGTTGGTACTATTGTTGTTGGTACTGTTGTTGTTGGTACTGTTGTTGTTGGTACTGCTGTTGTTGGTACTGTTGTTGTTGGTACTGCTGTTGTTGGTACTGTTGTTGTTGGTACTGCTGTTGTTGTTATTGGTGGTGTTGATACTGCTGTTGTTGGTACTGCTGTTGTTGGTACTGCTGTTGTTGGTACTGTTGTTGTTGATACTGTTGTTGTTGTTGGTACTGTTGTTGTTGGTACTGTTGTTGTTGTTATTGGTGTTGTTGATACTGCTGTTGTTGGTACTGTTGTTGTTGGTACTGTTGTTGTTGGTACTGTTGTTGTTGGTACTGTTGTTGTTGGTACTGCTGTTGTTGGTACTGTTGTTATTGGTACTGTTGTTGTTGGTACTGTTGTTGTTGTTATTGGTGGTGTTGATACTGCTGTTGTTGGTACTGCTGTTGTTGGTACTGCTGTTGTTGGTACTGTTGTTGTTGGTACTGTTGTTGTTGGTACTGCTGATGTTGGTACTGTTGTTGTTGGTACTGCTGTTGTTGGTACTGTTGTTGTTGGTACTGTTGTTGCTGGTACTCATTTCCTAGTACTGTTGTTGTTGGCGTTGTTGGTATTGCTGTTGCTGTTGTTACTGTTGGTGGTGTTGTTTGTACTGTTGTTGTTGGTACTGTAGTTGGTGTTGTTGGTAATGTTGTTGATGATGGTACTGTTGTTGGTGCTTTCGGTGTTTATGTTACTGTTGTTTGTGTTGTTGATACTGGTGTTGTTGGTACTGTTGTTGGCACTGTTGTTGGTACTATTGTTGTTGATGATGGTACTGTTGTTGGTGCTTTTGTTACAGTTGTTGTTGGTACTGTTATTGTTGTTGCTGGTACTGTTGTTGGTACTGTTATTGTCATTTGAATTGCGTCGATCTGAAACGGTCACTCTTGTAGAACTGAAAGAATTGTGAACTGGAGATGACTGAGTGTCATCAGTGTAAGCTGCCAACACACTCATTCCAAGAATCTTGCCAGCTCCGCCATGACGTGAACCCAGAACCTGGGAGTAGATTGTCTACCGTGTTTGTTGGCGATCACCTCGGGGAGTTTCTACGACTCGCTGGCAGGCTCGTACTGTGCGACGTTTGAGTTCTGGGCTGGCTTCATCGCAGCGGAGACCATGACAGAGCCACACTTCGTTAGCCAGAAATGAAATGGGTTGAATTGCAGTAAATGAGGTAATCAACACAAGCGGGAAGTAGCACGAGTCAGCTTTACAAGAACACAATCATATGTAACACAAATAGACGTTGTAACTAAAAAAAACACACACACACAAAAACGATAATACAAAAACATTAAGTGTCTTTTGTGTTTGCTGACGAAGGCTTTCTATCCGTAACGCCAATTTTGTCACTTTTGATTGTGTTGTTGTTAAGCTGAAAATTCAAATTTACGTTTTTGATTATTAGCTCATCCACTAACGAGACTAGCATTTTCCCTGGACGCCCCACGAACGAACGAAAATCTGTATTTTCAAAGGGTTAGGATTGGGCACGCAGGCCCGTCTGCGTGGAAATGAAGCATCTAAGTGTTCCTCTTTTACACACATATGTATACTTTGTATGACAGAGGGCTTCGTACGATCCTAACGAAAAAAAAAGAAGCAAGTTACACAGGCATTTCTTACTGGCTGAACTATTGACATTAAGTCGGTTACAACTGTTCATTATCACCACCGCCGCCGCCACCACCACCACTACTACCACCACCACCACCATCATCATCAAGTGTCTTTTCGGCTGTCCTGCTTTTCCACATCTTACAATCTCAAACGGCATGCATCATTTCGTATGCTCGTAACATCCTCTGGCGCCATGACACAAGGCTGTCAAGAATTTTCACTCGTTGTCTTCCTTTGTCTCTCTTTCCACAAATCTTTGCAGTTTTTACAAGTGTTTGTCTTCTCATAATGTAGCCAAAATATAATGACTGCCTCTGTCTAGTACTCATGACATGTTGTCTCGGTGTCCAAGACTCTTTCAGAACGTTTAGATGTCTAATTTTGGCTGTCCAAGGAGTTTTCAGTATTCTTCTATAAAACAATATCTCTAAAGCTTCAAGGTATTGTTTTGCCTGTTTAATAATTGTCCAGGATTTGCAGCCGTATGTTAGAACTGGTTCTATGTAACACGCAAGAACTCTTTTCCTAACCACCAATGACAAGGACTTATTGCATAAGATGTTCTTCACTTTATAGAATGCAGTTTTGCTTGTCCTATTGTGTTTTTTATCTCAGTGATACATCTTCTATCTGATATTATCCATGTGCCTAGATATTTGAATTTCTGCACTTGCTCCAAAATAACACCATTTACTTTAATTGTTTATTTAGTCACGATCTGTTTCATTGATATCACCTTTACTCCTATCTTCCAGTTATTCAAGCTAAGGTCTATTGTTTTGTTCCCTTTCAATAACCACTGTAACTATTATTCCGTTTAGTTAACCTGACTTGTTGCTATCCACACGGCGTAATCAGCATAACGTAAGTTATTTATATTATGTCCACCAACCAGGATAATTGGCATATTTTATGTAGATCTGACTAAAAACTATAAGTTCACTGCACAATGAGAACAAAGCAGGATAAAGTACGCATATTTGTCTGGCGACCTTCTTACAACAGTTAGCTTCAAAGAACGCACACAGGACAGTGCGTGGTTGGGGGTCGCTATTTTCTTTATTTAAGGTAGTCTCCGTGGCGAAGTGGTCAAGCCGTTTGACTTGGGCTCCGAAGGTTGTGGGTTCGATTCCGGGCCGCGTCCTTTGGTTCACGAGTGAACATTTTTTGGAGACTCCTGTGGGTCGTCGCTAGAGCTACGGAGTTCGTGTCTTGTGCGACGCTTTCCGCGTTGCGGAAAGAGA
>JACEFZ010007071.1:205000-285000 GCA_014155875.1 Cepaea nemoralis
CAATAATTGTTCATGTTTTCAGCTGTTATTTTGTCAATGTTTCCATTGAACAAACTTGTATCGAGGTGTTAGCTGTTTCTTAAATTGTTCTGTACATAATTGTTCCTTTATGTTGTGGCCTGCTCACAATCTGAAACTTGATGGCATCATTTTATGCCTTGAAAATTGATAATCAGCGTTATTTGTCATGTGATACACATACACGGCTCCGTGGCGAAGGCGTTCATGATCCCGCTTACTGCGTTTGAAACACAGCTGCGGGTGATTTGGTAGCTGACCGCCTTGCATTGGGTTTTTTGTAAAATGTTATGGATGTCTGTCGTTCAGAAAGCAATGGCTAAACTACTGAACGTACACTTGCCAAGAGATCACATACAGCCACAAAAAATGATGGGGTTGACTGCGACGTCCTATAACGGATATGCAACTAAGTAACTTTAACACAGACATATCAGTCGAGGCCAATGAGACAGTTCATAAATAAGTTCACATGTATTGTGTGGAGTAGAAGCAGAAGGAAGAAGAAGAAACCAGAGGCCCCACTAGACAACATAACCATTGAAAGCTATAGTCAACGCCACCGGGATTCGAACCTGTCACCTTCAAATGACAACGCCTCGCTACAGGAACAAGTGTGCTTCAAACGGGGGTGGGGGGGGGGGGGGGTGTCTAGATTGTCATGCGTCGGAGTACACTAGTTGCACATATGAATTTATATATGTGTTTTTGGGTTGTATATTGTCAAAGTTGTCCCAAACATACCACAATAAAAGTCATTGCGTTGTTGTCATTTTAAAATGTACACCATTGTGAGCCACAAAGAGTTAAAATAGCACACGTATGAGGCTAAGGAAGATTAAGTATAGAACAATTGTAAACAGTGGGTTAATTTGATATATTGGATATCAGGCTGTGATAGCAGGTCTGCATGGTCGAATGGATAAGAAAGCGTGTTCTTAAACATCCGGTGTGTTGATGCCGGGGTAAGCGGTTCAACCCCTACACCGGACAGCTGGACAAAAATGTTGACCTGTCGTCCTTGACTTGGGGACGTACATTACAAGTACCTCTGAAGTCGGAGTAGGTTCGCCTGATGGCAAGGGACACTGTTAATAGGGAAAGTTTATCCACACGCAAAATTCAGTCCATCACTACAATAAATAGTATGTATGGACTACGCTTAAGTTCAAAGCAAACGAGCGAAAAAAAAAACAAAAACTGATGACTTCCTATTGTACCTTGCGGTGTAGGACAGGGGGCGGGGGAAAATTAAAGATAGTGCAGTCACCTTGAACTATGTAGGTCAGGGTGTTTATTTGGTTTGCCACCCGACCAAAAAAAAAAAAAAAAAATCCACCACCTTATCCGGGGTTCGAATCCGTTTCTAAACATTCAGCCAAATTATCCTCTGTATTGGATATAAACATTGAAAGTAACAATCAGTTAAGGTAATATATTGGATATAAACATTGAAAGTAACAATTAGTTAAGGTAATATGTTGGATATCAACATTGAAACAATTAGTTAAGGTAATATATTGGATGTCCGTTTCCGTGACGAAGGACGCGGTCCGTAAATACTCTTAACAGCGTTTGAAACACAGCTATGCGCTATTTGGCAGCAGACCGCGTATGGGAGTCGGTCGTTCAGAAAGCAATGACAAACTACTGAAAGTAAACTTGCCAAGACATCACAAAAGCAGTAAAATGCTGGCGTTAGACAGCGATGTCATGAAAAGGATATATTAAAAACAATAAATTGTATATAAACATTGAAAGTAACAGCTAGAAACAGCCGATTAAAGTAATATATTGCACATAAACTTTTAAAGTAACCACTATAAATGGTTTATTAAAGTAATATATTGGAAAGAAACAGTTAAGGTAACAACTAGAAAGAGTCGGTAACAGAATAATTTTGATACATATATTTAAAGTAACGACTAGAACTAATCGGTTAAAGTCATATGCTGGAGGGAACAACTGAAAATAACAAGAAAGAGTCGGCTAAGATAATAAATTAGATAGCAACAGGAAAAGTAACAACAAGAGAGTGTCGGCTAATATAATACATTAGATAGAAACATTTACGAGTAAAATAACAACTGTAAATGGTACCTTAAGATAACAAGTTGGATAGAAACAAGTAAAGTAATAACTAGAAAGAGTCTGTTCAAGTCTTAATTGTCCCCTGACCGAAAGAGTGTGGCAGGCTAAGAGTGGTTTACTACAAAAAGAGTAACTGATTCACTGATTCAGTGACAAGCAAAAAGTTGGTTTAGACCAAACATGGGACACGATCAAATGAACAAGTATTACAATGTACATTTCCGTTCACTGAGCATTGAAATTGTGGAAGATGCTAAGAAACAAAACAAATAACACGATACTTCTAGTGTGGCGATATATCGTCCTTCTGTCTAAATGGGAGGTCGCATGTGGTGATATATTATCCATCGACACTGAATCAGTTAGCGTAAGGTGGG
The DNA here is from genome assembly GCA_014155875.1 of Cepaea nemoralis. NCBI lineage: Eukaryota > Metazoa > Mollusca > Gastropoda > Stylommatophora > Helicidae > Cepaea > Cepaea nemoralis. The sequence goes on from JACEFZ010007071.1 coordinate 207,487, forward strand.
CTGCTGGGTGCATCATCATTATCATGTGCCTTGATTACTGGCTTTAACGATCTGGCTGTTCCATCAGAACGTGTAACAGGTCGTGTGATGACACCTTTCTGTGTCATGGCAGCAGGCATTCAAGAATCTTTTCTCGCTGTCTATCTGTATCTCTCTTTCCACAAATCTTCCCAGTTGTCACCAAATGTTCCAGATTTGTGTGTGTGTGTTTTAAAGAGGGAGTCTTCCGTGGTGAAGTGGTTAAACCGGGTTGCCTGGCGCTCCGATGGTTGTGGGTTCGATTTTGGTCTAACATCGTTCGGTTCACGAGTGCAAGCTTCTCGGCGTTGGAGCTCCGGAGTTCGTGCTTTGTGCGACACTTCGGCAAGCCGTCCTGAGGAAACCTGTCCGAGCCGTATGGGATAAAACCCGGTGCAATGAAGTCGATCTTTTTGAAAAACAGTCTTTTTAGATGACTCATTTTGGCTATCTAAGGAATTGTCAGTATTATTCTGTAACATCACATCTCTAAGATCTCAAGAGATGGTTTCTGCTTGCTTACTAACTGTCCACGATTGACACCCATACTTAAAAAACTGAAACCACTCAGAAGTTTAAGTCTTAAGACACGACATGCCCAAGAGTTGCAAAGGCAGTTTTGATCCGGTCGCAAAAGCAACGAAATCGCTACAAACAGAACACCCCCCTCCCACCGTGGCTAGACAATAAACACTCCCTTTCTGTATTAGCAACAGCAGAACAAGAAACACAAATTCATATATTACAACTCAACTCTGACCTTTAACCTGTAGGCTTCTCTTCTAATCCACACTGAAAATGTATCCTTAACCCTACCCCCTCCCAACTTCACCACTAAATTGCCTCGCTGTTCGCTCCTAGGCCCATCATTCCCTCTTCCAAATTGGAAGGTATACCCACTTTGTGTGCATATCTTTCAGTTAGTTTGCTGTTGTAAGCTTGTTTCATCTCGCCCGAGTCCCTGTTTAAAAAAAAAAGAAAAAAGCCCCAGAATTCCTGTTCTTCGTTAAACTGAAACACATATTCCGGTTTCTGCTCGGGGGCGTACACACTTAGAAATTGTGTCATTTTAGATCACATACATGCTTTGTTCTTTTCTGACGAACTATTTAAGATTTATAATACATACATATTAGATCACATACATGCTTTGTTCTTTTCTGACGAACTATTTAAGATTTATAATACATACATATTAGATCACATACATGCTTTGTTCTTTTCTGACGAACTATTTAAGATTTATAATACATACATATTAGATCACATACATGCTTTGTTCTTTTCTGACGAACTATTTAAGATTTATAATACATACATATTAGATCACATACATGCTTTGTTCTTTTCTGACGAACTATTTAAGATTTATAATACATACATATTAGATCACATACATGCTTTGTTCTTTTCTGACGAACTATTTAAGATTTATAATACATACATATTAGATCACATACATGCTTGTTCTTTTCTGACGAACTATTTAAGATTTATAATACATACATATTAGATCACATACATGCTTTGTTCTTTTCTGACGAACTATTTAAGATTTATAATACATACATATTAGATCACATACATGCTTTGTTCTTTTCTGACGAACTATTTAAGATTTATAATACATACATATTAGATCACATACATGCTTTGTTCTTTTCTGACGAACTATTTAAGATTTATAATACATACATATTAGATCACATACATGCTTTGTTCTTTTCTGACGAACTATTTAAGATTTATAATACATACATATTAGATCACATACATGCTTTGTTCTTTTTTTTTGACGAACTATTTAAGATTTATAATAAACAAATGTTAGGTCACGTACATGTTTGTTCATTTCTCACGAACTACTTACGATTTATAATACATATATAGTAAATCACATACACGCTTTGTTCATTTCTGACGAACTACTTACGATTTATACTCCATCCATCCATCAATCCATCCATCCATCCACCCACCCACCCATCCATCCATCATGAGCCATGCCGGTAAGCGTGGACGGTCATGATTCGCCATTTCACTCGATCACCAGAGTCGTGGATCAAACTCAGTGTTCTTGTCTCGACCATGCCACATGGTCAAGCCATCCAGGTATTTACTTCTCTGTCTTCGCCGTGTTCTCTTCCCCTCGATCTTGCCAGATGTCACCAAGTTCTCAAATTTATTTCTTCTCATAACGTGTCCAACAAATTGTGACTGTCTACGTCTAATGGCTCTAATCAGTTTACGATTTTCATTTGTTTCTTGTAGGAATTGGTCGTTGGTTTCTCTGTCTGTCCTTTCTATTCTTTGCATTCGCCGCAGAAACCATATTTCCACAGCCATCATATGTTTTCAGATTGACTGCTCATTGTCCACGCTTCACAAACACAAAAGTACAGGCTCTATGTAGCACCTCAACACTATTTTTATTGTAGCAATTGTCATCTACGATTTATAATTCATAAATATTAGATCACATACATGCCTTATTCATTTATGACGAACTGCTCGAATTTACTATTTGTAATATATACATTTTAGGTCACATATACATTTTTGTTCATTTCAGATGGGATATTTACGATTTATAATACATATATGTTATATAACATACACGCTTTGTTCATTTCTGACGAACTGTTTACAGTTTATAATACGAAAATGTTAGGTCACATAATGCTTTGTTCATTTATGACAAACTACTCAAGATTTATAATACATAAATAATTGATCACATACATGCTCTGTTTATTTCTAACTATTTACGTGAGCCGCTTACCTTGCGTTCCAAACACGTCGGTGACCGATTTGGCAGCAGACCGTGTCACGCTGGGGTTTTAACATGTTGGTATGGGAGCCGGTCGTTCAGAAAGCAATGGCAAATTACTGAACGTAAAACTTGCCAAGACATCAACAAAAGCAGTAAAATGCTGGTGTTGACAGCGATGTCCTGTAAATAGGATATGCAAAAGAAAATTATATATATATATATATATATATATATATATATATATATATATATATATATATATATATATATATATATATATATATATATATATATATATATATATATATATATAATTTTTGTCGAACTATTTACGAGTTATAATAAATACATGTTAGGTAGCACTGGACTGATATTTGCATATGAATTAGCTTTTCCTAATACCAGTGTCCCTCGCCATCAGGCGAAACCACTCTGACTTCTGAGGTACATATATTTTATGTCCCTAACTCAAGGACGAGAAGTCAACATTTTAGTCCAACTGACCGATGTAATGGTTGGACCCCCTACCTCAGCATCAACACAGCGGAAGTTTACGAGCCAGCACTATTATCCATTCGGCCAGGCTGACCTCATAGCAAGCCTGCATGCTAGCCCGGTGTTCTAATCTCCTTCAATGTGGTGGAGTGTTTGAACTGATGAGTGTTGCCAGGTTGATCCAGACTAAATAAGCACCAAGAAATATCATGGGCAGTAAAAGTGTCAACAGAAATTAAACCTAGAACAAACATAAACCTAGTACAAATATAAACCTAATACAAACATAAATATAGTGCAAACAAAAACTTAGTACAAACATAAACTTAGTACAAACATAAATCTTGTACAAACACAAACCTAGTAAACATAAACCTAGTACAAACATAAATCTAATACAAACATAAATCTAGTACAAACATAAACCTAATACAAACATAAATCTAATACAAACATAAGCCTAGTACAAATATAAACCTAATACAAACATAAATCTAGTACAAACATAAACCTAGTACAAACATAAACCTATTATGAACATAACAGAAATTAAACCTACGAGAAACATAAAACATCTCAATCCAACGCTTAATCAGCACTGCTGTATGGATCAGGAATATAGAATCAACGAATCAGCAGAAAACGAGCAGCAGAATCAATCAGCTTGACAAGAAGATGATCACGAGTAACTAAGTAAACGTTGCGGTCAAAACCTTCGTCGGCTTACAAACAGCAAACACACACCGATACAGCTACATGAACAGATCATGAACATAGAGCACGATAAAAGCAGTTACAGATAAACTACACACATTCTTAGAATATGGCAAGCTATAACACTTCACACTGGGGGGGGGGGGAGAGAACTTTATCGGCACTGTTCGATAGTGGTGTCATTGTCATAATGAAAACAGCATGTGACAGCAATGTTACTAATGATTACCATAATATAACAGGTTCTTTCCAGAACGATGCCTAGTGGGCGATCAAAGGCAGAAGAAGAAATGAACGAACGAACGAATGAACGAACGAACGAATGAACTTTATTTTCAGTGGATCATAAATTGGGCACGCATACCCGTCTTACATTCGGCCCTTCACATCACTCATCTTTCGTTCATCAATGATGTATTGTGTGTATATATTCACGTAGGAAAAATAACATTGTGAAATGAAAGTTGTGAATATAAACAATGCATATTACCATGTTATGAGGCAGACAGGCAGACACAGATACACAGGTACATGCATAAACACATACATAATAACTGCATACATACTTACACCATTTACACAAACACCCACAGTTATGCGCACACTGAATAACGCACAAATACACACCCCCTCACATACACATATTCTCACTCACAATCAAAAGGTCACTAACTAAAGTTTACTTACATACATATATAATTTCTCTCTCACGGAGGCAGAGCGAGAGCGATACACAGAGAGAAACACACGCACAGAGAGAGAGAGAGGGAGAGAGAGAGAGAGAGATAGAGAGAGAGAGAGGGAGAGATAGAGGGAGAGAGGGAGGGAGAGAGGGAGGGAGGTAGCGGGTAGACAAGCGGAGGGTACATCACTTCTATCCATGTCATATAATATTGCCGATTTGTCATCTACCCCGCTGCAGGGTTCCACACCGACCTTGTCAAAATCTGAAAAAAAGAAATATTCCTGTCAACAACGACCCTTTTCTAGTGGCTGAAAATTCTCCGGCGCCTTTCATTTCAGGCTGCAGGATCTCCTTTTTCGCGGAAACCTGATCTGCGTGCAGTATAAATACAATCTGTGACAGGTCGAGGCGTCATCTTACCCTTATAGATACCGCAATACCTGAATTAGGGTTCTACGAGGCTTGATCATGAGGTGAGGGGTAACCGTAATGGTGGGAACGTATCTTTGGATCGTCTGGAGTAGACGAGAGAGCGCTGGTTTGCGGCAAGTGAAATTACAACGTTGTAAAAAGAAGTACACAGTAAGTCAAGTAAAGGGCTGTTTTCAATGCATTGTGGAGTATTGGGGATATAGTACTTCTTCTTATAGTCCACGCCGTGTGGCGTTGGTGATCATGTCTGTCCACAGCCTTCTGTTTCGTGTGCTGCCATCTTCGTATAGTCCATGCCGTGTGGCGTTGGTGATCATGTCTGCCTACAGCTCTCTATCTCGTGTGCTGCCAGTAATTTCTGATATTAATGTTTCTTCATGCTATATTAAATTGTGTAGTATTTTATCTCTTGGTCTCCCTTTACCTCCCCTCTTACTTTCCTGATGTAACGACAGACTCCAGCTTTCCTCTTCTCGTGACGTGCCCTAAGAATGTGAACTGTCCTCTTCTGATGGGAGTAACCGGCTTTTACCTCCTGCAACATTTCCTCTCACCCATTTCAGGCTGGATCTCCTGGGAACTAGATAGGGGTCCGGGTTCAACCCGAGCAGAGGCAGGATTATTTTTTTCCTACCTTTGGGGTCGACCCCCCTCTTAAAAATTAGCAGTGGAAAGGAGAGGCCATCAATGGACATCCGAGTAAACGGGGAGATACTAGAACATCCTAGTGAACGGGGAGATACTAGAACAAGTAACACGTTTCTCCTATTTTGAACATGTAGTAACAGATGATGGCAGAAGTGAGACAAAAAATCACAAAGAGAATAGGAATGACTAACATGTTTTCAACACCATGAAATCAGTATTAACGTCTAGAGAGATTATCAACGCATTAAACACATGAAAAATGTCACATGTTATGAATAATCAACACTGCTGAATGGCTCAGAGGCTTTGGCAATGAAGAAACAAATAAAAACTGGAACAAAGGCCCTGGAGATGTGGATATATAGAAGAATGTATCTTAATTCATGGAAACAAAAACTATCAAACAGAGGTTCTAGAAAAACTTGGAACGAAGAATTGATGAATGAAAAACAAGAACAAGAGGCAAGTGAAATATTTCTGCCACGTTAAAAGACATAACTCTCTTTTAAAACCACACTAGAGGCCAAGGCTGAAAGCAAGCGAGCAAGAGGTAGACAATGATACAAGTGGAAAGATAACACCAAGAGATTGACAAACAGCAGTCTGTCAGAATGTACAATCAATTCGAGAAACAGACAGTGTTGGAGATCTATCACAGCCAACCTTCATTGTGGAGACGGCACCTGGTTAATTGATTGATAATACTTAGCATTATTCTTGTCAGTTATTCTAATTACTCAAATGACACTTTCAATAATTCACGTGGACACAATGATCTTCAGCGTGTAATCAATAAAAGGACGTTAGATCACTTACGCCAATTTAAACAGCTCTTGTGTTTTTTGTAAACAAGTCTAACCTCGCATACGGCCAATGGACGCAATTTCAATAATTAGCTATGGGACACATGATCGACAGCTGTGATATTTGCTTTTCTGCATGCCAACATCGGAATTCCCTATCGTCCGGCGCCTGGTCTGTCCCCTCAAAGCTGCATTCTTTTTATGTCCGATCGTAGTTCTTACCTTAACTCTTGAGGCTGTGTGTCCCAGGACACTGTGTGTCGGATGAGTTACAGTAATAGATTGTGAAATATATATCTTCGTCATCGCGTGCTCTGGATTATGGCGCAGGAGGTCATGTTTATTTAAGTTCTCACAGATTTCGGTTAGTTTAGTTCTCACAGATCTCAGTTCTTAAAGATCTCACAGATCTCAGTTACCAAAGATCTCAGTTATTTAAGTTCTCACAGACCTCAGTTATTTAAGTTCTGACGTTCTCTGGACATCAGATGATGTGGCGGTTTCCCCACGGCTTCCACGCCTACCCGGGGATATGTTACCTTCACCGTTGACAGCAATTTCCAACTGTCAGGACGGCTGAGTTCCATGCTATGCTAAGTCGCAGAGTCCTCCTGTTTTCGCTCTTATCCAAAAAGCCTATGTATTCATCTCACTACCCAAGAGATCAGGGAGGGTTGATATCATTACACGGGTCTTTGAAAAATTTCCAGCAGAATGCTGAAATTATATAGGGACCTTCTGAGCTTGAGACGGATGCTGTAACCTCTCAGCCAATCCCCCCCCCCCCAGTGGCATGCAAAGGTTCTTTGATGCCCGGGGCCAACCCCTCGATTGGATGCCCCTAAATTGTTCTTTATCTCATTCATTCCTCCTCCCCCCGACTGCACTGTGCTGCCCCCTCTCCCTAGCTGGATCCCGCCCCCTCTCCCTAACTGGATTCCCCCCCCCCCCCCCCCCCCCACGGGCTGGATGCCTGGAGCCGTCGCACCCCCCGCACCTCCCTCTGCACACCACTGCATCACCTTTCGTGATGATTATATACCTATAGAGAGCTGAATATAGAAAGTGATTAGTGATAAATCCGCTTTAAGAAAAGTTGTGTATGACAAATTCTTCTGTATAGGCGTAAATGCTGAACAATGATTGATGAAGTGGTGAAGAAATTGGAAGCAACGAAATCTTTAGAAGAAGGTTGAGAATGCCTGCGCAGAAAAGAGAACAGACGTGGAGGTACTGACTGCTGCTAGACTGGCAAAAGATGGCATCAATAAAATAAGGGAAAGACAAGTGGATTATATGGGAGAGTATGGACTCATAGCCTTCCAGTGGATTCACAACCACCAAATCAACACATCTCAACGTCTGCTGGGGATCGAGAGATGTGAAGAAGCAAGCCGCCCACGCCAGTTTGCAAGATATTTAACGTTAGTACTTAATATAAGAGGTCGGGACCCTTTGGGATAGTGTGTATAGTGCAGAAGAACAGACAGATCATCACGACTTGGAGAATGGTGCTACAGGGAGTGACCAAAGGATCTGGTCGACACTCAGGATTACGAGGAAAGGACAGATGGACGCATAATCCGACTGCTACTGGGACTCTTCGCTGTTGAAGATAAGGACGGAGCACGTTTGGGAATACCCCAAGTGCTATCATGTTAGTTTTTCACTCAATTCAACTTAACAGAAGAATCGCTCACACATTTTCATACTTTTCATACACGCTCTGTCTTCGCTCTTCACAAGCCAGCGAGAAGCTCCAACATTGATTATTCCAGTAGCAATTTGATATAAAGACCGGATGGCTTTTCGCTTTTCCTCTGCACCCAGAGAATCAGCCAGACCCTCTGCTCACCGCCTGCTGAGCTAGTCTGTCCAGACTTGGATACTCCGTCCGTTCAGCTGCACTTTCCACCCATTCCAGCCTGTTCATTGCCCCGCACATCTGCAAGCCCTAGGTAGAGAAACAATGATATGCTAGAACTCTCCGTTCTGCCAAGCCACGTAAGCCACACCAACCGGATTTAAAGACAATGAGTAGCAAGATTCTGGCCTATCTGTCACAGGGCTAGAAAAGGCACATCTACACACTACAATGGACTGCTATGCACCACTCTGCGACCCAATCTGCAATAGAAAACGCTGATCGTAGAAGAAGAAGTAGAAGTAGAATAACAAGAAGAAGAAGAAGAAGAAGAAGAAGAAGAAGAAGAAGAAGAAGAAGAAGAAGAAGAAGAAGAAGATTATGATTATGATGATGAAATATAATATGTTATAACAATAAAACCTTCTGGCTGTAACTTTTTAGCAAAAATACATCCTCCATTGAGCTCGATGGCGTCCGTCTGACAAAAAAAACCCAAAACAATTATGGAAACGATGATGTCGTAATAAAATAACCGGCGGCCATGGATGCTATCATCGTCACTAACACTTTTGTTAACAACATCAACCTCAAGCCATCTTCTGGAGCGGCACAATGAAGAGAAAATGGCGCGTTCCTATTGGCAGTGACAAGGTTAGTTAAGTGGGACATACCCTGGCGGTTTGCCTGTTTGTTCTGCCTCGCACGGGACCTCAAATATTTGGCTCTCATTATTTGGCGTTTTTGTTTAGCTATACGTGCGCGCTAAACGGTGACTCACTCCATACTGATAGGTCCTGGCATAATCCTCTTCTGCTCTCTCATTTGAATTTTTAGCAGTGGCGCGAGAGTGGACACACACACACACACACACACACACACACACACACACACACACACACACACACACACACACACACACACACACACACACACACACACACACACACGCACGCACGTACACACGCACGCGAGCGCATCCACATACACACTGTTACAAAGAGGATGATATGTGGTTGGCCAAAGAATAATATTGTAGACATCTATTTCAAATACACCCTCAAAAGCAAGACTATAGGCAGACAGATAGATACACAGAAAGACAGAAAGACAGACAGCCATGCAGTGAAACAGCAGTGAAACTAACTGACAGACAGACAGACAGACAGACAGACAGACAGACAGACAGATAGATAGATAGATAGATAGATAGATAGATAGATAGATAGATAGATAGATATGGTTGGGTGATATGGTTGGGTGCGGGACCCCGGGGGTTGGGCGGGGTGGGTTCGTTCTACGTCATTCAGAGTCCTAGGAGATCCCCGGCGCACTGTCCTATCCATGACCCGTGGCCACGACATATCGCAAACGTCTCTGAAGACCACGAAAATGATGCCATAATTTATAATTGTCCATATAATGATCGTATGGAGCCGTGGTTGCGTGCGCAGTGGACGGCTTGCGTGACTGAAGGCGCGTTGGTCGTTTGTTCGAATCCCCGCTGAGGTGGATTTAAAAAAAATGATCTGTGGTCACAGTTCGACGCAGCCCCTTATTGGTACTAGGAAATGTTGTGGGAAGTGAAGTCGGCCTGCCTGGTATTGACCACACCATTCTTCAAGTGCCTGATGCGGATTGTTTCTGTTCTTATCGTTGTTGTCTATGATTAAACAATATAAAATGACACAAAGTAGTGCAGCTTTACATAACAGAGTTACGACACATACAGAACGTTGCGGCGGTTAGCCTTCATCAGCAAACAAACACATTCACAAACACAACATACAGTCAAGGAGAACTCCTGTGACTACATTAGAAGGTGATGACAGGACGAGAGGAACAAATGCATGGAAAAATGGAAGCAATGAAGAGAAAATGAGAATTGACAAAATGTTAATTGAAAAGAATGTTAGTCGAAGAAAATGTTTAATAGAAAAACTGTTTATAGAGAAAAAAAACTGCATACTCACCTCACGTACGGACCTGTAAATGACTACGGAAATCTCGGGTGTATTTGTATAACGGTGCTGGATGTTACGGTTCAGTGAGCACATAGAAAGAAGGGGGCGGGGTAGGAAGCGTGTAAAATTGACCACGACCCCATTGTGTTGTTGGTCTGGGTGGACTGGTGTGCATGAACACGCGTACATACACTTCAACAGACAAACTGCTAGTGTATGTGGACATATGTACAGTCCATGCAAGAAGAGAGAGAGAGAGAGAGAGAGAGAGAGAGAGAGAGAGAGAGAGAGAGAGAGAGAGAGAGAGAGGAGAGCGAGAGAGAGACAGACAGAGAGAGACAGAGAGAGACAGAGAGAGGAAAAGTGCCTGCGACCTACCACATGGGGTATATTGTAACCTACGAAATAGTCAGTATGGTTGCTAGTCATACAACGCGCTTCAGGAGCCCCTCGCCCAGTCCTAGAGTTGTTGGGGTTGTGTAAGATCCAACCACTGGCAATGCACGTGAAGAAGGTATGCACAGATAAGCCAGATGTAAGAGGAGAGAGAGAGGGAGAGAGAGAGTGAGAGAGCGCGAAAGGGGGGAGAGAGGGGGAGAGAGAGGGAGAAGAGAGAGGGGGAGAGAGAGAGAGGGAGAGGGAGAGAGAGAGAGAGAGGGAGAGAGATAGAGAGAAAGGGAGAGAGAGGGGGAGAGGAAGAGAGAGAGGAAGAGAGAGGGGGAAAGAGAGGGAGATAGTGAAGGAGGGTGAGAGCGAGAGAGGGGGAGGGCAAGAGAGAGATCAAGAGAGGGAGAGAGAGCGCGAGAGGGAGTGAGAGAGGGAGAGAGAGCGAGAGAGAGGGAGTGAGATAGGAGGAGAGAGAGCGAGAGAGGGGAGAGCGAGAGGACTGGGCGAGGGGCTCCTGAAGCGCGTTGTATGACTAGCAACCATACTGACTATTTCGTAGGTTACAATATACCCCATGTGGTAGGTCGCAGGCACTTTTCCTCTCTCTGTCTCTCTCTGTCTCTCTCTGTCTGTCTCTCTCTCTCGCTCCTCTCTCTCTCTCTCTCTCTCTCTCTCTCTCTTCTTGCATGGACTGTACATATGTTCACATACACTAGCAGTTTGTCTGTTGAAGTGTGTCTATGTATGTACGCGTGTTCATGCACACCAGTCCACCCAGACCAACAACACAATGGGGTCGTGGTCAATTTTACACGCCTCCTACCCCGCCCCCTTCTTTCTATGTGCTCACTGAACCGTAACATCCAGCACCGTTATACAAATACACCCGAGATTTCCGTAGTCATTTACAGGTCCGTACGTGAGGTGAGTATGCAGTTTTTTTTCTCTATAAACAGTTTTTCTATTAAACATTTTCTTCGACTAACATTCTTTTCAATTAACATTTTGTCAATTCTCATTTTCTCTTCATTGCTTCCATTTTTCCATGCATTTGTTCCTCTCGTCCTGTCATCACCTTCTAATGTAGTCACAGGAGTTCTCCTTGACTGTATGTTGTGTTTGTGAATGTGTTTGTTTGCTGATGAAGGCTAACCGCCGCAACGTTCTGTATGTGTCGTAACTCTGTTATGTAAAGCTGCACTACTTTGTGTCATTTTATATTGTTTAAACTTTCACAGCTTTACCGCAGTTCCACCAAATTGTATGCATACTTGTCTATGATTAGCTTCATAAGTGATGTATGAATGAAATCATGTTTGAGAACAGTGAGATAAAAAGGCAGAATTTCTGACGGGCCTGGGTGCCCAATTCCCAACCCTATGAAAATAAAGTTGGTTGGTTCGTTCGTTTGTTCATGCGCCGATTAGTATTAGCCTTATTCGCATTAAGGCATGCATAAAGATCTTTTACTGTTTGTTTTAATTTAAAAAATTTTTTTTTTTTACATGTTATAACCGTGTGATCAGGAACAGCTCCTACCCCGAGAAGATTTGAACCTCCGGACCACAAGACCTACCAGTGAGTGCACAAGTAGCCAAGCACACGGGCACTGACAAATGAAGACAAGTAGACAAGGGAGTGGAAAGAAGACAATAAACAACCAGCTTGTATAAGGGAGTCGAACAGACGCCAAGGATTTGACGCGGGAGACAAAAGCGATACACAGCTGGGCGCAGCTACAATTGTTGTCCGTGTAGTTTAGGTGCTGTTTGTGATGTATCACTGGCGGGATATTTAGCTTGATTGTCATTATTGTCGCCACTAGGATCGTTATCATTGTTGTTATGTCTTGTTTTGTATACAGCTGACTGAACAGAGGATAAAACAGATTGAACAGAGGATAAAACAGGCTGAACAGAGGATATGACAAACGGTACGTTAGACTGCACAAAGATTACAACAGACTGAACAGAGGATACAACAGACTGCACAGAGGATACAACAGACTGAACAGAGGATACAACAGACTGCACAGAGGATACAATAGGCTGCCTTGAAAATACAACAGACTGCACAGAGGATACAATAGACTGCCTAGAAGATATAATAGACTGCACAGAGGATACAACAGACTGCCTAGAAGACAAAACAGACTGAACAGAGGATACAACAGACTGCCTAGAAGATACAACAGACTGAACAGAGGATACAACAGACTGCACAGATGATTTAACAGACTGAACAGAGGATAGGACAGACTGTACGACAGACTAAACAGAGCAAGCAACAGACTGAAGAGAGGATACAACAGACTGAACAGAGGATACATAGACTGAACAGAGGATACAACAGACTGAACAGAGGATACAACAGACTGCACAGAGGATACAACAGACTGGACAAATGATATATCAGACTGAACAGGTGATACAACAGACTGCACAGAGGATACAACAGACTGAACAGATGATATACCAGACTGCACAGAGGATACAACAGACTGCACAGAGGATACAACAGACTGCACAGAGGATACAACAGACGGAATAGATGATATAACAGACTGAACAGAGGATAGGACAGACTGTACGACAGACTGAATAGAGGATGCAATAGACTGAAGAGTGGATACAACGGACTGAACAGAGGATACAACAGAATGAACAGATGATATAACAGACTAAACAGAGGATACAGCAGACTGCACAGAGGATACAACAGACTGAACAAATGATATAACAGACTGAACAAAGGATAGGACAGACTGTACGACAGACTGAACAGATGATACAATAGACTAAAGAGTGGATACAACGGACTGAACAGAGGATACAACAGAATGAACAGATGATATAACAGACTAAACAGAGGATAGAACAGACTGAACAGAGGATACAACAGACTGAACAGAGGATACAACAGACTGAACAGAGGATACAACAGACTGAACAGAGGATACAACAGAGTGAATAGAGGATACAACAGACTGCCTAGAGGATACAATAGACTGAACAGAGGATACAACAGACTGAATAGAGGATACAACAGAGTGAATAGAGGATACAACAGACTGCCTAGAGGATACAACAGACTGAACAGAGGATACAACAGACTGAACAGAGGATACAACAGACTGAATAGAGAATACAACAGAGTGAATAGAGGATACAACAGACTGCCTAGAGGATACAACAGACTGAACAGAGGATACAACAGACTGAACAGGGGATACAACAGACTGCCTAGAGGATACAACAGACTGAAAAGAGGATACAACAGACTGAACAGAGGATACAACAGACTGAACAGAGGATACAACAGACTGAACAGAGGATACAACAGACTGCACAGAGGATACAACAGACTGTCTAGAGGATACAACAGACTGCACATATGATATAACAGACTGAACAGGGGATACAACAGATTGCACAGAGGATACAACAGACTGAAAAGAGGATGCGACTGTATAATAGACTGAATGAGTGTACATGCTGTGACAGAGTGCACAGGATATGGCAGAGTATACAGCATGACTGAGTGTACAGTATGACAAAGTGCACAGTATGATAGCGTTTGCATGATGTGACAGAGTGTACAGTATGACAGAGTGTACATGCTATGACAGAGTTTACAGAATATGGCAGAGTATACATTATGACAGACTGTACCGTATGACTGAGTGTACAGGATACGACAGAGTGTACCGATGGCAGAGTGTACAGGATATGACAGAGTGTACAGGATATGGCAGAGTGTACAGGATATGACAGAATGTACCGATGGCAGAGTGTACAGGATATGACTGAGTGTACAGGATATGGCAGAGTGTAGAGAATATGGCAGAGTATCCATTATGACAGACTGTACCGTATGGCAGAGTGTACAGGATACGACAGAGTGTACAGAATACGACAGTGTTCATTATACAACAGAATGTACTTGATACAAAAGACTGAACAGAATAGAATACTGGCCCAACAAGACACAATTTAGTGATCTATTGCTACGATGTTGTGCCTACAGTACATAAATGTTGTCACTATATGTGGTATGGTATATGCGGTATCTCAGTATATGTTGCACCTAGTATACGGTATCTCCCGGGAAGGTTAACCCGGTCAACAAATGCCCGCAGAAGTCGGATGTGTCGGCCTAACGGCGCAAGAACGCAGCTCTGCTGTAAACAGGCACAACGCAATCACATCCGGAAAAAAAAACTCCGGATGAACGAAGAAGAAGAAGTATACGGTATCTCAGTATATGTTGGACAATATTTATTGTATCTCAGTATATGTTGGACCCTATATATTGTATCTCAGTATGTGTTGTACCCCATTTATTGTATCTCACTGTATGTTATCCCGTGCTTTGTAGAAAATCACGACCAAGCCTCTCTGAGAAAATTGATATCTTTTGTGTTCTTTTGATGTTACCATGATCAGTTTGGCCTGCAATAGATTATGTATGCAAATTTATGGTAACTTTTCTTGTCTGGTTCTATTTCTTAACTGGCATTTTTTGCACCATTTTGCAGACACTTAATCACCGCATGCTTTCGATTTATAGCCGACTAAGATACATGTGTTTTTCCGCGTTACTTGACTTACATGATTCGTGTTTTCTGTACTAGAAGCTGCTTTTATTCCTAATTCTTTTTTTCCCTGCTTATATTCATATTGTTCTGCTTCAAATTTCTTCTTCTTCTTTTTGTTGTTTTTTTATGTGTCTACTTTATTTGAAAATTCTCCTGTGCTTCTTACTTCCTTTCTTTCTCACGTTTTCTTTAGAACTGCATTTCTGGTTTATATTAATTTCTGATGATTATTTTTCCTATTGTGTATTATTCCTATTCCTACTGCTTTTCTGTTGTCTTAATTTTTAACTGCTTAGTTAGTACTACCACTACGATTACCACCACCACCACCACCACCACCACGACCACCACCACCACCATCACCACCACCACTACTACTACTACTACTACTACTACTACTACTACTACTACTACTACTACTACTACTACTACTACTACTACTACTACTACTATTACTACTACTACTACTACTACTACTACTACTACTACTACTACTACTACTACTACTACTACTACTACTACTACTACTACTACTACTACAACATTTACTACTACTGCTACTACTACTACTACTACTACTACTACTACTACTACTACTACTACTACCGTTCCAACTAGTAGTACTACTACTACTAGTAGTAGTAGTAGTAGTAGTAGTAGTAGTAGTAGTAGTAGTAGTAGTAGTAGAGGTGGTGGTGGTGGTGGTGGTGGTGATGATGTCATTGTAGTAGTAGTACTTCTTCTTCCTCTACTACTACTACTACTACTACTACTACTACTACTACTACTACTACTACTACTACTACTACTACTACTACTACTACTACTACTACTACTACTACGACTACTATTACTACTACTGCCTCTCCTTCCGCTGTCATTGCTAGCACTACCACAACTTCTACTGTCACTGCTAATACTACCACAACTTCTGCTGTCACTGCTAGCACTACCACAACTTCTGCTGTCACTGCTAGCACTACCACAACTTCTCTACTGTCACTGCTAGCACTACCACAACTTCTGCTGTCACTGCTAGCACTACCACAACTTCTGCAGTCACTGCTAGCACTACCACAACTTCTCTACTGTCACAGCTAGCACTACCACAACTTCTGCAGTCACTGCTAGCACTACCACAACTTCTGCAGTCACTGTTAGCACTACCACAACTTCTGCAGTCACTGCTAGCACTACCACAACTTCTCTACTGTCACTGCTAGCACTACCACAACTCTGCAGTCACTGCTAGCACTACCACAACTTCTGCAGTCACTGCTAGCATTACCACAACTTCTGCTGTCACTGCTAGCACTACCACAACTTCTCTAATGTCACAGCTAGCACTACCACAACTTCTGCAGTCACAACTAGCACTACCACAACTTCTGCAGTCACTGCTAGCACTACCACAACTTCTGCAGTCACTGCTAGCACTACCACAACTTCTGCTGTCACTGCTAGTACTACCACAACTTCTGCAGCGACTTTTTCAACCCCACCCCGTCTTCTCCCTCTCTATTTCCCTGAACACAACACAGAGCCGCGAACCAATATTAGTGCTACAACAACCGCCGCTAAAAAACATGACACCGATCTGTCATCGCTCTGTTTTCACATTCCGAGCCCGACTTTGTCTTCCAAGAGTTGTGCTTTTTTTTTATTTCTGTAAAATTTAAAGTTCTTTTACATACGTGGTGTCTTCTACCCGAGCAACAAAATACAGTTCTTCTTTCTTGATCTTTTATTTTAAATTAAAACCTGTCCTCTCTTTGTCTGCATCTCCCAAAAAATCTACAAATCTTTCAGTCATAACTGGATGCGTTTTTATTTTCTATTTTTCGCGCCAACACTGTTTTAATGTTTTAGATATCATCATCATTATCATGTGCCCTGCTGAATGTCGTTGACTGTGTGTCTTCGCAGATCTCGGTTCTTGGTGTTCTGGATTATTCCATTACATCATGTGACCAGATCACGTGTCCTTGCTGATATATTAACAGATTCAGTGCCAAACAAAACATAGATTTGGACTAATTGAAATGGATGGCGAAAAATTGGCAGTAGGGGTGTGTCACAGTTATGACTTAAAAGCTGTTAATATGGTTGCAAACATGTTGTATTATAACGCAGTGACAATATTTCGGCGATATATAAGTCTATGGCATATGCGGGAAGTCGCTAGCTCTAGTTCAGGAGAACGGCACAGGGCTAACACACATGGAATTGAACGCTGTGACGCAATACGACCAGCACAAGAACAGAAATACTTAACGATGATGATGATAAAAGAGCTGGTATCCATTTTTAACTGGACTGACTTGAGATACCAGGTACATGTGAAACATCAGATGCGATGTGGTTTCGAACCCATGTGCACTGGGCCGACAGGTTATAGTATAATTAAGTTAAAGTAGGAATAAAATTAGTTGAACTGCGGTAAAGCTGTGGCAATGTAAACAGTATAAAATAAAACAAAGTAATGCGGCTTTACTATGGTAATTTCAAGAGAAGGAATGGCTAAAAACTCTGGCCACATACAAATAGATAATATGACCATCGCTTACACTCTGGAAATAAATGGCCGTAGACCCCGAGGTAGACTAAGAAGACGGTGGAGAGATAATATATATACAGACCTACAAGCACTTGGAATCAACGACTGGCAAGAGAAGGTCAATAAGAGAGACGAATGGAGACGGATTGTATCTGCAGCAAAGAACCTCAATGGCTCGGAACACTGTAGAAGAAGAATGCGGCTTTACATAAACAGTTACGGAAAACATAGTTTTCCCGTAATTGTTTTCGTAATATGTTTTCCGTAGTAACTTATGTCGCCTCTAAGAAGAAAGAAATACAACGATGTAATATACGGGTAAATGTTAAACAAGTGAATCGGTACAATTATCTCGGAACAGTCATAACATCTGATGGTAGGTGCCTTGAAGAGATTAGAACAAGAATCACTATGGCAAAGGTAGCCTTTTGCTAGATGGAAAACATACTGACCAATACAATGATGTCAATTGCAAAAAGAAAAAGAGTGTTGAAGTGCTACATAGAACCTGTATTTTTATATGATGTGAAGTGTGGACAATGGGCAGACAAGCTGAAAAACACCTGATGGCTGTGGAAATGTGGTTTCTGAGAGAAATGCAAAGAATGCCATGGACAGACAGAAAAACTAATGAGCAATACCTACTTTCGCACCTTGCCGTCTTGACAGACGATAGTTTGTGCTTTAAAAAGGCATAATAACTTTTACCTATGGCAGTAGCGAATGTGACTGATAAGGCCAATTCGTGCTGTAAATGTTCGTTCACAGTGGTGCATGTGAACACGTGGTCATTTCCACCACCATGCACCATCTTGCGTCTCACAAGCTCGGTGTGTGACTTATCTGCAATAATTTTCTCCTTTGTCTTTATTCCAACAAGAAGCAAGTAAAAACAGTAAACTGATTAGATAAATCCAACCCAAGCACTTCATCGGCGCTGAAGTACGTGTATTGAAGCAGTGGTGACTATATCATAAAATGATACATTTTTTCTGTACTTTTTCAGAATATAAACACTTTAAAAAAAATTAAAGGTTTTAATTTTAAACCCCTTGTGTGTGTATGTGTGTGTGTGTGTGTGTGTGTGTGTGTGTGTATGTGTGTGTGTGTGTGTGTGTGTGTGTGTGTGTGTGCTCACCCTTCAGTCATTTGCAGCATTTCCCTGATATCAGTCGCATATCATAGTACTTGTGTCTCTTCAATGTTGTTATGCATTATTTTTCTGTAACGTTGATTTTTGTACGGTAATTGATGCAAGAATTATCTTACTTGTTATGTTGGAGATTGTCACTCTGTTGCTGTTCAGAAGGAAATAAATATACATTTGAGTTGCCTTTCATTTCGACTCGTCAGTCTGAGGTTGTGAAGGTTGGCCTAGGGCCCTTATAGTCTGTACACTCATCTGTAGCTTGACACTACACCACATGACATCGATGGGGCGATGTATAATTAGCGGTCGTCCTCACCGGAAAACGAACCATCTTTCTTTATTCTTTATACCTCTCTTCTTTCTCCCCCCCCCCCTCTCTCCCCTCTTTCTAATCTTCCTACTATCACACACACTATATATATGTAATTTGTTCCGGTCTCCCTGGCCTAGGAGTTAACGTCTTTCTCTGTAATCCCGTATATTCTCGTGAGTAACGTAACCTGCGCGAGAATCGGTAGCGGTTCTCGCCGCGTTGGTAACTTAGGGTATGTGATCCTGTCGCTCAGAAAGCCATGACAAACTACTGAGCGTAATCTTGCCTACTACATCAACAGCAGCTGAAAAATGATGATGTTGACTGCAGCGACATGTAAGGGATATGCAAATATATATCCGATTGAGATGAAATTTTCTACATATTTTCATCTCATTCCCGTGCAGCCAACTGTCATAGTTTGTTAGTGTACAAACAGTTATTTACTTAATAAAATTTAATATTTTAACTTACATTATAATTTATATATAGCGAGGGAACTTAACTTAAGAAAAGTTATATCAAGGGACATAACGTTTAATAGCATTGCTATATATTTTATATATAATTGTTGCATTGTTATCAAAGCTTTATAAACTGTTTGTCTACAGTTATTTACAGGCATATGCGTTATAATATATAATGATAAAATCTTTAAGGCATTTTCAAAGTTTTCATAAAAATAATGCATGTATTTTAAATAAGTGAAAAATTTTTTAACTCATCTTTTTATGATTAAAGAAGTTATCTACAGTCATGTAGGTGATTAAAATACAGTTTTCACTAACAATAATATACGTTAGAATTTTATTTCTGTACTTTTTTGGGAGTGGAACTTTTGAATTAATCGAAGCATTTGTTTTTTCCGTTCGCTCGGCTGGGAGAAGGTCAGTACACAATTCACATGTGTATATGCTTGATTTTGTTTTTGTTTAAAAACACAAGGTTGGCCGCGTGTGCGGTCAACATCAGGTTTTCCCAACATTTCATTCAATGCTGTGAGTGTGAAAGAGAACACATGGTGTGTGGAAGGACATTTTTTTTTCTCCATACTTTATGCATACTATTTAAATATGTCATTTGATGTGTGAATGCCCTGTTAAACAGACCTACACAAATACTAGACAGACAGACAGACAGACAGACAGACAGACAGACAGATTGATCCCTGCCAGGTCAGCTAGTGTGTATATATATATATATATATATATATATATATATATATATATATATATATATATATATATATATATATATATATATATATATATATATAATTTTGAAAAATTAATAAGGAAGACGTTACAGCACAATAAGAAAACTAGTTGACACCAAGCAATTCAGTTGTCCGTCTCTGAAGGAGGAAATAGACCGCATTCATTCATCCAATATCATATCCCGCAAGAACCCCGCTCCCATTACAACCGTACGGAAAACTTCTCGGTCAAAAGCAAGATGTCCCGCGTCCGATAATGATGTTCTTGGAACTCGTCTATAACATTCATATTCAAAGGCATTTGTGCGCTGTTCAGCTTGTTTAGTAAGTGTCCTGGTCTCACAGGCGTATGTTGCAATGGGAAAGATGCATGCTCTTAAGAATCAAATTTTTGTAGTTCTATCTGCCCCACCCCACAATTTATTCAGTTGATTTAGTTTTTGAATAGCAATAGAAATTTGTCTTTTAATTTCCTTAATTCTATCACTATTGTTCGTAATTAATGACCCAAGATATTGGAGATTTTCTACTACCTCCAAGTTGTCCTCATTAACATATATTTCTTTCTCCAAATTAGTTTTATCTGTATGCATTATCTTTGTTTTTGCTATGTTAAGACATAAGTTGTGATGTTCACTATTCTTTAGGGTTGAGATTATTAGCTTTTCTATACCATTCTGTGATGTGGATAGTAATACTATATCACCAGCACATCGAATCTGTGATATTTCACGACCACCGATATTTAGGGCAAAAATAGACCGTACATGAAGCAATTCAGTTTTCTAAGTCTACAAGACGATAACTAACTGAAACCAAGCAATTCAAACTCCGTAAGCTTCCCGAACTCACATCAAGGTGCATCTTCGTTAGCACAAGAATCGGAATTATAAGTGATCTAATTTATAACATCAAATGGAGGAGACACAACAGAGATTAAGAGCAGAATGGGGCAAGCAAAAGATGCATCTCAGAAAATGAAAAGTATCTTACGCATGCAGTAAGTCATTATCACTAAATGAAGAAAGAGAATGCTGGAGTGATATATAGAACCTGTTTTACTGTATGGCAGTGGATCTTGGAATGTAAATGAACAAATTAGGACGAACTTAGAAGTAACGGAGATGTGGTTCTTGAGGTGAATGTTGCGAATTCCTTGGACTATCAGAAAAACTAACAACAACAGCCTGCAAGAGGTTAATAAAATCACAACAAGCTGGCCTAGTGGTAGTGTGATCAAATCTCCATCGAGGCAAGAATTTAGCAAACAAAGAAATTAACGTTGGTTCCAAGGGACACTGCCTAACCCGGTTATCAGGAAATGTCCAAAGATGTTCATGATGCCGGTCAGATACTGACCACACCAACAGTCGAGCACCGAGTGGTGTATAACATATGCAGTTAACACCATATATCTAACACGTTGCATGTCGTTGGAACTGTTTACAGATTTATTTTGTGAATATAAGGATTGAAGTTATAGTTCACATTCAGGTACTTGATTGTGGGTACAAGAATATGAATTAGAGTTCACATTAAGTTAGTATCTATATAATTAACATTTGAATTATAGTTGACATTAAGTTAGTATTTATATAACTGAAATATGAATTATAGTTCATACTAAGTTAGTAACTATATAACTAAAATATGAATTATAGCTCATACTACGTTAGTATCTATATAACTAAAATATGAATTATAGTTTATATTAAGTTAGTATTTATATAACTAAAATATAAATTATAGTTCACACTAAGTTAGTATCTATATAACTAAAATATGAATTATAGTTCACATTAAATTAGTATCTATATAACTAAAAAATAAATTATAGTTCACATTAAGCTAGTAATTATTTAACTAAAATGTGAATTATAGTTCACATTAACGTTATAATTCTGTAACTAACATATGTGTTGTAGATTATAGTTCATTATAGGTATTAAATTCGTTACTAAAATAGGAATCATAGCTCACATTAACGCACTCCTGTTCTTACTAGAAAAGTAATGATTATAGCTCACTATTAAGGTATTTATTTTCACACTTCAAGAATAATAATCATAGCTCAAATTAACGTATTTATTTCTTACTACAAAATATAATTCGTATAGCTCATATTAACATTTTCAGTTCATTTCTTTAAAAAAAAAAAAGGAAAATTATAGGTCACTTTAATGTATTAATTTTCTTACTGCTAAAATAATGATTATAATTCACGTTAATGTGTTCATGTTCTTACCACAAAAATAATGATTATAGCTCACATTAAGGTATTAAATTCCCCTACTACAAACATTTAAATTATAATTATGCTTAGAGATTTAATTTATTACTTCAAAAACAGGACTTGGAACTCGCATTATGATATAAAGTTTCTAAAAGCATTATTTATTTTCGTTATTACTAGAATAAAAGATTCAAGCTCATATCAAAATATGAATATTAGTTAGTTAGTTAGTCGACAGATCATCCTCGTTGCACATCGAACCATTCAGTCCATAAGTGCTCGGATCCCCTCCTCAGCAAATCCCGCAGCGTGTAGCGGCTAACGACGCCAGTTCTGTGTTGGTTTATCAATCTTCTTTGGCTTCCTGCGTAGTGTTCTTGTTTGGCCACCCCTCTTTTAATTTGCTGCTCCCGCAGTCTGGCCATTGTTGTAGATTCACAGTCATTACTTGGTTCTCGCAAAAGTCTCACTTCTCGTAGAGCATTCAGAATGTCAGCCTGGTCCATGGCGCGTCCGCCCTCCACAGTAGCCTCACCTGCGAGCTTGTCAGCCCGCTCATTTCCTTGTACTCCCGCATGACCTGGCACGAAGATGAAACTAATCTTTGCCAGCCGAGACCGCTTCAGAGGCAGCAACCATTCTCTTCGGATCGACCCCTCCTCTATCCTCTTGATCATGTTCATTGAGTCGCTAAGGAAACAAGCCCTAGTGAATGTCTCTCGAGCCATGTTATTGCTTTACTTACTGCCATGACTTCCATGGTCAGGCTACTTGTGGTTTCAGTGAAAGCACCAGAGTCCTCCTTCACAATTCTCCCTCCGGCCCGAGCTGTAAAGGCCCATGAGCTTCTCACATGTCGGACGACCGACCCATCTGTGTAGATGACCGCGTCACCGTCTAGCGAATTCTCGAAAATCAACGCTTGTACTTCAGCCTCCACAACAGCCGGATTTTCTTGTCTGCATTTTCTATCTAGTTGGATGCAAACTGAAAAGGATGTGCAGAAGTCTGTTGGCACTTGCACCCACTCCTCGCCAGGTTCTAAGTCCTCAAGTGAACACACCTGTTGAAGAATGTCTTCGGCTTGACCCATCCACGACCGTCCTCTTTTTAACCTGCTGCCCGTCACCTTCCTAATTTCACTATGCAGTGGATGTTGTGTGTTTGCGTTAATTCTGAGGTAGGCGCGTGCCCTGCAAACTTGTACTATGAAATATGAATATTGTTAAGATATAGGCTGTATTTTTAATGACTGTGGGGTTTTTGAAAATATCGCAGTTCCAATTTTTGTATTCACTCACTGTGGAGTTCATTCCACACAAAAGATAAATAAACATCTTGGAACGGCAATATTTTCAAAAAACACTATAGTCATAAAATAATACACCCCGTATTAGTGTAATATATACCTCATAAAACGGTATTCAGTGATTTAGTGCCATGGGATGATTAATCGTATTAAGCGACTTCACGTATCTGCCATGGGATTACATATCGCCGAAATGTTGCTACCATTTTAACAACTTTTAAGCCATAACTGTGACACACTTCTACTTCCCAATTTCTGCCATTCATCTTTGTGTGATCCAAACGTACTTTTTGTTTTACATTGAATCTGTTAATTTTGTTATTACAAAAACTGGTGTGTGTGTGTGTGTATATATATATATATATATATATATATATATATATATATATATATATATATATATATATATATATATATATATATATATATATATATATATATATATATATATATATATACACACAATAACTCACAAATATAACTATATATATGACTCACATGTGTACGAGCATACTTTGGTCATTAAAATTAACTTCGATGTTAGAAATTAACGTATTTGAATGTTTGCAATTAACATATTCGGATCTTTGAAATGACCTAACTTTGATGTTTAAAATTAATGAACTTCAATGTTTAAAATTAAATTACTTCAATGTTTAAAATTAACTTATTTCGATGTTTAAAACTAACTTTAGTAGTTAACACCAAGCCATGAAGTTTGTTAAAATAGTTATATATTTCACTATCAAACTGTCATCTACTGCTTATAGTACTTTGAAGAGTATGGCAGAGGGGTCTTTGAGCCTGAGCAATTAAGGTCGCCTGGCTAGTGCAGTCGCCCCGAACTGTGCAGGTTAGGATTTTCTTTTTGCCCCAGACAAAAAAAGAAACCCACACCTTACCGAGGATTCGAACCCTGATCTCACGAAGGACAACCCGGCGTTCTACATTTGACTGTTAGAAATTACTTTCGATATTTACGTCTGGCACTATCAGCGTAGAAGAGCCAGATGGAGCCAGAAGGAAACACATAACATTAATAGACCTGGTCAAGAACGCTTAGAAGGGAGATCCGTGGGGACATACGCACGCCTAGGCCATTTTACAGGGTACAAGAAAAAAAAAAATTAAGTTTCATGTCCTTCACAGGATGTAGCAGTCAACCCCAGTATTTTCGCTGTTCGTGATTCCTCGGCAAATTTTACGTACAGTAGTTTGTCATTGCTTTCTGAACGACCGGCTCCAATACCTTTTTCGAAAAAAAAACACCACCGCTGTGTTTCGAACCCGGGTTTCCGAGCTCACAAACCGCGTTCGCAAGCCTGTAGCCACAGAGACCTGGTACAAGACGGTACAAGATGATGCTGATAATGTTTGACATAGTTCACCTGGGTGGCTTGAGTGCCATGTTTCAGGAACTGGAAACTTGTGGCCATATTAATTGTCACAGTAGCTGGGAGAGAACAGGGATGGAAGGCCTGGTTCCTGGAAGAAGAGACAGGGGTCAGTCGGCACAAAGATGGACACAGGGCATGGCAGACACCTTGGGCATGAGGGTGCATGAGTCGGGGGAACTGGCCAGAGATGGAGAGGTTTTTCGACGGGCCGTGATGAGAGCGACTTTCTGCAAAGGATCTGTTACACGATGATTGCAACAAGTAATGCATACAGGTACATGAAATATTAAATAGATACATGAAATATTAAGTAGATATATGAAATATTAAGTAGATATATGAAATATTAAATACAGATATGAAATCTTAAACACGGGAAATACTAAACACGGGCACATGAAATATTAAATACCGATGGGGGGGGGGGGGGGGGGCGCTGAGTGGTCTCGAGGTATGGTGTCCGCCTCGAGTGCTGGAGGTCCCGGGTTCAAGCCCCGGTGAGGGCCTGGATTTTTTCATGTAACAAAATTTCCCCTGGTCTCTGGGTAGTGAGATCGGATGCCCGTGTGTATTGTTGCGCACGTAAAAAATCCCTTGGCAGTTGGAAATCGAACAAGAGTAGCCTAACGGCGCTGCCCGGGTCAAATTTCGAGTTAAATATCTACCCAAAATATTTCAGGATCCTCGCCGGTGCTACGAAGTTCGTGCACTGAGCTGAGATTCTCCGGACTCAGGCTTTGAGTTAGGAGTAGAACGAAGCACTTATGGGTTACACCCGTGTGCCGTGATGTTGATCCATCGACTAAACTAAACTAAATACCGATGTGAAATATTTAACACGGGAAATACTAAACACGGATACATGAAATATCAAATTTAACAACAAAATGGGCACATGTTAAAGCTGCCATAGTCAGCTCCCATTCATTTAGAAATGTCAACTTTGTGAAAAGCAAACAAACAAACAAACAAACAAACAAACAACCAAACAAACAAACAAACATGATAGTCAGTTTATAATCACCGCGGTAGGCAATTCAAATTACTGTGTCAATATGTGTGCTGTATATTTTAGCGTGAAGAATTTAGCCAATTGCTTTAGTTTATGTTGTGCGATTTATGCATCGTATACCTGACGAGACGCTGCGAAATATGCATGACAATAAATCATGCAATCTATTATTCGTATCTTTGTGATTCAAATATTACATGATTTAAAATGTGATTAATTAACTGAGGCCGATGTATAGCAGTAGCTATTACTCTTGCCATCTGGTCTAGTTGTGGTGTGTTCGAGACCTTCTCTAGGCCAACATTCTCTTTGAAATTTGAATTAATCTGTACTTTTTAAATAAGTTGTTAGAAAGGCGTTAGCGATTAAGCTATTTCAGCCGGTTTTGTGCAAAAAGAAAGAGTTCATGTTAAAGTTGAAATTACCGTGGGGATACCAGATCTTCCGCATTCAAACAGTACCTTTGACTATGTGTTTTAATTGTTTCAGCCAAAGTATTAACTCATTTATTCACTTCATGTGATGTATAACTCTACAGTATATACCTGACGAGATGCAGCGAATTATGTCAGGCAATAAATCGTGCAAGAGATTGTGTGTGGCTTCTGTGTGTAAGTTGTTAAAGCCGACATATTAGCAAAGGAAGGGGGGGGGGGGGGGGTCTACCTCAGCCTGATGTTGACATACCCCATGACGAGTCAAAAGATGTATAAGAAGCAATTATAGAATCAAGTGGAAATCAGGGCATTCAGGTCTCCGGGAAGATGATGCATATTACCTGCTCAACCGAAAATAACACGTTACAATCTTCAGGCTACGGACAGGCCACAACAGGCTAAAATACTTAATGTTTAATAAACTAAAGATAGGAGACACTGATGAAAGTAACTGTGGAACTGGTACAATGACTGCTAGATCAGATTTGCTGCAGGAGTACCCCACATATACAGAGCAGAACAAAATATGCTGGCCTACAGCCGCTGCACTTGAGACAAACTCTTTTGGGGATATCAACAAGCTTAAGGCGACTGCTGCTTTCTATGAATTTATTACAATTGACGTCTGACGGTGAACGAAGAAGAAGAAGAAGAAGAAGAAGAAGAAGAAGAAGAAGAAGAAGAAGAAGAAGAAGAAGAAGAAGAAGAAGAAGAAGAAGACGAAGAAGACGAAGAAGAAGAAGAAGAAGAAGAAGAAGAAGAAGAAGAAGAAGAAGAAGAAGAAGAAGAAGAGATGTGTTACAGAGCCACACACAGGTTATGATCGTGATCGTATAGCACCACACAAGTCAGTCTTCGCGTTGTTAGAAAGGTATTTTATTGATGAATCATTCTATCTCAGCACATATGATGGAGACTCCCTTCTCGGTGTTGACATCTCTTCTCGCTGGCCCCAAGTGACGTGTGTGTTTTCCTAGATACCCTTCTTCATTCGTGCACACACGTTCACTATGGTTTTCCCCCTAGTCAAGGAATGCGCAGCATTCCTTAACTCTTTACTCCTAACCTAAATCCCTCACTGTTACAATACCTCCCCTTCTTCAAAGAGAATTTTTCCTTGAAAAAATCTCAACCCCAACCTTTAATTAGTTAACTTTACATCTCTATTCTACAATAACAACAATTCCATATATTTCCTAAGTCAATTCTCCTATCTCCTCATAGCCAATTGCTAACTAGAGACAATAATATCGAAACTCCCTACAAAACTCGTCATAAAGTTCTCTAGAAAACTTTCTACAAAACTCTCCATAAAATTCCCCACAATACAAAAGTCTCCATAAGCAAACCGCTTTTTAAGTTTAAAATGTCCATCTAAATTATGATTGACAAAACTGAAGATATTCCCCTTATCCTTTATTTCCCCCTTATTCACATTCTCACACTCTCAGTATTCTAGGATAGACAGAAAAAAATAGCTAGATTAGATTTGTGTAGGTGCGCACCTGAAAGTAATAAAAGTAAGGAAAAAGTAAGAAAGTAAGAAGTAATCACCTTTCTCTTCCCATACATTCTCAAAACTTTATCAAAAAATAAAGTTTCAAAATTTATCTTCAGTTTCCGTCAATAATAATTGTTATTATCAAAAAAATATGTTAATCCAAAACTGCTAGCCTTTGTATTATTCAGATCATCAATTTCCCGTTTACCATTCCTTCAACAACAAAAAACTTCCTAACTATTATTATACTGTTAAGTACAGTCTTCTTCTTCCAATATGCAGTTATTTAAATGCCAAATTTCAACCTGGCATTCCCCCATATTCTCCCATTAAACGCTGTTCAACCCAGCTCCTATTATAAACCTTGTATATACATTGCATACCCCACATGTAATAATAACATACCCCTTCCATATACATATAGAATCACTTCACTAACCACTACTTTAATTCATCTTCTAACTGAACTTCAAAGTAATAATCATTTTAAACACCCTTAAGGTAACTCAATCAACCCAAAACATCGTAAAAATAACCATCTAAGTTAAGTTATTTTACACATTTCATAAAACACAATTGAAGTCCCAACAATTGAAGCAAAACATTTCAATCCCCTCATCATATTTATCCCCCCACATTAATCAATGTACATTATAAATTTCAAGACCATATTCTCAGTACACAATAATAATTTTCCGCTTTAGAAAAACTCCATCAAGTACCTTTGTAAACACAAAAATATCGTGTCCAACTTCTTCTTCTATCTGCTATCTGCAGAACCTTGTATCACTCTTTTCATCTATCACTTCTCCATTTCTTTAATAACCTCAAATTTTTTTCAATAATTGCAATATCTACATCAATGTCGCTATCCTCTCGAGGAGAGCTATCTTCTTTCATATCAGCTTCTTCATCAGTTTCTGACTTTTCATCCATCTCTTGTTCCCCATCTGTATATCCATTACTAGCAACCGCTAATCTCTTCCTTTCTACATCCAATCTAATTTTTCTGTCTTGCCGTCTCAACAAATTTTCAAATAGTGGCATCTCTTCCTCACTCGAAGAATTCGCTCTAAGTTTCCTTTGCCTCTTAATTTCTTTTTCTTTCTGTCTATCCAACTTTCTTTTTACTGCTTGTCTTGTATTCATAAATGGAGGTTCAATATTTTCCCTAACTGACTCTTCACTCATATAATCGTCATACACGTTATTTTCCTCTGTCATGACTGTTTTTGGTATCGTTTCTTCTTGTTCAGCTGTATTAGATGCTGTTGTTACTTGTTTTCCATTCTCTATAGGCATTGGATAACCCGATTGTCTGACAATCTGTCCACCCGACAATATTTCTTCGGAACAATAATTATTATTATTATCATTCTCTGCATCCCTTTCTTCATTATCCCGCCTTAAGTGCTCTACATGTGAACGTGCAACATGCCCTGAAATTTGATTCTTAATAGTATATGACACTGGACCCTTACAACTCTCATCGAATCTGAATTATTCCAAGCTCAGTTACACGTATTTGTTATTTCCATATAACCATGGTCTTAATGCCTTCATGAGACCTCTAGTGTGCAACTCTGCTTCAGTCTTTTGTTGTTTTTGTGTTCCACTTTCTAATAGATAAACATCTTTTGTATCATTTACTCCCATCCTTGGAATTCGTCTCCTGGCTTTTGCTACTTTTCTGCCATATATACTGTTATCTTGTTCCGAAGAGTCACTAACTAAAAATTTGCCTGCTTGTCTACCACTAACCATACCGCACGAGGAAACATCTCGCTTCGAGTCAGGATCGTTCCTATTCATTCCTTTTAAATCTCTGTCTGGTGTACATTCTATATCAAAATCTGTGAGGTCTGAAGATTCTGATTCATAAGATTCCTCTGTTCCACATCCACGATTATACATGAGCAAAGTTTTTTTCATTTCTAACCCTAACACTCTTACTAATTTTCTTTCTGCTGTCTTCTGTCTTGGGTTGTCTAACTTTTGTACCTGTGTCTCTCTTTAATGCAACTGGTGTTTCTCTTCAGTCACTTTCAAGTCAGTTGGCTTTGACTGAGTTTCTACCAACTCGGTTTGACTTCCCTTCGTCATCTTGTTGTTTGGTTGTATCTGGGTTTTCTTTCCTACTGTATCAACTTGTGTCTGTGTGTTCCGTTCTACCACTTCAATCATCTGCGTCTGTGTCTCTCTTTCCTGTCTACCCCTACAAATTGAAAATACCTGTCGATCATCAGCTAAGGTTCTATTAGTCTGATGCTGATTTTCTCCTTTGTTTGCCTTTGCGAGTGCATATCTCAATCTTCTGATTTCAAACCATTGATTTCGTAATGTTTTCTGCTCCTCACTATTAGATGGCCAGTTCCATTTTTTCTTATAAAAATTCTGTCTCTGCCAACTATTGTTCCTCTGGCTTGCCATGTTGTCTCTCTTCATACCTTCGTGTTCTCGTCACGTCGTTTACATTCCATCTGTGACAGTTTCTGTCGTTGTTATAAAGCGGTTGTTTTCTAAAGCAGGTTGAGCTTTGACGTGGCCTTGGGGTAATGGTATCATACTGGCCATTCGATTGGAAACCTCGACTACGTTGTCTTCTATAATTTCTTACCAGTGTCATAATTTCTGCGCTAGTTTGATTAACTCCACGTCTTCTTTGCATTTCTCGAAAACTCCCATTTGTTCTACTATTCACACTTCTATTCTGTGCATTAAACTGAGCACATCTGTTACTACAAAATCCAAAAGCGTGTCCCCTCTGACCACAACTCCAACAAACCATATTTGTGTTATTTGTATTACCTACCGTTTCTCTTACAGACTTTCTCACTTTATCTAGTGAATATATTTGTGCTGTATTTCTTCTGAATGGATGGATCAATTCATCCATTTTTACGTTCCCTCTTCTTCTATGTCCATACTGTCCTATTTCCATAGGTTCTTCAATTCTATCTTCTGAACTACTACCTAACTCTCGTCCTACTCTTAATCTAAACCTTCTCCTCAAGCTTTCCTCTTGTATAGTGATATCTACCGCTTGTGACAATCTTGCAGGATTCTCTCTTAATAATTTAAATTTCAATCCATCTGACCTAATCCCATCAACAAAAATCCCCACCAACATCCGTTCCACTTCTTCTGCTCGTACATTCTGTCCTAAGAATGACTCTTCAGCTAAGTTGATTAACCTGTCACTGTATAGCTGAACACTTTCTGTGCTGTTTTGTCTAGTCTGTCGCAATACTGAGAATGCGTGTTGTGGATCAGTAATTTCAGCATATTTTCTTGCGAGATCATCTTTAAATTCTTCCCAGGTTTCACCTCCTGCTGCTTCTAACTTTCTTCTAATATGGTCAGAAACTGGACTTGTACTTGTTCTGTATGCCAAGTTCTTTTTCTCTCCATCTGTAGCATTTACTAAATATGCATGTTTTTCAATGGAAATAATCCATTTCTTAAACTGATTTGCTTGACCACTAAATCTTTCAACATCAGTGCTTATATTCTGTTGTCTTAACACCGCATCCAACCTTGATATTGCCCCGCCAACTCCAGTGAGTACCTGTGAAAAATCTTGGGATTCCATCCTAAAATTTATAATTATCAAGCAATATACAAATATTTCAACAATATTGATTTCAAACCCAGCAACAATACATAATCTGTTAATTACTCTAATATTATCTAATTATCTTAACTAAATCCTCCAATCGAAGATCCTGACGAAGAAATATTCCTGTTTCAACCCTGAATTCTAACACAAGAATTTAAATGACCTCCTGATTCAGAATTACCTACACCACATAAAAAAGGACTCTAATCAAGCTCGTTAAAATGATCAGAACAACGAAGAGCCTCTGGATTTCTTTCCTTACTAATTTAATCGAAGTCGAATTCAGATCTTTCTAATTATTTCCTGACGTTGATCACGCTCGATATCAGGCTCGCAACAAGACTTTGATTACCTGCTCGATTACTGTAGATTCCCTTCAAATAAGGTCACCTTTACGCAAGCGACAATTGCTCACGACTTCAGCAAAAAAAACTCACTTTCCAGCAGCAATCTGTGATTTTCATATATATCAAACGTAATCCAGTCAACAACAATTGGACTTAAAGCTGACGCTATCCAGTCTCTTATTTTCATGTGGAACTCTCGCCATGGTCAGTTTAAAATTACTTTATTCCAACCCCGATTTGAGACAAGTTTCATTTATGCCTTCTTTTACTTGAAGTGACTGTATAAAGTATTGCAGACCTTGATTTCATAATTATGGAATTTGTACCATAACCTTGAGTTCACCTTCAACAATCCCACGGGTTAAAACTCATAATTTGTACTGATTTTTGATGCAGAACGGCATTACTTGATCTCAATATAGCATTTTGCGTTGGTCAGTTCTCCAATTAATTTCATAATTATGCAATAACATCAGTCTTTCAAAAAAATAAGTATCAATCAAACCTTTTCTTTAGCGCTGACCTTGAAATTGGTTCTCCTTCTTAATCAGGAATCTAGTGAAAACCCAGAACAGCTACCAACAGTCGGCTTTCATCTGTTGTGTTTCACCATAATTACTTCTCCAGACACGCCAGACATAACCATCTTCTATGGCTGTACTCTCTCTCCGCGACCTCCCATGTTTGATAATTTCACGGCACCAAATCAACCTGTGTGACAGAGCTACACACAGGTTATGATCGTGATCGTATAGCACCACACAAGTCAGTCTTCGCGTTGTTAGAAAGGTATTTTATTGATGAATCATTCTATCTCAGCACATATGATGGAGACTCCCTTCTCGGTGTTGACATCTCTTCTCGCTGGCCCCAAGTGACGTGTGTGTTTTACCTAGATACCCTTCTTCATTCGTGCACACACGTTCACTATGGTTTTCCCCCTAGTCAAGGAATGCGCAGCATTCCTTAACTCTTTACTCCTAACCTCAATCTCCCACTGTTACAGAAGAAGAAGAAGAAGTAGAAGAAGAAGAAGAAGAAGAAGAAGAAGAAGAAGAAGAAGAAGAAGAAGAAGAAGAAGAAGCAGAAGAAGAAGAAGAAGAAGAAGAAGAAGAAGAAGAAGAAGAAGAAGAAGAAGACGAAATAGGATTGTTACAAGTAACATTTATGACAATAAATAAATAAATTACAGAAACATAAATAAATAAATACATAAATAAATACATACATAAATAAATAAATACATACAGAGGGCTATACAATTAACTGATAAATATATAGACAAATAGTAAATAAATAAATAACACATAAATATTCCAATAATAAACAAATAAATAAACAATAATATACTAATAAATAAGTACGTAGAGTGACAAGTAAGTGAGCATTAGAGTGAAATAAATATAAATATCTATGTGAATTGACAGGTACATACGTAAATTAATACATGAACAAGTGAACAAAAGGCCAGCAAATAAATAACAATGTCAATAAATCAATAAATGTATAATTAAGTCAAACAATAAAGGAAGTAGTACACACATTATTTACAAACATACTCCAAATTCAAATAATTACAAAGAAATAAACACCTAAGAAGTGAACAAAATAAATAAATGAAAAGTAAATAAATATACATGAAAACATAAATGACATATATACAAGCATATTCCATTTAAACAAAAATTGCTTGTCCTTTACTGACTTTGCAATATATCCAAGTTGATTTTCCCGGCAATTTTACGTTCTGTAGTTTGCCATTGCTTTCTGAAAAGAGAAGTCTGGTTTTATGTCCAACCGGTGTCGATGATGAATTCTTTACCCATAGGGAATGAACCCTACCATCACCGCACCGGACGTTTAGCGCTTTTATTCTTTCGGCCACTGTAACAGTAAGGGAGTACTGGGGTATTATTAGAATCTAGTGGGAAACAGATACAGCACGATTGAGCATCGAGAGTGAAAGGGAGAGGGATGCTCAATCGTGACGTATTGGGTTGGCAAGGGCAGTTAAGATCCGGCCTTTGACTTGAGAGGAGGTTAACATCAGTCTTTTTGACGAGACGAGAAGCCGATTGTCATCATGTGCAAATAAACTTTATATCAACAAAAACAACATGTCTTGCGAGTTCCTGTACACTGGTATAGGACTCGAAATGGTGCCGCTTAACCACGATACTGGATTTGGCCGTCGCGGACGCAATCCGAAGTACTAGTAAACCATCAAAGGATCCAGACCAGACTGCCTAAAGAAGGTATTTAGAACAGACGTTTTCTCGAACCAGTTTTTAAAAGGAGCTACTGTCTGTTCGAGGTTTTTGTCAAGGTCGGGAACCGCTTGTTATTGTTCCATGCTCCGGTCAAATAACTCCTAGAAACAGTTTCGGCACGTGGTGGAACAACCAGTGAAGTGATGCCCAGTAAAATTCAGTAATCTGCAAATACAGAGGCCGAAAGGCCGCCCAGGGGTGGTCCTCTGTAAGGCTGTTACAGAGACTTGAGATAACAAATTTACAACTCAAGAGGCTTGATATAGCTGTTGCTTTTCATTGTACAACTCAAGAGGCTTGGTAGAGCCGTCGCTTTGCATAGTACAACTCAAGAGGCTTGATATAGCTGTTGCTTTTCATTGTACAACTCAAGAGGCTTGGTAGAGCCGTCGCTTTGCATAGTACAACTCCAGAGGCTTGTCATAACCGCTGCTTCGCAAATGTATACCTCAAGAGGCTCAACATAGCCGTTGTCTGAACTTTAGCGTTTCAAAAGGGCTTACCATAGCCGGAGTTTTGCTATTTTCAAGCCGCCACCTACGTTGTCGCTATCTCAAGACGTCGATGATGTACCCCACCCGGGGTGAAAACAAAGGCTAGAAATCTCAGATGGGACCCAACCAGGGGTTGAAGTTTATCCCGGCATCCCTAGAGAAGTGACGAAATTACCTGGGGGAAGAGACAGACTACCTGAGCTCTGCTACCGGAACTCCGCGACTGATTTTCAGCTGACACAGGCTCCTGGTGATCGAACGAAATCTGACGCCGAGTCGAAGAAAGTACGTGCTTGAGTCAGGAAACAACATCAGGGTAAAATTGTGTGGTTCCCAAACCTAGAAACTAATTGTAGTTTTACAAAACAAGTGAGTGTATTCCTTAAATTAAGAAGTTGAAATTGTGTGGTTCCCAAACCTAGAAACTAACTGTAGTTTTACGAAACAAGTGAATGTATTCCTTAAATTAAGAAGTTGAAATTGTGTGGTTCTTTGCTTGCTTTGTTTCAGTATATTTCAGCATGGCAGAACAAGATACCTTAGCACAGGTTTTGACAGGCGTGGGAACAGCAGTAGGCCGACTTAATATGGTGATTAAACAACAAGGGATGGCAACAGAAATTGTGAAGTTTAGTGGACAGGCCAGAGACTTTAAGAAATGGGTCACTTCCATAGAAAAATATGCCTATTTAATCTCAGCAACAGATGAAGAAAAAATGAGACTGGCTTATCAGACGGCAACGGAACCGGTTTCGGATCATATAAGAAGAAAGTTAGAGGCTAGAGTAGATGAGACATGGGAACAATTCAAAGAAGACCTAGCAAAGAAATATGCAGAAATAACGGATCCACAACATGCATTTTCGGTGTTGAGGCAGGCTAAACAAAATAACGGAGAGACGGTACAATTGTTCAGCGATAGATTGATTAACCTGGCTGAAGAAGCATTCTTAGGACAGAATGTACGAGGAGAGGAGGTGGAAAGGATGTTAGTAGGGATTTTTGTAGATGGCATAAAATCCGATGGTTTGAAACTTAACTTGATGAGGGAAAACCCTGAGAGGTTATCACAAGCGGTGGATATCGCGGTACAAGAGGAAAATTTGAGACGTAGGTTTAGATTAAGAACAGGACGAGAAGTGGGAAGTAATCGAGACGACAGAGTTGCGGAACCTATGGAAATAGGACAAACAAGATTCGGATGGTATAGGAGAGGAGGAATACAGACGTTACAAGGTAGAAATAGATATGATAACGAGGAAAGAAGAAATATGAGATACCCTACAAGAGAAACAGTAGTCAACACAAATAGTACAAATATTGTCTGTTGGGTTTGTGGTCAACGGGGACATGTTTCTCGTTTTTGTAATAACAGGCGTGTCCAGTCGAATACACAGGGTAGACATGACAATAATAGGGTGAGTAGGAATGTGGTAGATGGACACAGGAATTTTACAGGTACAAGAACACAGGAAAATCGGCGCCCTACCTATTAGACAGGACCTATGATAGGAGGGTAAATAATAAGGTCCCAAGGGTTAGAGAATATGTTAATAACAGGTATAATAGGTCAAACAGAGAATATTTTCAACTAGATGCAGTCAAGAAATTTATAGAAGATAAAACAGATTATAGCTCTTGTATAATAGAAATAGGAAAGTATAGAGTTCGTACATTAATTGATTCGGGAGCTCAGGTTAGTGTAGTAAAAGAAAGTTTTCTATACAAAATAGTAAGAAATTGTAGAGTATTTAAGAGTCATAATAATTTACACTCTGTTACTGGACAGAATTTACAAGTAATTGGACAAACAATGATAAATTTTAAGTTAGGAGGGATCAACATAAGACACCTTTTTCATGTAGTGAAGGGTTTAAATAGAAACATGTTAATAGGAAGAGATTTTTTAATAAAAAATGGAGTAAGACTTTTCTATGATTTACATAAATTAAAATTCAGGGACGTCTATATAGATATGGAAGAAGACATGCATATATCAGCACTAGTTAGAGTTAAAATGACAACGACGTTAAAACCACAGTCGGTTAATTTGATACAAGCGAAGCTGAAGAGAAACCCATATTATGTGGAAGGAAACACAGTCAGAATCACTGAGTTACAAGAGGAAATAATTGATGAGCCTGGTTTGGAAGTTCCGGATGGAATAATAGCGTTGGATAAACACTTAACCTTTCCAGTGATGGTTATCAACAACACAGGTAGAGAAATCAAATTATACAGAGGATGTGTGATAGCCAAACTAGATCATAACATTAGTGACATATTGGCAACGGATAGAGCAGAAATGTCGGGAACAAGTTGTTCAGAAACTTCTAGTGGAAGGGGAAATGACAGACGCGGACG
Source organism: Cepaea nemoralis (assembly GCA_014155875.1). Classification (NCBI taxonomy): domain Eukaryota; kingdom Metazoa; phylum Mollusca; class Gastropoda; order Stylommatophora; family Helicidae; genus Cepaea; species Cepaea nemoralis. The sequence goes on from JACEFZ010007071.1 coordinate 245,086, forward strand.
CAGAAGAAGAGGGAACGTCAGAATGGATGAATTGATCCATCCATCCAGAGGAAATAAAGCCCAAATACATTCACTAGACAAAGTAACAAGGGAACAAGAATTGTTGTCACAGTTAAAAGCTCCGCCAGAAAATAAGGAAGTGTTAGAACAACTTATAAAGCAAAATCAGGATGTGTTTGCGGTAATGATTTAGAATTGGGAAAGACGCAAACTAGTTACAATGGAAATAGACACAGGAGATCATCCACCAATAAGTTTAAAACCATATAGAACTCCATTAAGAAATAGAGAAATCGTGGAAAAGGCGATAGAAGAGATGTTGAAAGCAGGAATAATAACAAGATCGAAGTCAGAATAGTCATCTCCGGTCGTCATAGTGGCCAAACCCGATGGTTCGAGTCGCTTCTGTTGCGATTATAGGGCGTTGAACAAAATCACCAAGAATGTAGCATACCCACTGCCAGTAATTGATGATATTTTGGGGCTGCTTAATGGCTCTACATATTTCACGACGCTGGACGCAAGGTCAGGATTCTGGTGTATTCCGATGTCAAGAGACGCGCAAAAGAAAAGTGCCTTTTGTACTCATATGGGCTCTTACGAATTCTTACGAATGCCTTTTGGCGTCAAAACTGCACCCTCTCACTATATGCTCTTAATAAATGAAGTTTTAGAAGGTATGCAAAAGTTCGCTCTTGCCTATATTGATGATATTCTGATTTTTACTACTGGAGATGTGAAAGATCATTTGAAACATATTAGACTAGTATTTGACAGGTTAAGAAAGCATGATGTGAAGTTAAAGCTTAGTAAATGCCAATTTTTAAAGACAGAAACAAAATATTTGGGGTATATTATAAATAGAGAAGGTATAAAACCAGACCAGGACAAGATAAAGGTTATTAAAGAGTTTCCTGCCCTGTTATAGGGACGCTCTTCAAAAACTAAATTACTACTTACATAACGCAAATTTTGTTATTAGAACTGACCATATGCCTTTAAAGTCTTTTTTAGAAGCTCCAGTGCAGAACAGGAAAATACAGACTTGGGCATTGAATCTACAGGGGTACAACACGAAAATTGAGTACATCCCAGGTAGGATTAACACATGCGCTGATTTATTGTCTAGAATTCCATATCCACAGTCATCAAGAGATACAGAGGATGAAGCTGAACCAGAGATAGACGACCGAAACTGGCAAGTAAATATTTTAGATTCTGCTATAATAAATAGGGAAGAATTTGATAGTCTACCATCGGATCAAGAGTCTGAACATAGGGAAGAAGACCTACAGTTAGCACAATTTAATATGAAAGAAGAGCAAGAGTTGGACCCAAAAGTCATACAAATAAAAGAAAAATTACGAGAAACAGAAGATAACAAATATAAAAGGAATTATTTGGTTTTACAAGAGGATGGACAGTTATACTATATGTGTGAAAGGAACGAACAGCTAAGGAAATATATTCCAAAGCATTTGGAAAATGAACTTTTAAAAGCATACCACGATGAAAATGGACATCTCGGTAGAGACAAATTGGTGAAAGCACTTACAAGTAAATATTATTGGCCAAACTTGTGTAAATCTACATGCAAATATGTAGATACGTGTGAAAAATGCAGATTAAGGAACATGAAAACAATAAAGTGTCCCTTACAAGACACAGATATTCCTCAGTTCCCAATGCAAAAGATTAGTTTAGATATATCGGGTCCACACCCTAGAACATTGTCAGGAAATGTGTATTTAATTCATATAGTAGACGTCTACAGTCTTTGGCCGGAAGTTTATGCAATCCCAGATAAGAGCGCAGATACTGTCATTAATATTTTTTTACAAGAGTTCGTACCAAGGTTTAGTTGCCCACAAAGTATACTTACAGATAATGGTAGAGAGTTTGTAAATAAAAAATTCGAAAAGTTACTAAAAGATTTAAATATAAAACATATAAAGACCTCATATTATAGACCTTCTTCAAATGCTAGAAACGAACGTCAACATCGGACGTTATACGACATTATAGCAAAGATTATTGATGAACATGAAAAAGATTGGGATCTATTTTTGGGACCTGCCCTTAGCGCTATTCGTACAAATCAAAATGAGAGCACGGGTTTTTCACCATTTTATTTAATACACGGGAGAGAGCCAATACTACCTATAGATAATCTATTAAAACCTAGACGGAAATATATGGGTGAAGAATTTCAAGAGACCTATAATACAGGAAATGCATAAAGCACACGTAAGATTAAGGAATAATATAATTAAAGCTAGGGAAAGACAGAAAAAGTACAAAAATGTAAATACAAAATTACAGGAGTTTAAGGTAGGTGATAGAGTTTATTACAAGAAGCATAGAAGAAACTCTAAGTTTGATGCTCGTTGGATTCCAGGGTATTACGTTTTGGAAAAACTAGGTAATGTATCGTATATTATAAAGAACCAGGTCACAGCACATATAGCAAGGGCACACGTTGAACACTTAAGAAGAGATGAAGATGAGATAGAAAATAATAATTATAATAATAATTATTATTCAGACACAAAATATTTGGAATGAACAAGTTGTCAGAGGAGCTACAGTAACCCCAGGTCTTAGAAAAGAACCAGAACAAAATCAGTTGCTAGCAAATCCAAGTTACGAAGATACTCAGGAACAGACAATTCCGAAAACAATGGAAGAAGAAAAGGTGAATGAAACTCATTATGATAGTATGGAAGAAGAAACAGGTGCTCCATTTAAAAATACTAGACAAGCAACGAAAAGAAGAATGGACAATCAAAGAGATAAAGAAGTGAAAAGACAGAGGAGAATTAGGGATTATTCAACAAGCGGAGAAGATATGCCTCTACTAGAAAGATCCTTAAGAAATAGTGATCGACAAATTAGGTGGGATGTTGAACGGAAGAGATTAGCGGCAGCTAAAGAGAGACATACAGACGAAGAAGAAGAAATGGATGAAAAGTCAGAGTCTAGTAGTAGTATGGAGGAAACTAATAGGTTGTACGAAGAAGAAGATATTGAGGTAGAATTAGCACTTATTCAAAGAAACTTGGAGTTGTTGAAGAAGTGGAAACGTAGGAGATAGATATTTGAAAGTACTGCAGATGGCAAGTTATATGTTTCAGGATTTAGAAGTGAAAGGGATGCTTGAAGAAGTATACGAAACGGTGGAAGTGGTCTTGAGGTATTGGTACAATGTAGTTTACAGTGCTTACTTATTCCGGATGTTATGTGCTGTTAGGAGTAAAGATTATGGAGATAAAAAAAAATGGTATAGTAAATGTTGGTTACTGATTTGTTTATGTAGATAGAACAGATGTGATTCTATTTAGTCTGTAGTTAACAGATATACAGATGGACAGTGAAATGTTTAGTTTTCTCGGTCATAGAAATACTGGAATGACCTGTATAAATAGATATGCGTTATTTTACTTAGTATGAGAGGCCAATGTTGGTGGGTCACTATACGTAGTTATAATTGTTTGAGTCATGAGTCATATATAATATGTTTTTATGCTTGAGTTGGTACTGGAAAATGATGGCTACTGTTTGGTTGTTTTATTTAGCCTAAGTTTTAGTCCCTCATTATAAGTTTTTTTCTTGATTTGGTCTTGAAAAATGATTGTTGTTGTTTGATTAATTGATTTAGAATAGGGTGATTGTGTTCCTAGCATTTGAGTTGATAAAAAACTATTGGGCCGTAAAAGTGTCCAATAGTGATAGGTAGTAATAGAATGTTTTATTCTGATTTGATAACATGCATGTTATGTCATTTTAAAAATGTGTTTTTTTTCTTTAGATTAGTTTGGGGGTTGTGTTCATTTTATTTCGATTACATGAATGGTTTGGTATATTGAGTTATATGATTATAAAGTTAGTTAAGGAAGTTTAAGTTTTAAATAGATGAGGTTTTGCTTAAGGTTTTTCGTTCAGAAAAGAGTTGATAAAAACTACTTTGTCCCACTGATATAAGGTAGGGGGAAGACTGTAAATGGCAGTATAGTATGGGAGGTACGGGGGCAAGATATAGGTGCTGTGAAATACCAGCTTTAATTATATTAAAGGTGTTCATAAAGTATGAACATGGGCTCATGGTAAAAGGTGAGATAACGAAAGAGGAACAGAATTGTGGTTGGCAATGTCAATGTGGAATATATAAGGTTTATGAAAACTTATGCCAAATTGTTTTATAACGAACAATGATATATTTCATAAGGTGTTTTAAAAATTATTTTACAAAATTTTTTTATTGGCAAGGGAGGTAAAGGGTGAGTGTCTTAAATGTGCATTGCTGTATGTCCATGTGGTCATGTCGTGTATTCATTCTTTATGCTTCTTACTAGGTGCGCACCGCTTCTTTACTTTTTCTAACTACATTGTTTTTGTACGTCCTGGGTTTTGGAAGAGTGAAAAATTTTATAAGTTCAAAAATTTCGATAAAGAATTTATGAGCTGTTCTTATAATATGTATATTTGATACAGGAAACAGGAGGAGCCAGAAAGAACCAGAAAAGTAGAAATATATAGTGGATAGCTATATAGTTTTGGGGAAATAGAAAGGAGAGAAGGACTGTTTGGATTAACAGAGTTACCATACGTGGTACGAGGTATTATACAAAGAAAGTTCGAAGAAGAAGTATATGGGGGGGGGGGGGGGGTTACTAGCTGACCATATAACTGGGAGAAGAGTTAAAAGATATATTATTTACTCAAACTTGAGCTGATTTTAGGGAAGATTAGAGGAAAAAGAGGAAATAGAGTATGGGGATTAGGAGTAAAGAGTTTTCCTTTATAAGGAAAATTCTTTATTCAACATGGGGAGGTGTAACAGTAAGGGAGTACTGGGGTATTATTAGAATCTAGTGGGAAACAGATACAGCACGATTGAGCATCGAGAGTGAAAGGGAGAGAGGATGCTCAATCGTGACGTATTGGGTTGGCAAGGGCAGTTAAGATCCGGCTTTGACTTGAGAGGAGGTGAACATCAGTCTTTTTGACGAGACGAGAAGCCGATTGTCATCATGTGCAAATAAACTTTATATCAACAAAAACAACATGTCTTGCGAGTTCCTGTACACTGGTATACCACGTCCACCGCAGTTCCAATAAATATACCAATAAATATACCAGTAAATATACCAATAAATATACCAGTAAATATACCAGTAAATATACCAATAAATATACCAATAAATATACCAGTAAATATACCAATAAATATACCAGTAAATATACCAATAAATATACCAATAAATATACCAGTAAATATACCAGTAAATATACCAGTAAATATACCAATAAATATACCAGTAAATATACCAGTAAATATACCAATAAATATACCAATAAATATACCAGTAAATATACCAGTAAATATACCAATAAATATACCAATAAATATACCAGTAAATATACCAGTAAATAATATACCAGTAAATAATATACCAGTAAATATACCAGTAAATAATATACCAATAAATATACCAGTAAATATACCAGTAAATAATATACCAGTAAATAATATACCAGTAAATATACCAGTAAATAATATACCAGTAAATATACCAATAAATAAATCTGCGGTTAATTGATATCTGAATGTATGAATTTGTAAAAATACACGGTACACAATTTATTTATATAAATAAATACCTAAATAAACTTTGAAATAAAATATTTAATTGATTCAGGGCCAAACAAAAAATAAGTTTGGACCAAATATGGTACACAAATAAATTTTTTTTCCCCCCGCGTTTCCATCCTGTTTCAGGATATTGCGGTCAACATCAGCATCTTTCAGCTGTATGTTGATTCCTAGGCTAGATTACGCTCATCAGCACGCCACGACTTTCTGAGCGACCGGCTCCATACTCTCATAAGTCACTGGCGTGACTCGATCCACTTCTAATTCTCGTCCGCTCACGTCGACCACGAGAGTATTCGGGGTTAACGGAGAAAGCTGCTAACCCCTCGGCCAGGCAGCCGGCACACAAATGAATACATATTATAAATTCATGATTATTCACTGAGAATTAAAATTGCCGATTATACAACGAAAGAAACCAAATAACACGATGGCGATATATCGTCCTTCTTACCAAATGGTAGATCACATCTGGCGATATATTATCCATGGACACAGAATCAGTGAATAGTTAGCAATATTACAGTTCTGCAATATCATGTTTATATTCAAAGGCATTTAAGCGCTGTTCAGCTTGTTAGTAAGTATCCAGGTCTCACAGGCGTATTTTGCAATAGGAAAGATGCATGCTCTTAAAAAAAAAAAAAAACTACAAAAATTTGATTTTTAAGAGCATGCATCTTTCCTATTGCAACATACGCCTGTGAGAACTGGACACTTACTAAACAAGCTGAACAGCGCATATGCCTTTGAATATAAATGTTATAGACGAGTTCTAAGAATATCTTGGGTAAAGAAAAGTACAAAAATACATACTTCAAGCGCTGAATATTGAAGAAAGTTGGCTATTAAAGACGATAAAACAAAGGAAATTTAAATATTTTGGTCGCTTGTAACGTCACGAAAGTTTGGAGTTAACAATATTCAAGGCGTATATGCCTGGGAAGAGAGGAAGAGGAAGGCCAAAGAGAAGATGGATGCAGGATGTGGCGGATGATCTCCAGATGGGTGTATCGGACGCGGGACTTCTTGCTTATGATCGAGATGTTTTCCGGAAGGTTGTTATGGGAGCGAGGTTCTGTAAAGGACATGCTACTGAATGAATGAATGAATGAATGAATGAATGAATGAATGAATATAACTGAAATAATTAATTAGTAATATAAAATATATTTAAATACTTCCCAACATATTTCCTAGCACCTATTTTAGGCTGGGTCGACACAGTACAATGTAAAAACCTAGATCAGTAAAATACAGGGTGTATTTCTAATGACTGTGCAGTGTTTGAAAATATTTCCGGTCCAAGATTTGTTTTTACCTATTAAGTTGCACGAACGTTACAGAGGATGAATACAAATCTTGGACCGGCAATATTTTCAAACACCGCACAGTCATTAAAAATAGACCATTTACTTATGGGCAATTATAACACCAGATAGTGTATACACGACAATGGTTAAGACCAGAATAGGGAAAACAAACGCTGCATTTAAGAACATGAAAAGTATCTTATGCAAGAAGGCATGGTTACTGAATGTAAGAGAGTGCTGACATGTTATATACGAGGGCAAGTCAATAAGTAAGTTCTGTGGGATGGCAGGTAAATGTAGTTGGTGTTTTCTACAGGTGTCATTAGGTGACAGCAACATCGAACTTTATATTCCCGTTCGTCAGGTGGCGCTAGGTGTCTCATGCGCATGCGCAGCGCATGAACAAAATGGTGACTGTATTTACGGAGTGTACAACCAAAGAGCAACATGCTGTTGTCCTTTTCTTTTTGTAGGCAAATGCACTGCCTGCAAAGGATATTCATAAGAAAATACGTCCTGTTTATGCTGACAAATGTTTGTCCCGTCAAGCGGTGCATAGCTGGGTAGACATTTTTTCTCAAGGACGCTCTAAAATTGTTGATGAAATCCGATCTGGTTGTCCTGTTGAGATTGCAACAGAAGCACCCGTGCAGCGGGTGGAGGAGATGATTAGAGGTGACAGGCGAGTAAAGATAGACTCTGTAGCATCTGCAATAGGGTGCTCACATGGTTCAGCATACAAAATAATGCATGATAGAATGAAATTGAAGAAAGTGTGCTCAAGGTGGGTACCCAGACTTAATAAAGCGTCCTGTTAAAAAGTTTAATTTTAATCCTGCATTCATCATCATCATCATCATCATCATCATCATCATCATCATCATCATCATCATCATCATCATCATCATCATCATCATCATCATCATCATCACCACCATCATCATCATAGCCATCATCATCGTCGTCATCATCATCTTCCATGTTTGCACTCAAGCGTCGTGGGGAGGAAAAGTTGACAATTGAGCACTGGATAGATGGCACTTGATAGTCCCATCCCGTGTGATTGCACAATATCTTTGATGTCGTCAATCCATTGTCTTCTCCACATCAGTTTTCTTCTCGGCGCTGGTAGTTAAAGGTGTTGCATTCTAACGAGATGGACGAACCATTTGATCTTCCGCCTTTCTACATATGTGGCACACGGTTACCAGTTTTCACACCTGCATATCATGTTTCCCATATATATCTTCTATATATGGATGTTGGTTCTATTTATATATTGCTTCACTATTCCCCAAGTCTGCCTTTCTGGGGCCATCTATGAGCAATATGTATTCTATCAACAAGGGCAGATAGGAGTGAGACACATATTCTGTGAATAATTTTCTTCCTGGTATATATGTATGTGCTGGTCTCCCTGGCGAAGGAGTTAACGACACTCTCCATAACTCCGTATATCCACGTAGGGGAACACAGTTGCGCGAGATTCGGTAGCGGATCGCGTCGCGTTGGTTACTCACGGGGATATGTGAGCCGGTCGCTCAGAAAACAAAGGCAAACTACTGAGCGTAATCTAGCCAAGACATCAACAAAAGCGTTAAAATGCTGGTGTTGACTGCGATGTCTTGTAAATAGGACATGCGAAAACAAAATATATGTATATATCTTATACGCTAATATAGTTAACATTAGATGCATGTCCTCTGCAGGACATCGCAGCCAACCCCAGCATTAACATGTTTGGCTGTTTGTTTACGAGGCAAATTTACACTTAGTAGTTTACCATTGATGTCTGAACGACCAACGCTCACATCATTGTATGAAAACTAGCGCAAGTCGGTCCGTTTCCAAATCGTCTGCAGCTGTGTTTCGAACGAGATATGCGAATTCGCATTCGCAACATCTTCGCTCCATCACTCCAGTAAGTAGTGAACAATATTATTTGCCTTACGACGTAATCCCACATTTCTCCTGATGTACCAAAATAAGCCGATCCAAGTATGTGTTAGGCGTTGAATTCTTTCCATATCTTCTATACACACAAAAAATACCTGTGAATTTACATATAACTTTGATTTAGCACCGAGAATATCCTACTCTTCTTGTTTTCCTTACACTGGAGACTCTACTCTCCAACCTTCATCCGCGATGACAAAAACATGTAACCCGACCGCCTATTTACACAGATAAGCTTCAGACCAATTAGTTTTTTCATCTTCTTAGACCAGCTCGAGTTCTCGGGATGGATGCATATCCCTAACTCATCGCTCGAGAATCTTCCATGTTTGCAACGGACTTGAGACTACAATTTCGTAAATTAGAATTTGTCAGGGATTCAAGAATTCGATCTCTTCAGCTGTCTATGTGTGCTTGCGGTTGGAAGTTTGGGGTCAGAATGTTAGACAGGTCTGTGAGTCCAGTTGTGAACCCTTTTAGGGTGGGTCATGTCGGGGCTGTTGGGGAAATAAGAGGGGGCTGGGAGGATAAAAAAAAGTGTGGCGTACAGAGTATATGTCTGTGTGTGGTTTATCTATAAAATGATGGAGAGATGGAATAATTGTAAGGTGATTGAATAGTGCACGCACACACACTCACACACAAACATACATTTGTTCATATATACGTTGGCATCTTGCCGTCTTGACAGACGATAGTTTGTGCTTCAGAAAGGCATAATAACTATTACCTATGGCGGTAGCGAATGTGACTGATAAGGCCAATTCGCGCTGTAAATATTCGTCCACAGTGGGTGCATGTGAACACGTGGTCATTTCCACCATCATGCACCATCTTACGTCTCACACGCTCGGTGTGTGACTTATCTGCAATAATTTTCTCCTTTGTCTTTATTCCATTTCTAATGTTTGCCCTCCATACAACACGTTCAGAGGCTGTTCATATATACACATGAACGAATATTAATATATATAGAGTTAGAACGAACTTATTAACGGTGATATAGGCAGACAAGCAGACAGACACACGTCAGATCAGAAGCAAAGACAAATAGATAGATAGGAAATGGGCAGACACAAACAGACATCAGATACATAGATACACAGACAAATAGAAATATAGACACAGACAGACAGACAGACAGACAGACATCAGATACATAGATGCACAGACACACATAAATATATACAGACACAAAGAGACAGACACATTTACAGACAGGCATAGAAAACATACATAATCAGACTGACAGCCAGAAAGGAAGAAAGACCGAAACAGACATCAGATATATATATAAATAAACAGGCAGAAGGATAGTCAGATAGACAGACAGAAGTATAGTCAGACAGACAGAGAGATGGATGAGTTAACGAACAGAAAGACGGACGTACAGACAGATAAACATATAAATACTAAAATAAGTTGTTATTCTTGTTGTTTGTCTCCCACGTATGCCGTTAGGAGTCGTGGGGAGAGACAGTTCAAGTTCCAGCGCCTGTGATAGCATCCCACCTCCAATTTCCTCCATGGTTCATGAGCGGTATTGTCCAGGATCAAGTTAACTCCTCACCGGTTTGTTAGACCTGTCATAGGTTCCTTACCTACTTAACCCTTTATAAGAAATTAAGTAATTAGCTTTAAAAGAAGTGCAACTATGTGTAAACGATGCGTTACTGTAAACACATATTTCCACATATCAAAGGGAACAGTTGATCGGTACGGCGAAAGACGAAAAGGTTACAGAGACAGGACAGAGGAGTACAGGCGAGAGATGTACAGGTTTGCGAACTGAATGTCTGTCAGACAAGAGGCAGAGAATCAAACACGCTCCAGCGAGACGAGGGAAAAATCGTTGGCGGCTGCACCAGAAATGTCCAGAAATGAATGCCTTCATTCACGATCAATTATTTTGAAAACTGTCTGTTGCATCGTTATGAAATTTTTCCTGCCGTCTTATATTTACCCCCACCCAAGGAGTATGCCTTTGATAGGTCCAAAGGCAACTTAAATCATGGAAAGCGGCGACATTTCTTTGATGTTTTGGCGAAAAACTAGTGAATTCACGCTAACAAACTTGTTTTATAGTACTGCACCTCGGTGTTTTTCTGTCACCATTCCGGTGATGACACAAGGCGTATCCAGATTCTTATGGGAGTGGGTGCAATGTGTATGTAATATAAGTAAAGGCAGAATTTACAGAGGCATGGGGTAAATAATGTGGAACCGAAATGGAAATGAACAGGAAAGTAGAAAGAATATATTTCTTACCTTATATTTTATTTCCTTCTTGTTTCTTCAGCTTCTTGTTAATAATGTGTACACACGGAGTCATGTTACTAGGATGCATTTAGCTTTTTATATGGAGTTCGTGATGGCTTCCAAACAGCAGTGCGTTAATGTGCGTATGGAGTGACCATAGATCAGTGGTTCCCAAGCTTTTCAAGCAGAAGGTCATATCTACTATTTTCAGCAGTTAAGCGGGCCACAGCGTTATAAAATTATAAAAGTCGTACAATATCATTCTTACCTTTCTTAACTTTCGCCAACAAAATTCTAAAACTTTAAAGGCAGTCAGTGTCAGTACTACACTGCGGCCATTTTTTTGGGGTGGGGGTGGGGGGGGGTGGGTGGGAGGGTGGATTACAATCACAAGTTCATTTAACAATACATTTTAAATCAGTTTCGAAAATCACTATTAATGAATTAATTTACAATTGTAACTGTTCTTCATAACCAGGTACTTAAGTTCAGATGTCAGTTTATCAATGTCTGGGCACAAATCTGTCGTGCCCAAAGTCATAAGCGCAGCTAGGTTACTGTCGGTGAGTCTTTAACGTTGCTTGCTTTTTTTTTATTATACGATCGTTGCGGAAAATGACTGCTCGCAACTGTAAGTCGAACCAAAACCACAAATGTATATCTCTGGGCGAATAAACGCAAGTGTCCAAATTGTTCGACAGGCAATAGTTGCCAGAATGAAATCATATGATCAGCTGAAGGTGAAGCAAGCACCTCCAGAAATTTACATCTCAGTGCAGAATCGCATTTCAAATCAATTATCCCGTGCTGAACGTTTTGCTGTAATTGACAGCGCTTGGAATCAGGAAATAGTAACGGATTTATGAAGAGGGCAACATTATCCGCCTCTGTTGTGGACTCTTGAAATCTTAACTGAAAAATATCCAGAAGACTTTCAACTTTTACTTTGTACTGTAACAAGTCACATTTCTTTTTCACCACAATCGTCTTCAGAGTTGGAAACGCCTCTAAAGTCCCTTCAGTCAATTGTCCGATAAACAGTCGTAGTCTCATTTTAAATGAAGAAATGGCATCGCACAAATTTGTGAATAGTTCCCAGTCCCCCCCCCCCCCCCCCCCCCCTCCCTGTATCATCGCATTTAAAGAGTTATATTAAATAACGAGGCCTCGCGTGCCACTTTCTGACATCTGGCGGCCAACAAGTGGCCCACGGACCGTGTTTTGGGAACCTCTGCCATAGATGATGCAACAATTTAGTCATCATGTGTCAGTTTTTAAGGATCTGCTCGGCTGTCGGTGTAGTTTGTTCACGCGTACACATTGGTGACAGAACGTTTTCAGTCTTCGTGAAAGATTGTCTACTCTATTGTTTACTGTTCAGAGACGGAACATGATTATTACCTGTTTTGCACGACAAATATACCTGTGAATGTCTCTGTAGTGGGCTTCCTTCTTAACGGCCAAGATGTTGGTTCTCTTTTCATTGAAGTTTATAGAATGATTCGTATGTTCGTGTGTTGTCCCCACATTTGACAACGTGTTTGTTCTCACGTGTCTTGGAATGCCACACTATGTCAGTTCCCGCCACAATATTACTCTTCTGTTGGTAATTAATGCGTTTAGTGGGTTTTTTTTCTTTCAGTACCAATTGTTTGTCATCGATGAGGGCTTGCGGAACTGAAAATTAATCACTGTGCAAAATATCCCAGTAAGTGTGCACGTGGATTAAGGTCTGCGATCTGCTCAGACCTTAATCTGTGTCGGACGATTCCAGTAGGTCGATGACTGCTCTCGGTGGCATACAATTCAATCCATCCTTTTTCCAATAGTCCTCTTCCTCTTTCAACACATGGTCCTTACATTTTTTCCAGTAACTTTTATCAATATTTAACAGCGCTGACTTGATTAGTATCTTGACGTCAGACAATTTGTATGCAGTATTGTCAGCTGCCACCTGTCCTTTAATTTTAGCCCACACAAGTTCTAGGGTTTAAATGAGGATGGTAAGGCGGAAGTCTCAAGCACCTATGGCTATGCTCTTCTTTCAACTTGTCGATTTGATATTTCTTGCTGTTTTGCGCCTGTTTTACAAGGGACAACAACTGTAGCTTGAAATATGTATCTGGAAATGGTATATTTTCCCTTCGGAGCCATATCTTTATTGCTTCCTGTGTGCTCGATGCCGTAGGTATTTTGTCTTCTTGGGCAACAACATTATGATATGATGCATTGTCCATGATTAGACAAGGCGGCCTATCAAGGATGGAAGTACTGCATTCTCGAGCCAATCTCTAAATACATTACCATTCATCATCATTATGATAATCCCTATTGTCTGTATGCTTTCATACGAACACGAGTCCAGCATTCTGTAGTAAGCCATTATGAGTACTACCAGCGTGGGCTATGACCAAACGCTGTCCTTTACTACTGGGCACATATCGCTTTATCTTTCCATACATTGATTGCCATTCCCTTTCACTTGTGTGGTGCGCATTGATCCACGTTTCATCCAAATACACTATGTCATAATTTTCTTTGCGCATTTCCCTTATTTCACATAGGTATCTGCTTCTCACGGCTCCTAAATGCGGTTGCTCGCAAAGGATATTTCTACCTCCCTTGTACTTTCTAAAAGTGAAGCCTAATCTCCCTATGCCGGTTTCCTGGCCTAGAGGTTAGCGACTTTTCTCGGTAATCTCGTATACTCTCCTAAGTATCGTGAGGACAGTGAGAATCAGCAGTGGTTCGAATCGCGTCGGTAACTTACGGGGTATGTGAGCCGGCCGCTCAGAAAGCAATGGCAAACTAATGAGCGTAATCTTGCCAAGAAATCAACAGTCAGCTGAAAGATGCTGATGTTGACAGCGATGTCCTGTAAACGGATATGCAAAACATTTAATCTCCTTATAATTTTCTACAAAGTTGTTTTGGAAAGCTCTATGTCATTGTTCTTTCTCAACCAAACCCTAAGTTTTCTTACAGTCACTGTTTCTTTGGCATCCAGCATTTTTATAATAGCTCGCCTTATGACATCCTTGTCAAAACTGTCTACAATTCCCTTTCTACCCACCGTTTGCTTATCGCGTGTTGGTTTCATCCCAGATTCTTGCATGCATCGACGAAATGACCGTTTACTCAAACCCAATGCATGCACTGTTCTCTTTTCAGGATTTGTAATTGTATGAAACAGTTTCCTGCGATCAGCTTCTTGACAAAAATATGTGTACAACTTCATAGCGATGCTTTGAAGTGTACAAAATTTCACATTCAATCCCATTGAACAATATTCACACATTCAAATGTAATAGATGGTAAGATTTATTTATATAACCACATTATTGAGACCCCTCTGAAAACTCCCATTTAAACTGCGAGGGGATTTGCCATAAGGAAATTCCCGTGTACCGCCAAAAATATTCAATATTGAACGCTGATTTTCTGGGTCAAAATGCATTCGATATAATAATATGCACTTCATCTCTGACCCGTAAGTTATGTACCGCATATAAACAAACATTGAAATCTGCTGTACAATCTCCAAAACAAAAAATTATTTTGTTGGGTGGACGTAATGATAAAATTATATGCTAAATCTCATCATTTTCCCTCAGTTGGTTACTGAGATATGGATTTTTATATGGAGGCAACCAAATGTAAATGCACTATAGTCTGTATCGTCCATGTTATGATCATTACAAGAACAGTATCTTCGAACTTAGCTGGAGACCTCACTAGGGGGTGGGGGATGTGGTTTCATATCAAGGCTAGGTAATCAATTGATAAATATTTATGAATGAGAAATAGGAAAGGAGGAGGGGAGAGAGAAAGAAAGAGAGACATAGAGAAAGCGAGAGAGGGAGAAAGAGAGCGAGAGGGAGAGAGAGAGAGAGAGAGAGAGAGAGAGAGAGAGAGAGAGAGGAGAGAGAGGGCGAGAGAGAGCGAGAGAGAGAGAGAGAGAAAGAAACAGAGAGAAAGAGAGAAATAAATAAAGAGAGAGAGAAAGAAATAAAGAGAGAGAGAAATCAAATCAAATCAAAATCAAATCAACTTTATTAGGGTCACAAATTGGGCGCGCAGGCCCGTCTTACATTCGGCCTTTTCAATCACTCGTCTTTCGTTCATCAAGAGCATTATACATTTACATAGGAAGAAAAATAAACATTGTGAAATGAATGTTGTAAACATAAACAAGGCTAATTACCATGTTATGAAGCCCATCTCCCACCTATCCATACATCACCCCACCCACACAACCGCACTTACCCACACACACGCGCACCAAGGGACACATAAACACCCCCACCTACCCACACACACGCACACCAAGGACACATACATACCCCACCAACCGACCCATCCCCCCCACACTGCCCTCACCTGATCCCCCAACAAAAACACACTCGCCACCCACAAACATTCCCCCACCAACCCACACATCCCACGCCCATCCACATCTTAACCCACAATCCTCTCCCCACCCACACCTCAAACCACCCATCCCTTAGCCACATCTCCATCGACAACATATTCCCCACCCATGCACACAATCCCCCACCAACCCACACATCGCACATTCACTCACACATCCCCAAACCATACACACACATCCCCACCAACTGACATGTCCCTACCCCCCCCCCCCCACCCACACACACACCTCCCTAACCACCCATACATCCCCAATCCACACACACACACCCCACCACCCACATATACAACTTCCACCCACCCACACATGCCTTAACCTAAACCCCCACCACGCAATCCCCCACCCGCACATCACATACACCCCCTACCACGCACTATTCCCAACCCACGCACCACACACACATATATCCCTCACCAACACATCCTCACTTACACACCACACACATATCCCCCACCCAGATACCACACAATATTCCCACCCACACCCACACAGATACCCTTACCCATCCACCCCACATACCCCCCAAAAAAGAGAGAGAGAGAGAGAGAGAGAGAGAGAAAGAGAGAAAGAAAGAGAGAGAGAGAGAGAGAGAGAGAGAGAGAGAGAGAGAGAGAGAGAGAGAGAGAGAGAGAGAGAGAGAGAGAGATGTATTTGAAGAATACAATGACATTCATCATCATGAGTCTGGCCAGTTGGTGTAGGCGATCATCTCTCACCGCAGATCTCGGTCCTTGGCGTTCTGGATCAATTCTATGGATGAATCTCCTCTATGGCTCTGTCCTAGACCAACGAGCATTGTTTCTTTCTGTCTGCGTCTACTTTTTTCCGGCTGACCTTCCCTGTGGAAACGATGTTCTCTAATGTCATTCTTCTCATGACATTACCAAATAATATTCTTTCTTGTGGCCAAGTGATTAACCTTCCTGCCTCATTCCGCGAAGGCCGTGGGTGAGTTCCATTTTCCGTCATTTCCTACACGAGTGCATTTTTTTTTCCGGAGACCCATGGGGATCGTTCCTGGAGTTAAGGATTTCGTGCCTTGAGCTACGCTTTTAGCAGGCTCTCTACAGAAAAAGACCGAGTCATATGGACTAAAACCCGGCCCAATGAAGTCGATTCTCTCGTCTTGACAACCCCCTCAAACTCCGTTTCTCATGGTTGCATATAGTGTTCTACTTTCGTTATCGTCTTCCAGGCAATGGTTGTTAGTTACTCTGGTAGTCCAAGGTATCCGGTAGTTAGTTACTCTGGTAGTCCAAGGTATCCGGTTGTTAGTTACTCTGGTAGTCCAAGGTATCCGGTTGTTAGTTACTCTAGTAGTCCAAAGTATCCGGTTGTTAGTTATTCTGGTAGTCCAAGGTATCCGGTTGTTAGTTACTCTAGTAGTCCAAGGTATCCGGTTGTTAGTTATTCTGGTAGTCCAAGGTATCCGGTTGTTAGTTACTCTAGTAGTCCAAAGTATCCGGTTGTTAGTTATTCTGGTAGTCCAAGGTATCCGGTTGTTAGTTACTCTAGTAGTCCAAGGTATCCGGTTGTTAGTTACTCTAGTAGTCCAAGGTATCCGGTTGTTAGTTATTCTGGTAGTCCAAGGTATCCGGTTGTTAGTTACTCTAGTAGTCCAAAGTATCCGGTTGTTAGTTATTCTGGTAGTCCAAGGTATCCGGTTGTTAGTTACTCTAGTAGTCCAAGGTATCCGGTTGTTAGTTATTCTGGTAGTCCAAGGTATCCGCAACATTAGTTTCAGAAACAGCTCTGCTGCATTACAGCTCTTGCAAATGTGTCTGTTCACATCTCAAGATCCACCGACATACAGCAGAACCGGTTCTATTTAACCTTTTAGTACTTCCAGTCCAATCTGACGGACTTGTTGCTGTGCTGATATTCTTTCGTTAGCTTGAAATTTATCTATATCTGTAATGTTGTCTCTTGTATGAATTTAACTGCCTTTTTTTTTTTTTTTAGCGTAACCAGTGGTTTATAGAGTTATCTTCCACTGTTGTTTCTCTAGGCCAGAAGGTTTGCCTAGATGTGTCGTATTTTGGACAGTCTTGGAGTATGTGCTCTGCTGTCTGCGACGCCAATCCACATGTGCACATAGCTGATTCACCAATCTTGAATTGTGTATATATGTGGTTGCGTAACATATCGTGTCCTTGGTTTAAATGAATTTGTTATGTGTCCATCAAAACGAAACGTAGCGTAGGGCAAAGACTCCGCGGCTGCACAACAAGATAATAATGATGTTATTGGGAAACATTTGAGACAAAACTGCGATCGGCTTCTCTGTCAACGTAAAACGGATTTAAAAAAAAAAAATTTGTTGCGAATCCCTTACGGGACGTTGCAGTCAACATTAGCATTTTTCAGCTGCTGTTGATGTACTAGGCAAGTGTTACGTTCAGTAGTTTGCCATTGCTTTCTGAACGACCGGCTCCCATACCAGCACGTTATAACACAACGCGACACGGTCTGCTGCATAAATCGTGTCGTAGCTGAGCTTCGAACGCCTGGTACCCGGCTCACGAACCGCGTTCGCAAGCCTTTAGCCACGGAGCCGGCTTAAAGACGGAAAATAAAAAAAAATTTTAAAAAATTTGAAAAAGAATATTATACATAAAAAACGGATTAAAGAAAGAAAATAAAAATAACAACAACGACAACCAAACAAATGGTACTAGACTATGTAACTGGTTAATATATGATAATGGTAACAATAGTAACAGCGTGCCACGTCTTCGTCAGATATGACTGAGCTACCGTATGACAGTAGACGATACTACCTGCTTTCTGTTAGCGCCGAATGTTGGGTGGCGCTCACCAAACCCGACACCCCACATTGCGCCAACGGCTTCGGGCGCAGGGTGCAATTTGGAGCCTTAATCTAGTGCGAGAAAATTCAACCTAAAGACTAAATGTCATGGCAGGACAGACAGATCAGGCCCTAAGCCTTGGTCGGCAACAGGTCTAGGATGAAACCTCCGATAGGCGGACAGTTAGTGCAGTGCTTTGCTGATCCGGTAGCTTCTGCGGCTTGTCTTATTCCAGACGTATTGGTGTTACCTTTCTTCTGGAGCAAATTAGGCAGGCCGTGAAAGGGACCATACTGCATGGGCAACACATGGTCTCTAAATTCAGCCCAGGCTTTGTGTTATGGAGAGGTATAACTCCATTTTACAAACTATCGTCTGTTAATACGGCAAGGTGCCAGTCAGTCAATCAGTGAGACAGTCGGTCAGTCGGTCAATAATAATAATAACAACAATAATAATGATGACGACGATAATGATAATAATAATAATAATAATAATAATAATAGTAATAATAATAGTAATTAATATATGACACAATATAACTAATTATATATGATGATGGTATTAATAATAACAACAATAATGATGAAGATAATAATAATAATATGATAATGATGATGATGATGATGATGATAATAATAATAATAATAATAATAATGATGATGATGATGGTGATGATGATGATGATGATGATGATGATGATGATGATGATGATGATGATGATGATGATGATGATGATGATGATGATGACAATAACAGTTAACAAGTTGCGATGACAAGGCACAAGTGGTCGACTGGGCATGGGCTCGTCGTCCGGGAGACAGAGACTGACCACTTATTTCCCTATGCACTCAGGCCTGCACAATGTGATGATCCCTAACGCTTCACTTACCCACAGAAAGTGGTTGCTAAAGGACTGTTTGTAAGTTATAATACTTTGTTGGTTTGTTTTTGTTTTGCTCGCCCGCTTGAACTCAAGCGAAGTCCACACTCCTGCGGCTACTTCTAGTGAACTGAACTGATATTTGCGCGTGGATTAACTTTCCATCTAACCAGTGTCCTTTGCCATCAGGCGAACCCACTCCGACTTCTGAGGTAAATACAAGCAACAATAATAATAAACATGATGATCTGGCCGACACTCATTATTTCGAGGACAAACCAGACGGACACATAATCAGATTGCAGCTGGTACCATTAGTATTGGAACTCTTCGCCGGTTATTGAAGAGGAGGACTGAGCGCGTGTGGGAATGTCCCGAGTGCTATTATGTTGGTTCTTGACTCAACTATACTCAACTCAACTCAACTCAATTCAACTCAACTCAACTCAACTCAAGTCTACTCAACTCAACTCTACTCAACTCAACTTTACTCAACTCAACTCTACTCAACTCAACTCAATTCAACTCAACTCAACTCAAATCAGTTCAACTCAACTCAACTCTACTCAACTCAAGTCTATTCAACTCAAGTCTACTCAACTCAAGTCTACTCAACTCAACTCTACTCAACTCAACTCAACTCTACTCAAGTCTACTCAACTCAAGTCTACTCAACTCAAGTCTACTCAACTCAACTCTACTCTACTCTACTCAAGTCTACTCAACTCTACTCAACTCAACTCTACTCAACTCAACTCAACTCTACTCATGTCTACTCAACTCAAGTCTACTCAACTCAAATCTACTCAACTCAAGTCTACTCAACTCAACTCAACTCAACTCAACTCTACTCACGTCTACTAAACTCAACTCTACTCAACTCAACTCAACTCTACTCAACTCAAGTCTACTCAACTCAACTCTACTCAACTCAAGTCTACTCAACTCAACTCTACTCAACTCAAGTCTACTCAACTCAAGTCTACTCAACTCAACTCTACTCAACTCAAGTCTACTCAACTCAACTCTACTCAACTCAAGTCTACTCAACTCAAGCTACTCAACTCAAGTCTACTCAACTCAACTCTACTCAACTCAAGTCTACTCAACTCAACTCTACTCAACTCAAGTCTACTCAACTCAAGTCTACTCAACTCAACTCTACTCAACTCAAGTCTACTCAACTCAACTCTACTCAACTCAAGTCTACTCAACTCAACTCTACTCAACTCAAGTCTACTCAACTCAACTCTACTCAACTCAAGTCTACTCTACTCAACTCAAGTCTACTCAACTCAACTCTACTCAACTCAAGTCTACTCAACTCAACTCTACTCAACTCAAGTCTACTCAACTCAACTCTACTCAACTCAAGTCTACTCAACTCAAGTCTACTCAACTCAACTCTACTCAACTCAAGTCTACTCAACTCAACTCTACTCAACTCAAGTCTACTCAACTCAACTCTACTCAACTCAAGTCTACTCAACTCAACTCTACTCAACTCAAGTCTACTCAACTCAACTCTACTCAACTCAAGTCTACTCATCTCAACTCTACTCATGATGTCAACAACTAGAACACCATACTGTGTAGCTAACGGTATATACTACTAGTATTTTATTTCATTGTGATACATTTTGTAGACGTGTCCGGCATTGTTAATTTTACAATCGCAAACAATGGTTGTGAATGTATTATTCTTGAAAACAACATTCACTACCTCGCACATATAATTTCATTGTAACTATCCCGTTTAATTATTGAGATACTCACTCACTCACTCACTAACTCACTAACTCACTAACTCACTCACTCACTCACTCACTCACTCACTCAAGCATCCACCCATTCTCTCACTCGCTCATACACTCATTCATACACTCACTCAGGCAGGCTTACTTATTCACTCCTTCACTCATGCATCCACCAAATCAAACATCCACTCATTTACGTGTTCACCTACTAAGCAACTCAATCATTCACCCTCATATTAACCCGCCCTTCCATCCACCCACTCAGTGAAACTTTCACTCAGCCACACATCAATTCGCACACATATCCACTCATGTCCACTTACTAACTCATTCATTCACCTCTTCATCTACATACATACTGAAGCATTCACTCTCTCATTATCCCGTTCTCCCACTCAGTCAAACACCCACTTATCCACACATCACTTCACACACAAGTCCACTCACCCACTCATTCTCTGTTATCCGAACACCTCCTCATCCACACATCAGCTCACCCACTCATCCACAAACCCACACATCAGCTCACCCACACACCAGCTCACACATATATCAACACACCCACAAACATTCACTCATCCACACACCCACACATACACTTACTCACCCACTAATCCACACACCCCACTCACTAACAAACACTCACTCATTCACACACCCACACATTCACTCACCCACACACTAATCCACACACACCCCCTCACCCACACATCGTCTCACCCACTCATTAAACACACCCACTCACCAACTACCCCTGTTCCATTTGTCCTCCAGTCGTTCCCCCATCTCCCAGGCCTCTACTCAAAACCCCCTCCAGCAATTCCCGCCCTTTCTTATTTATAGACAAAATATAAACCCCAGCATGCTAAATGTTAACGTGCTATCGTATAAATCACCCGTACTCTCCTCCGTTCCATGTCTCCCCGCCCCTGGGAAGGCACCAACATTTCTACATTGCAACATTTCAGAGGCGGATCTGTGTTCGGAAACAACTTCAGGGATGAAAATGACAAACTTACTAAATACGAGGGGACGTCATGAAGTAAAAGGAATTTTACTAAAAACGTTTTTTTTAATTTTTCAACAATAGCGCTTTCGAGACATTTTGTGTGTGTGTGTGTGTGTGTGTGTGTGTGTGTGTGTGTGCGCGTGCGTGCGTGCGTGTGTGCGTGTGTGCGTGTGTGTGCGTGTGTGTGTGCGTGTGTGTGTGTTTTACTACTTACATATAGTCTCCCAGTCTGGAAACACTCTCGGTCCGCCTGTCCACTAGCTTATTGGTTCATTCTAGGAAAACGTTGTTGGGTGTGACCTTAAACTAATTTTGGACCGCCTGATTGTCATCAGCAAACCTCTGACCCCTAAATGTTCTTTCAAGTGTCCAAACAAATGAAAGTCCGATTGCGCCAAGTCTGGACTGTATACTGGATGCTTCAAGGTCTCAAATGTCAGTGGTTCGTAGTGTATATACTGCAAGTGCAAGCGCATAGGGGCGGGCGTTGTCGTGCAGCAACAACACATCGGTTGAAAGAAGTCCCCAGCGTTTCTATCGCATCGCGGACTTCAGTTTGTTCACCAGCATGTCACTGTATCGAGCAATAGTCATAGTTTGTTCACCAGCATGTCACTGTATCGAGCAATAGTCACAGTTTGTTCACCAGCATGTCACTGTATCGAGCAGTAGTCACAGTTTGTTCACCAGCATGTCACTGTATCGAGCAATAGTCACAGTTTGTTCACCAGCATGTCACTGTATCCAGCAATAGCCACAGTTTGTTCACCAGCATGTCACTGTATCGAGCAATAGTCACAGTTTGTTCACCAGCATGTCACTGTATCCAGCAATAGTCACAGTTTGTTCACCAGCATGTCACTGTATCCAGCAATAGTCACAGTTTGTTCACCAGCATGTTACTGTATCCAGCAATAGTCACAGTTTGTTCACCAGCATGTCACTGTATCCAGCAATAGTCACAGTTTGTTCACCAGCATGTTACTGTATCCAGCAATAGTCACAGTTTGTTCACCAGCATGTCACAGTATCGAGCAATAGTCACAGTTTGTTCACCAGCATGTCACTGTATCGAGCAATAGTCACATTTTGTTCACCAGCATGTCACTGTATCGAGCAATAGTCACAGTTTGTTCACCAGCATGTCACTGTATCGAGCAATAGTCACAGTTTGTTCACCAGCATGTCACTGTATCGAGCAATAGTCACAGTTTGTTCACCAGCATGTCACTGTATCGAGCAATAGTCACAGTTTGTTCACCAGCATGTCACTGTATCGAGCAATAGTCACAGTGTCACCCCTCTCCTGGAGATGCACGAATATAGGGAACTTGATAGCCCAAAAGATGGTCAAAGTGGCTTTCCCAGGGGATTCCATTTTGAAATCTTTCTACCCATTCGTAGTCTTTCCTCTGATTCATACAACTATCTCCTTTAATAACAAACAACCCCTCCCCAAATCTCCCACAAAAACAAAAACAACAACGAATAACCACACATTGTTATTCCACGGTGCAAGTGGATAGTGAGACAGCCATTTTGTAATCGCTATTGCGCACGCGCAAACTGCTAGATTCTCACAGACCCCTACATGGGGTATTGTTTAAGGGCCAGTTTGTAATCTTCCATTGCCCATGCTCTGCCATGCACTTTATAATAAAATTCATGTTACTTAATGACGTTCCTTCGTGGCTACGAATATAAACGGTTATGTGTCTTGATACAGGGTAAATAGGACATCTGTTTACCAGATGCAGACGATAGAAATGTGGTCGAAACATATTAAGTACAGCAATCGTTCATTGCATCATGATTCGAGGGGTGAGAGTTTAAACTATGCCTGATTGCAACAGTAGCACTGCGTGCATGGCAGCTTGGGGGTGGGGGTAGGGGGGGGGGGGGGGAGGGGGGGGGAGTAGAAGTTATAAATGGTCCTCTTATTCTTCTTCTCGTTGTTCTTCATTTTACTTTTATATTTCTCATCCTCCCATGCTCCTCCTCACTCTTCTTAATATTTTCCTTCCAGTTATCTATCTTCTTCTTCTTTTCTTAAACTTCGTACGCGGTCATAATCTTCTATCATCATCTTCTTCATTCATTCATTCATCTTCTTCATTCATCATTCATTCTATCTTCTTCTCATCATCTTCTTCTTCTTCTTCTTCTTCTTCTTCTTCTTCTTCTTCTTCTTCTTCTTCTTCTTCTTCTTTCTTCTTCTTCTTCTGCTTCTTCTTCTTCTTCTTCTTCTTCTTCTTCTTCTTCTTCTTCTTCTCCTCTTCTTCTTCTTCTTCTTCTTCTTCTTCTTCTTCTTCTTCTTCTTCTTCTTCTTCTTCTTCTTCTTCTTCTTCTTCTTCTTCTTCTTCTTCTTCTTCCTCTTCTTCTTCGTCTCTATCTTCTCCCTCCGCCCCGCCCCCCCCCCCCTCTACTTATTTAATGCCTTTTATTTCTACCTAGCAGGAGTAAACCCTGCCATAGGAGATGCAAACCGCCTCCTCCCTCCAGAAACCCTCGGACTATGAGATCTGAAATGTTTATCAGAACTTATCAGTGTTGTATCTGTGACTTGTCAGGGAATATCAACCCAGACATAAAGGTTAGGTCAACCCGCCCGGCAAGCCATCTGCTCTAAGAGAAGACATGGCAACCTACTGTGAGCAGTGATGTAAAGTTGGTCATAAATCAAGCAGCATGCACGGCAGGGCAGGCAGGAGAAGACACGCATGTGGAAAACTGGAACAGTAGGGCACACGGTAACAATTTACACAGCATCCATTCTATGAACATATCGGAATGCGGGTGGGTGGAGGTTATGATAGTTAGTTGGTTGATTGGTTAGTTATTAGGTAGTTAATTAGATAGTTCATTGTTAGTTAGTAAGTTAGTTAAATAGATAGTTAGTTGGTTGATTGGTTGGTTATTAGGTAGTTAATTAGATAGTTCTTTCCTTCGTTCGTTAGTTAGTTAGTAAGTTAGTTAAATAGATAGTTAGTTACATAGTTAATTAGTTAGATTGTAGTTAATTAGTTAGTTAGTTAGATTAGTTAGTTAGATTAGTTAATTATTTTTTTTTTAATTTTTTAATTAGATAGTCAATTTGATAGTTAGTTTGATAGTTAGTTAATTATATAATTAGTTAGTTAGTTAGTTAGTTAGTTAGATAGTTAGGTGGTTAGTTACGAGTACTTAGATAGTTAATTAGTTAGTTTGATAGTTAGTTACTTAGATGATTAGTTAATTAGTTCTTAGATAATTAATTAGTTAGTTAATTACTTAGTTTGAAAGTTAGTTAGATAGTTT
The DNA here is from genome assembly GCA_014155875.1 of Cepaea nemoralis. Classification (NCBI taxonomy): domain Eukaryota; kingdom Metazoa; phylum Mollusca; class Gastropoda; order Stylommatophora; family Helicidae; genus Cepaea; species Cepaea nemoralis. The sequence goes on from JACEFZ010007071.1 coordinate 270,455, forward strand.
GTTAGTTTGTTTATTAGGCAGATAGTTAGTTGGTTAGTTACTTAGATAGATAGTTTGATAGTTAGTTAGATAGTTAGTTTGATAGTTAGTTAGATAGTTAGTTAGATAGTTAGTTAGATAGTTAGTTAGATAGTTAGTTAGATAGTTAGTTAGTTAGCTAGTTAGTTACTTAGGTAGATAGTTTCTTAGGTGGTTAGTTAGTCTGATAGTTAGTTAGATGTCAGGTCTTAGATATGACTGAGCTACCGTATGACAGTAAACGGCACTACCTGCTTCTGTTAGCGCCGACGGCTTCGGGCGGAGGAGCGCAATTGGGAGGGTACAAGCCTGATCCTAGTGCGAGGAAATGAAACCTAAAGATAAAATGTGATGGCAGGGCAGACCAGGCCCTAAGCCTTAGTTAGCAACTGGTCTAAGATTGAAGCTCTGACAGGCGGACAGTTAAAGCATTGCTTTGCTGATCCGGCAGCTTCTGCAGCTTGTCTTGTTTCAGACGTATTGGTTTACCTTTCCTCTGGAGTAAACTAGGCAGGCCGAGAGAGAGAGAGAGAGAGAGAGAGAGAGAGAGAGAGAGAGAGAGAGAGAGAGAGGAGAGAGAGAGAGAGAGAGAGAGAGAGAGAGAGAGAGAGAGAGAGAGATCATGCTGCATGGGCAACACATGATCTCTAAATTCAGCCCAGGCTTTGTGTTATGGACAGGTATAACTCCATTTTACAAACTATCGTCTGTCAAGACGGCAAGGTTCCAATCAGTTAGTTAGACACTTAGTTACTTAGATAGTTAGTCAGTTAGTCAGTTAGTTAGTTAGTTAGTTAGTTAGTTAGTTAGTTAGTTAGTTAGTCGCAGTTCCAACTTCACAGCAACTGGTCGTCCCCATTATGCTCCGTTCCTGTGCCAGTGAATATCACACAAAACGCCTCCCACTGTCCAATGTTAAAAGTGGAAAAGACAGGAGTCTCGACAAACAACAGCCCGCACAGATACACTGTGCATAATGCCGCCGCCAGAATGTCAACACAATAGTCCCCCACGAAACACCCAGTTCATCTCTGATGGAATCGAAAGTCATTTTCCCATCTGGATGTTTCCTAGATGTTCACCCACACAGTCCACGAAATACTGTTCGTCGATGGTAGTGGCAGTCAACCAGAAGCCCAGCAGCCACGCATGTCTGCATAAGGCAAAAACCGGTCAACTCTGGGACATAGCCACCTGCCATCACTCCGAACATGCAGTCACATTCCAAAAAAACCTCGGGCAGATTCAAAAGCATTTCACACGAAACTCACAGCTCACAGTGTCGCGCCACGCACTCACTCAGTAGCAGGGCGATGGAACCATCAAGCCTCTTTAGTCGTCTCTTACGACACGCGTGGTAGGCTGCAGTGTTGGCTATTCTTTGCTTCCCTTATGGGCCCCGGCAATACACGGGAGTCATCATGATGAAATATTTCAGGCTAATTATAAAGCTTTCTCATTGTCTCATTCCATCGTTGTATCTTTTGTGTTGCCATCTTTAATTCGATCTAAGTCTGTATTAACAGATCTGTGAATGTTTGTTTTATCAAAGTTTGTCTTGGTCTGCCCTAAGTCAGACGGAATATACGAGAACTCATTAACCACGGATGCTAGAGTCAAGGAGTCAGCGTGGATGGGGCAGGGAGGGGATGGGAGGGAGAGGGAGGGGGGGGGGGGGGGGTACCGCTTCTTAAACTGTATCTTCTGAAGACTGCATCTCGTCAGGTACATACTGCAGAAATCACGCAACATAAAGTAAAATAACTAGATAAATCCTTCAAGCTCAAATATACACATGTTCGCACAGTAATGTTAATTGTCTACTAAGGTAACTTTAAACTGACTATCATGTCTTTCTGTTTGCACAAAACTGGCCTATGTAGATTAATCTGTATGGCTTCTGAAAACTTTAACAAACGACAATTTTGTGTATTAACGAGATGCAGCAAAATATGCCAGGCAATAAATCGCGCAATCTATTTTTCGTGTCTTCGTTATTCAAATTCACTACGGGAAAACATTGTTTTGATCTTCAGAAGGCGGCTGAGTGCGTTCGGTCCACACGCCGGTCAGCTGGCCTTAAATGTTGACTTCCCTTTCAGTCGCTACACTCTGAGGGAGACAACGAGGGAGATATTGAGGGAGAAACTGAGGGAGACACTGAGGAGAGGCTCTGAGCACTTATGGACTAGTAATGCCATGTGCTGTGAGGCTGATCTGTTTAGTAACTAACTAACTATCTAAGTACCTAACTAACTATCTAAGTAACTAACTAACTATCTAAGTAACTAACTAACTATCTAAGTAACTAACTAACTATCTAAGTAACTAACTAACTATCTAAGTAACTAACTAACTATCTAAGTAACTAACTAACTATCTAAGTAACTAACTAACTATCTAAGTAACTAACTAACTATCTAACTAACTAACTAACTATCTAAGTAACTAACTAACTAACTATCTAAGTAACTAACTAACTATCTAAGTAACTAACTATCTAAGTAACTAACTACTAATCTAAGTAACTACTAACTATCTAAGTAACTAACTATCTAAGTAACTAACTACTATCTTAGGAGTACTACCTAACTATCTAAGTAACTAACTAACTATCTAAGTAACTAACTAACTATCTAAGTAACTAACTAACTATCTAACTAACTAACTATCTAAGTAACTAACTAACTATCTAAGTAACTAACTAACTATCTAAGTAACTAACTAACTATCTAAGTAACTACCTAACTAAACTATCTATAACTAACTAACTATCTAAGTACTTACTACTCATCTAAGTCACTAACTAACTAATAATACTAACTATCTAAGTACCTAACTATCTAGTAACTAACTAACTATCTAAGTACTACTAACTATCTAAGTAACTAACTAACTATCTAAGTAACTAACTAACTATCTAAGTAACTAACTAACTATCTAAGTAACTAACTAACTATCTAAGTAACTAACTAACTATCTAAGTAACTAACTAACTATCTAAGTAACTAACTAACTATCTAAGTAACTAACTAACTATCTAAGTAACTAACTAACTTCTAAGTAACTAACTAACTATCTAAGTAACTACTAACTATCTAACTAACCTACCTATCTAACTAACTAACTACTAACTAACTAACTAACTAACTAACTAACTATACTAACTATATCTAAGTAACTAACTAACTATCTACTACTAACTACAACTAAACTACTAACTAACTACTACACTAACTAACACTAAGAACTAACTAACTAACTAACTAACCTACTATCAAGTACTAACTATCTATCTAACTAACTAACTAACTAACTAACTAACTATCTAAGTAACTAAGTAACTATCTAACTAACTAACTATCTAAGTAACTAACTAACTAACTAACTAACTAACTAACTATCTAAGTAACTAACTAACTATCTAAGTAACTAACTATCTAACTAACTAACTAACTAACTAACTAACTAACTAACTATCTAAGTAACTAACTAACTATTAACTAACTAACTAACAACTAAATAAAACTAAACTATCTAAGGAACTAACTAACTAACTAACTAACTAACTAACTAACTAACAATGAAGTTGATCCACACACAAGTCATGAGAGTGGAGCAATGGAAGTTGATCCACACATTCATAGTCATAGGAGTGAGACATAATGGAAGTGACCAACACATTAGTCATAGAGTGGAGACAATGAAACTTGTTCACAAATCTCGTCATAAGAGTGGAGACAATGGAAGTTGTTTCACACATCTATCATAGAGTAGAGAACATTGGAAGTTGATTCACACATCTAGTCATAGAGTGAGACAATGAAGTTGATCCACACATCTAGTCATAGAGTGAGACAATGAAGTTGATCCACACATCTAGTCATAGAGTGAGACAATGAAGTTGTTTCACAAATCTAGTCATAGAGTGAGACAATGAATGTTGATTCAAAATCTAGTATAGAGTGAGACCAATGAAGTGTTTTCACCACATCTAGTCATAGAGTGAGACAATGAAGTTGTTTCACAAATCTAGTCATAGAGTGAGACAATGAAGTTGTTTCACAAATCTAGTCATAGAGTGAGACAATGAAGTTGATTCACAAATCTAGTCATAGAGTGAGACAATGAAGTTGTTTCACACATCTAGTCATAGAGTGAGACAATGAAGTTTGATTTCACAAATCTAGTCATAGAGTGAGACAATGAAGTTGATTCACACATCTAGTCATAGAGTGAGACAATGAAAGTTGTTCAACATCTGTCATAGAGTGAGACAATTGAAGTTGTTTCACAAATATAGTCATAGAGTGAGACAAGAAGTTGTTTCCAAAAATCGAGTCATTAGCTAGAGTGAGACAATGAAGTTGTTTCACAAATCTAGTCATAGAGTGAGACAATGAAGTTGTTTCACAAATCTAGTCATAGAGTGAGACAATGAAGTTGTTTCACAAATCTAGTCATAGAGTGAGACAATGAAGTTGTTTCACAAATCTAGTCATAGAGGGAGACTAATGAAGTTGTTTTCACAAAATATAGTCACTAGAGTGAGACAATGAAGTTGTTCACAAAATCTAGTCATTAGAGTAGAGGACAATTGAAAGTTGTTTCACAAAATCTAGGTCTAGAGTGAGACAATGAAGTTGTTTACAAATCTAGTTCATAGAGTGTGAGACATGAAGTGTGTTTCACACATCTAGTCATAAGAGTTGAGACAATGAAGTGAGTCACACATCTAGTCAGAAGTGATGACAATTGAAGTGATTCCACAAATCTAGTCATAGGAGTGAGACAATGAAGTTGATTTCACCAATCAGTCATAGCAGTGGAGACAATGAAGTTGATTCAAACATCTAGTCATAGAACGTGAAGGGACAATGAAGTTGTTTCCACACAATCTAGTCATAGAGTGAGACCAACTGAAGTTGTTCACAAATCTAGTCATAGATGTGAGGAACAATGAAGTTGATTCACACATCTAGTAATACGAGTGAGACAATGAAGTTGTGTCCACACATCTCAGTCATAGCGTGAGACAAGAAGTTGATCACACATCAGTCATAGAGTGAGACAAATGAAAGTTGTTTCACACATCTAGTCATAGAGTGAGACAAAAATGAAGTGATTCACACATCTAGTCATAGAGTGAGACAATGAAGTTGATTCCACACATTCTAGTCATAGGAAGGGAGGACAATGAAGTTGATCACCATCTAGTCATAGAGTGGAGACAATTGAAGTTGCTCCACACATCTAGTCATAGAGTGAGGACAATGAAGTGTTCACAAATCTAAGTCATAGAGTTGAGGACAATGAAGTAGTTGTTTCACACATCTAGTCATAGAGTGAGACAATGAAGTTGATTCCACACATCTAGTCATAGAGTGAGACAATGAAGTTGTTTCACAACATCTAGTCATAGAGTGAGACAATGAAGTTGATTTCACAAATCTAGTCATAGAGTGAGACAATGAAGTTGTTTCCACATCTAGGTCATACGCGTGAGACAAGAAACGTTGGATCCACAACATCTAGGTCATAGAGTGAGACAATGAAGTTGTTTCACAAATATAGTCATAGTGGAGTGAGACAATGAAGTGATCACAATTGTCATTTAAGAGTGAGACAATGAAGTGTTCACCACTTTCTAGTCATAGAGTGAGGACAAGAAAGTGTGTCTTCCAACCATCTAGTCATAGAGTGAGACAATGAAGTTGTTTCACAAATCTAGTCATAGAGTGAGACAATGAAGTTGTTTCACAAATCTAGTCATAGAGTGAGACAATGAAGTTGTTTCACAAATCTAGTCATAGAGTGAGACAATGAAGTTGATTCACAAATCTAGTCATAAGAGTGAGACAAATGAAAGTTGTTTCACACATCTCAGTCATAGACCGTGAGACAATTGAAGGGATAACACATCTAGCATAGAGTGAGACAATGAAGTTGTTTCACACATCTAGTCATAGAGTGAGACAATGAAGTTGTTTCACACATCTAGTCATAGAGTGAGACAATGAAGTTGTTTCACACATCTAGTCATAGAGTGAGACAATGAAGTTGTTTCACACATCTAGTCATAGAGTGAGACAATGAAGTTGTTTCACACCAATCTAGTCATAGAGTGAGGACAATGAAGTGTTTCCACAACATCTAGTCATAGAGTGAGGACAATGAAGTTGTTTCACACATCTCGTCATAGAGGAGACAATGAAGTTGTTTCACACATCTGTCAATAGAGTGTGAGACACATGAGTTGTTTCACACAATCTAGTATAGAGTGAGACAATGAAACGTGATTCACAAATCTAGGTCATAGATGAGACAATGAACGTTTGTTTCACAAATCTAGTCATAAGTGAGACAAATGAAAAGTGTTCACAAAAAATCTAGTCATAGAGTGAGACAATGAAGTTGATTCACACAGTTAGTCATTAGAGTGAGAAAATGAAGTTGTTTCACAAAATCTAGTCATAGAGTTGAGACAATGAAAGTTTGTTTTCACCACATCTAGCATAGAGTGAGGACAATGAAGTGATCAACACATCTAGTCATAGAGTGAGGACAATGAAGGGTGATTCACAAAATTAGTCATAGAGTTGAGAACAATGAATGTTGTTTCACACATCTAGTCATAGAGTGGACAATGAAGTTTGTTTCACAAAATGATACTAGCATAGAGTAGACAATGAAGTTGTTTTCACAAAAATCTAGTCCATAGAGTGAGACAATGAAGTTGTTTCACAAATTAGTCATAAGCTAGAGTGAGACAATGAAGTGATTTCACAAAATCTAGTATAGAGGATGAGACAATGAAGTTGTTTCACAACATCTAGTCATAGAGTGAGGGAACAATGGAAGTTGATTCACACAATCTAGTCATAGAGTGAGACAATGAAGTGATTCACACAAAATCTTAGTCATTAAGAGTGTGAGACAAATGAAGTTGATTCACACATCTAGTCATAGAGTGAGACAATGAAGTTGTTTCACACATCTAGTCATAGAGTGAGACAATGAAGTTGTTTCACACATCTAGTCATAGAAGTGAGACAATGAATGAAAGGTTTTCACAAATCTTAGTCATAGAGTGGAGACAATGAAAGGTTGATTCACACATCTAGTTCATAGAGTGAGACAATGAAGTTGTTTCACACATCTAGTCATAGAGTGAGACAATGAAGTGATTTCCCACATTCGTATCATAGGAGTGGACAATGAAGGTGTTTCACCACAATCTAGTCATAGAGTGAGACAATGAAGTTGATTTCACACATCTAGTCATAGAGTTAAGATTGAGACAATGGAAGTTGTTTCACAAATCTAGCATAGAGTGAGACAAATGAACGTTGATTCACACATCTAGTCATAGAGTGAGACAATGAAGTTGTTTTCACCAATTAGTCATAGAGTGAACAATGAAGTTTGAATTCACACATCTAGTCATAGAGTGAGACAAATCGGAACGTTTAGATTCCACACATCTCAGTCATAGAGTGAGACAATGAAGTGATCCACACATCTAGGCATAGAGTGAAGACAATGAGTTGATTTCACACATCTAGTCATAGAGTGGGAGACAATGAAGTTGATTCACAAATCTAGTCATAGAGTGAGACAATGAAGTTGATTCACACATCTAGTCATAGAGTGAGCCCCCCCCCCCCCCCCAATGAAGTGATTCACAAATCTAGTCATAGAGTGAGACAATGAAGTTGAATTCACACATCTATGTCATAGAGTAGAGACATGAAGTTGATCCACACATCTAGGCATTAGAGTGAGACAATGAAGTTGTTTCACAAATCTAGTCATAGAGTGAGACGGTGAAGCTGATACTCAACTCTAGCCATAGAGTGAGACGGTGAAGCTGATCCACAACTCTAGCCATAGAGTGAGGTGGCGAAGCATGACAAACCACACTTGTCGGGTTTTTTTTGACAACATGGGTGATGTAAAGTTAAGTGCGTTCGCGGCACACGCACATACGCACTCCCCATCCACCCACACAAGGAATATGAAGAAAAAGATTTAGAAAAAATAGCACCGTTGACAAAGTCTCTCTGTATCAAGGCACAAAGATAGGACAAAAATAGGCCAGGACTTGGTTGATGTCAGTAATAGAGAAGTAACAATCTACGGCGTTGCAATCTCCGACAAAGGCGCGTCATTAAATGTCGTTGTGGCTGCCTCTCTCAGGGGCCGAGCTATCGGCAGTGATGTTGTTGCACCGGCAGATACCGGACACAGTTTGTCGTAGATAGTCGAACGTGTCTTGTCTGGGTCGTTTGATATAACCCAGGTACAGTGGAATTACAGGTGAAGAGAGAAGGGGGAGAGGAGGAAGGGAGGAAAAGATGAGAAGAGGATGAGAGAGGGAGAGACGGAGAGTGAAGAGAATTGAAGAGAGAAAAGAGGGAGATAGAGGGAGAGGAAGACGAGGGGGAGAGAGAGGGGGAAGAAAAGAGGAGGGAGAAAGAGAGAGACAAGAGGGGATGAGAGGATTGAGAGACGGGAGGGAAAGAGGGAGTGAGAAATTGAGAGAGGGGGAGAGATTGAGAGGGATGAGAAAAGAGGGGAGGAAGAGAGAGGGAGAGGGGAAGAGTGGAGTGAGGCGAGAGAGAGGGAGGAGGGAAGGAGAGAGAAAGAGGGATGATTTAGGCGTGAGAAAAGATGAGAAGGGGAAGAGATGAGAGGAGAGAAAAAGGGGAGGAAGAGAGAGGGATGAGGGGGAGAGTGAGTCAGGGAGAGAGAGGGACGAGGGAAGAGAGAGAAAGAGGTAGTGAGAAATTGATTGAGGTAAGGGAGGAGATTGAGAGGGAGAGGAAAAAGGGGAGGAGAGGGAGAGAGAGGGAAGGGGGGCGAAGAGTGAGTGAGGGAGAGAAGAGGAGAGGGAAGGAGAGAAAAGAGGGGTTTTTTGAGTGAGAAATTGACGAGAGGGGATGGGGGGGGGAGAGATTGATCAGAGGGAGATAAAAGGGGAGGAAAGAGAGAGGGAGAGGGGGGAGAGTGGCGTCAGGGACCGAGAGAGGGAGAGGGAAGGAGAGGAAAGAGGGAATGAGAAAATTTGAGAGAGGGGGGAGAGATTGAGGGGGAGAGAAAAAGGGGAGGAAGAGAGAGGGAGAGGGGAGAGAGTTCAGGGGGAGAGGTGAGTGAGGGAGAGAGAGGGAGGGAAGAGAGACAGAGCGAGAGAGACAGAGAGAGACCAGAGAGACGGGAAAAGAGGTGGAAAGAAGAGGAGAGAGAGAGGATAGATGACACGAGAGAAGAGGCGGAGCGACGGGGTCGAAGAAGGAGGAGGAGAGAGAGAGACTGAGTAGAGAGAGAGAGAGAAGTTAAAACAATGTATTTATTTACATTGAGCAACAAACCAAAGGTTTCATTACTTAGGCGAAGAAAAAAAGCTTGCCATTGCTTTCTGAACGATCGGCTCACATACCTCTGTAAGGAACCAGCGCGACGCGATCCGCTGCCGAATCTCGCGCAGCTGCGTTTCGTACATGAGTATACTTACGTCAAGGAGATCGACTACATTAAACTATTGCTGAAATATAGAGCCTCTATAGAGCCTCTGTTCGTCGAATAACCGAATATAAACAACTATGGTGGAAAAAAGAGTTAACCAGCCTCCAAGAATCCCTATGCAGTTGACACGACATAAAAGTCCAAGCTCGGCCATGTCTCAACAACTGCTAAATTGCGGACTTAAAATTAACAAAGAAACGATGTTTCGTATTTTGTATTCGACAATTTATAGGAATAAGCTAAAGAAGTCATAAATAAACCTAACGGAAACATAAAGAGGTTAGTGTGGTGAATGAAGTTGATAACGAACTGAGCTGGTAGTGTAAGGAACCGTGTCGGGTGTGGGTTTCAAACCTGCGCTCGTCGCAGGCCAAAGTGAGGAAAAGATTGGCCACCTCTCAGTCCTACACATCATATCATAAACACACAGTAGGAAACTGATTCGGGACAAATAGGATAATAACATATATAGTAGTTGAGTTAAGTTGAGTTGAACTAAGAATCGACATCTCTGCACTCAGGACATTCCCATACGCGCTCCGTCCCCTCATTCCACAGCCAGAGAAGAGTCAGTCATTCTACCAAACGTTCCCACCGGTATCTGATTAAAAGTTCTCCTGGTCTTCCTTCTCGGTTTTGAGATTCTTCGAGAACCCCCCGCCGACCCCCCCCCCCCCCCCTTTCACATACGGGTTTCTCAATCTGTTTCCCCCACCTTCTCCACCTGGTCCCACAAGCGCTCGACCACCTTTCCTTGCCCATAGGTAATCTACCACCAAGAGGCGCATTCCCTGCCAGCCTATCAGCCCTGTTCATCCCCCCCCTCCCTACAATGGGCTAATCATGTGCTAGGGCCATCACAGGTTGTAGGCGGAGTGTATGCGAAAATAGGTGGCCACTATTTTACTCCGCCAGCGATCGTCAAGCCTAAGAATCGAACCCGCGTCCTACCGCGCTCATATCGAAGCTTTCTAACTGCCACATTAACGCGCTCACTACCAAACAGAGAAAAAATACACAAATAAATTAGCGTTTCGCAATTATTGACTTCTTGAAAGAAACAAGAAGCAAGCACGGAAATAACGCCAGCGCTTGTGTTTGTGACTTTCAGGGAACGGAGTTAATACCGTAGGCTGAAGTTAAAAGATAAGAAAATTCTCGATAAGATAACAGCAGATTAGACGTATGAAGTAAACCAGGCAGGCAAATTAGTACAGGAGACAGGGGGATGCGTCTGTGTGGGAGGGCGGGTATGCATTCTGGTTATGTAGGAATGAGAGGTATTTGTTCAATTCGCAGTTACAAGAGCTATGTTGTCTTCTCTGGTGATGTAATGGGGAGCTGTGTTAACTGTGGCGTTTTAGCTCCAGTGTTTTTACTCCTGCTGTTCCAACCTCTTGTCTTACGTACAGGCACAAAACACACACACACACACACACACACACACACACACACACACACTCGCACAGAGACAGACAAACAGACACACAGACAGACACACACACACTCGCACAGAGACAGACAAAAAGACACACAGACAGATACACACATAGACAAACACACGGACAGACACACATACAGACACACGGACAGGGACAGACAGACACAGATAAACACACAGACACAGACACATAGACAGCCACAAAAAGATAGACAGACATACATACATACAGACCCATGCAAACTGACACAGACATACACACAGGCAGACACACAGACAGACAGACAGACAGACAGACAGACAGACAGACAGACAGACAGACATACACACAGGCAGACACATAGGTACACAGACAGACAGACAGACAGACATACACACAGGCAGACACATAGGTACACAGACAGACAGACAGACAGACATACACACAGGCAGACACATAGGTACACAGACAGACAAACAGACAGACATACACAAAGACACAGATACACAAACAAACAGACAGACAGACAGAAGACACAGATACACAAACAAACAGACAGAAGACACAAAGTCACAGATACATAGACAGACAGACAGAAGACACAAAGATACAGATACACAGACAGACAGAAGACACAAAGACACAGGTACACAAACAAACAGACAGAAGACACAAAGTCACAGATGCACAGACAGACAGACAGAAGACGCAGATACACAAACAAACAGACAGAAGACACAAAGTCACAGATACACAGACAGACAGACAGAAGACACAAAGTCACAGATACATAGACAGACAGACAGAAGACACAAAGATACAGATACACAGACAAACAGAAGACACAAAGACACAGGTACACAAACAAACAGACAGAAGACACAAAGTCACAGATACACAGACAAACAGACAGAAGACACAAAGATACAGATACACAGACAGACAGAAGACACAAAGACACAGGTACACAAACAAACAGACAGAAGACACAAAGTCACAGATACATAGACAGACAGACAGAAGACACAAAGATACAGATACACAGACAGACAGAAGACACAAAGACACAAGTACACAAACAAACAGACAGAAGACACAAAGTCACAGATACACAGACAGACAGAAGACACAGATACACAGACAGACAGAAGACACAGATACACAGACAGATAGACAGGCAGGCACAAAGACACAGACAGACAGACATTACAATAGATGACTCATTCCACCCCGTAAAGTGGAAAACTACTCCTGGCATTAGAGCTGGAGAAAGATAGAGCGTCTTCTTAGGGGGTGAGGATGACAGCAATTTACTTCAAATACCTGCCACATGATGATGATGGTGATGATGTGCGGAAGAATAGCAGTTGCCTATATTACTGTACATTACATTGTAATAAGGACACTTTATCGCCCCAGCTGCATCCTTATCAAAGTCCATGCCATGTAACGTCGGCGATCATGTCTGTCCACAGCCTTCTGTCTCTCGTGCTCCCAACCATCTCTGTTGCTGATGTGCCTCCATGCCATGTAACGTCGGCGATCATGTCTGTCCACAGCCTTCTGTCTCTCGTGTGCTTCCAACCATCTCTGTTGCTGATGTGCCTCCATGCCATGTAACGTCGGCGATCATGTCTGTCCACAGCCTTCTGTCTCTCGTGTGCTCCCAACCATCTCTGTTGCTGATATGCCTCCATGCCATGATGTCAAACTGTCTAACCCAGTGGTTCTCATCCTTTTTTGGCCCGTGCCCCCCTTCACCACATTTTCAGAACGTCATTCTTCTGGTGTTGTTGACCAGTTCTCTTTGTAAGTTAACTCCTTTCGAGTAAAACGTCATCCCTCTTCCCATCTTCATTAAAAACATGCGGCATATCCTTAGAAGGACTTTGCGATCAACCGCAGATTGATGTTCAAGGCAAATGTACACTCAGTAGTTTGCCATTGCTTTCTGAATGAGAATTCAACGTTTCAGTCCAACTTATCAATCAATTAATCAGGTCCTGTCTCCACAGTGAAGGTTTGCTGCAATGGATCTCCAACACTGTCTCTCACCCTGACTGTACATTCTGTCAGATTGATGTTCGTCCATCGCTTGATGTTATCTTCCCACTTGTATCTTTGTCTATCTCTTGCCCGCTTGCCTTCAACCTTACCCTCCAGTATGGTTTAAAGTGTAAACGTTGAAACCGTGTAAAGGCTGTACCAGTGTAAAAGTTGTACGGGTGTAAGGGTTGTACCAGTGTAAAGGTTGTACCGGTGTAAAGGTTGTACCACCTACCTCGCCATCAGCATACATAAAATGTAAAAGCGAGCGCTTTTATCCTTTCAGCCATGATGTCTATTGACTGCATTCTGCTTAAAATACACCTTGTGTAGATAGTAATACAACAAACATTGAAACATCTTAATATTTAATCTGAACTGCTCCCCGTCTACATTGAGTGGCGTGGTTGTGACAGAAACACAAGGTCCCGCTGCTTCCTTGGCTTGTGTTGAAGGTTCCCGGCTTCTTTCTTGGCAGTCTGTCGTCATCTGCTTGCCACCAGAGCCGCAAATCGCCAGATAGCGCCACAGACTATCAGTATAGAGACGTGGTCCCTCGGCAGGATCATCGTCCAGATCTAAACACAGAAGTCATAAACAATATGTTGCATAATTTATTGCCTGACATATTTCGCTGCATATCCTCGGGTAAATACTGCAGAGTTGTATATCAAATGAAGAGAATAAATGCATAATACTGAAGCCGAAACAATTAAAGCACATAGTCACAGATATTGTTCGGATGTGGAACATCTGTTATCCCCACGGTGATTTCAGATTCGCAACAAACTCTTTTTGTTTGCATAAAACCGGCTGGAATCGCCTGAGTGTTAACGCCTCACTTTAGTTCACAAGGGGGATACATCGTTTTGATCGTACAAATGATCACAACTTAGCACAATCTCAGATAATTTCTCAGGCAGGTTACAAATTCTCCGATTCTTGGTTGTTTTTCTGTGTTTCACTTCACTGTTGGGTCTGTCTCCTAAGGTATATTTATTAATGAACCTCAGTCGATTCTTCCATTAAGTGCAGCTAGACAAGTGTTTTAGTACTCTTCTCCAGACACGCCTACACACACAGACACTCACACATGCATAAACAAATACATACATGCACATGTGGCTGATGATCTCCAGATGGGTGTATCGGACGCGGGACATCTTGCTTGTGATCGAGAAGTTTTCCGGAAGGTTATTATGGGAGCTAGGTTCTGCAAAGAATGTGCTACTGAATTAATTAATTAATTAATTAATGAACAAAGGTGGTAGGGAACCGACCAACTCATGTCATATGTCAAGGCCTAGAATATGTGAGGCCTAAAGCTCCCAACAGGTTTGTCGGATATGGGACAACCTTTATACACAGCTATTTAAAAAATGTAGTTGCATCCCATTGTACAGGACGTCGCAATTAACCACATCATATCTTGGCTGTTGGTGATTTTCTAGAGTATTTTATATTCACTTGTTTCCCATTATTTTCTGAACGATCGAAGCTTGTCACAATACTGCTGGCAGACAGAAGTAGCTGTGG
>JACEFZ010007071.1:290000-375000 GCA_014155875.1 Cepaea nemoralis
TAAAAAAAAAAAAAAGTAGAGAAAACGGTTATGCTATTTATCGTCAGGTCTCGTTCCACCAAAGGAAATAACTTGTCAAACAGGGCTACCGTTAATTATGACCGTTGGAATCTGCGACTTGCGCATCAATTAACGGGAAATTAGCACACTAAAGTAGACCCGATCTGTTTTCAAGCACTGGTTTACACCAGGAGAATGTTCATTTTACAACCCAGAGTTGTCGAACGCGAGTCAGGGTTTTAGACAGTGCAGGAATACTGGATTCCTTTCAGCGGATTGACACTTCTGCAAAAGCAGGAGAAGCGGTTGGGGGGTATGTGGAAGAAGGGTTATCACCTGGTTTTGTTTTCCCCAGGAGATGCATGTATGTTTTACCGTGAAACGATGTCACTGTTCCAGATACAGCGTAGACTTTCCACAACACAACTGAAGACTAGGGTATTGTACAAATCAGCAGGCATCTTACTTTTGTATCGACAACTAGGGGAGACAAATGTGGGGGTTAATGTGTTTGTTTACGTGGCTAAGGGATACAACTGGCGATAGTTGGGAAATGTCAGTAATAAGAAAGTGAAGTACTGAGAATAATTTAACTTTGTAATGGAAAATTATATTTGGAACCACAAGACATTTCAAGCTCTTGAAATGTGGTGCAATTGCAGGAGGCAAAGGGTTTGCTGAGTACACAAGATATAAAAAATAAACACATTTTAAAAGGAACATTGGTAATTAGAAAATTGCTGAAGAATATGTAAGCAAACTCAAAGCACTAGCATAGGTTAGCTCAGGCAACAATGACCTTTATTCGTGACCATATCCATTGTGCCTGTGATGAAGTTACTACCCATTGCAGCTAACTACAGTCTTTGTTCAAGTTTGCTTTCTCTCTCTCTCATCCTCTATCACTCACAAAATCTGTTTGTACTTGTTTTGAGATTTACTTTGTAAAATGGGATGCTTGTTGCGATGTTTTATATATGAAAATTTTGTAGGTATATGCCGGTTTCCTGCCTAGAGGTTAGCGACTTTTCTCCGTAATCTCGTATACTCTCGTAGGTAACGTGACGACGGTGAGAATCAGCAGTGGTTCGAATCGCGACGGTAACTTACGGGGTATGTGAGCCGGCTGCTCAGAAATCAATGGCAAACTACTGAGCGTAATCTTGCCAAGAAATCAACAATCAGCTGAAAGATGCTGATATTGACAGCGATGTCCTGGAATGGATATAAACATTTTGTCGGTAGGTATACACAAGATGTACCATTTTCAGAAAACAAAAGTGAATGAGAATACTTCGAGTATGAAAGATTCAGTGATATCGTTAAATTTGTTTAAATAAAACTAAGTGTGAATGAGAATTCTTGAAGTATGAAAGAATTTCTATTGAAAGATTTTAGTATATGAGATGTATTTGTTTTCTTCACACATGTTTTCACTTAACACTAACAAACGGCAACGTTGTGTAATATATACAAACAAAAGAAACACAATTTACACCTTGTAAATACCCGCTGCTTTGTATGAAAAAAAAAATGTTAAAAAACAAATAAGCATACTTTTAAATTAGTATTCCGTGAGGATAAAACCGTGGACAGCTGCTGTTTGTGGCTGACTCAGTCACCGGATTATTAACTCCAGGCAGGGATGGATATTAATATAACTTCTCTTTGGGGTTGGGTTAATGGTAGGATTGGAATAGAACTGTAGATGTTCACATTATCCAGATGAATATGTCTGTCAAATACCAAAGAGATGTTGAAGCCATTGGACTTTGACAAGCTTCCACACCTGCAGGTCACCCAGCCCACTTTAGCTTTTGTTGGAAGGGCCACTCCAGTTTGTTTGAGAGCATAAGATCCGGCATGAAACACAAAAATTCATGGTTTGGTACATAAACACATAAAATGTTTTTAAAAAAAACCAAAACAAACAAAGCTCAACAACTCTTGATATTTGGCTAAAATCAAAATGTGGATTTATTTGCGCTTGATCTGGCCAGGGTGCAGAGACGGTCATCCAAACAGCAAACTGGTATCAGCACATCACTGTCCACTAACACTGGCAGTGGACCTTGGTGAACCACAATGTGCCGAAAAGAACATGATGGGACTGAAGGGCCCACAACAAAAATAGGGACGTGGGGATCTTATGGGGCGGTTTGGTCCCTGGGGGAACGGCGAGCCCTTATTAAACAAAAATTCAATAGGGATTACAGGACGGAAGAAGAACTAAGATAGCATAGTGGTTAGTGTATTTGCTTACCAAGAAAGACATTCGGGTTCAGTTCCCAGCCTGTAGCAGGATTCCGCGTCTCATCAGTACCGCTCCGAGGTTAACACAGACTCCTCGAATACGCATTGGGTGATTTCCAGAATTGTATGGGAATTGTCTGGGCAGCCACGAAGGGAACTGACTAAGGAAACTGATAATCTCTCCTCATATTGCCGTGTTCTAGAATATTGGAAGGCTTAACCTTAGCGGAGTCGATAGGAAACTACGCTATTAATGCCATGAGCGCAGTTTGGCGCGGGTCGTCCGCTAACAGAGGGAAAGACTGGCCTCCCTGCATTCAGGCCTACAAAATATGACGGCCCTGTCACATCATAGACCCATAGCAAGAAACTACCTCGTGACATGTGTTTTGTCTGTGCTGAACACTCCAAACGTCAACGGTTCAGCTTGCCTGTGATCCGAGACTTTTGCCCTGTGTGGTACAAGCAGCCAGCCGTGGGTGAAAACGGTAAAGAGATGAACCAAGGACGTCTGGCCATCCCTCAGGATGCAGCGTGTCTCCATTCTGGGGGTTATTATCATCCTCTCTCTTTATTCCCCAACCCTGAAAGAAGTAGGAACTGCGGCTTTCTGGCATCCCCCCTCCTCCCTACAAGAAACGCCACTGCCTTTACATAACAAGTCTTAAGTCGATGCATAGGCGTAGCCACAGTCATTGCACCGTGATAATAATCTGCATCTGCTGAAAAAGACTGAGCACAAATAAGCGTGTCGTGAGGGCTATTACATCAATGGTAATTAACCAATCAATTCAATTCCGCATGGTAATTAAATAAGAATGACGTCATTGATACGCTGATTCCGAACTCTCGAAACGCCGTATAAAATTAAACTAACCAAAATATCTGCCCTAATGGAGTGTTTCGATGACATCTTTGCGTGATAGCAGGGATAATGAAGACATCTCAGATGTGCATGGGCCAACCAGTTGTTAATTTGGCTTTATGCTTTGTAATTAAAACTGTGATATTCAGGGTTGCAGATGACGAAAACTAAATTTTAAACTAGAAATAAAGTCCGGAGTTGCGAACGGTCAGACTTTTCTCGTACTCCCAGTACATAATAACAGATGATGGCAGATATGGTAGCAGAAGTCAGGGAAATACATTCGCAACAGGAAACAGACATCAAGGTTAAACTAGGAAAACTTAACTTGTACTTTACTACATCTGACATTTTGGTACACGTAAACATTGCTTATGTTCTCCTTCTTCTCATCTTTCGCCTTCATTCTTTTTCTCTTGTTGCTCTTCTCCAACTCCTCCTTCCCTTCTTCTTCTTCTTCTTCTTCTTCTTCTTCTTCTTCTTCTTCTTCTTCTTCTTCTTCTTCTTCTTCTTCTTCTTTGTCTCCTTCTCCACTTCCACTTCTTCTTCTTCTCCCTACTCTCCCGCCTCAGTCTCTTTTTTCTTTCTTTCTTTCTTTCTTTCTTTCTTTCTTTCTTTCTTTCTTTCTTTCTTTCTTTCTTTCTTTCTTTCAACTTCTCTTCTTCTTCTTCTTCTCCATCTCCTTCTCCTAGATAAGGTAGCCTTTATTACCTCTTCTTCGCCCCATGTAAACATTCCTACCAGTGGAACACTTAAAACAACAACAACAACAACAACAACAACAACAACAACAACAACAACAACAACAACAATCACAGGTAAAAAACAGGAATTCTAACGGACACCAAACTGCAGCCACAATAACAAAGTCTGAAACTAACAAAACAAGGAACTCTCAAGAGACAGACATTGTCGAGACAAACCTTGTAAATTTGAAACCATGGATGGTTGTGATAAGATGAATGTGGACGGCATAGGAGTTTTACCCTAGCTTTTAACACCATGAGTTAGTATTTGTAAAGTCCTCTTTGCCGCGGGGTCACTGTTATCTTTTGTGCATCCTCCAACGTCCGCTTCCTACCATCCCGGAATGACGTGTTGAATACACTGACGTCAAGCGAATGTTTACTGTTATCATAGGGTTAGAAAAGTTAGTTACCTGGCCTTTACACAACGTTGCATTCAACCCTTGCATTTATTGACTGCTTGTAATTTACTAGGGATTTTTAGTTCGGTTGTTTCTCATTGATGCCTGAACGTATCGACGCCTCACACCACTGAAATCAACGCAAGGAGGTTCTACTACCAAATCGTCAGCGGCTGATTTCGAACCCCGAATCGGTTTTTTTTTTAAATTGCACATCTTTACAGGACGTTGTGATCAACCCCAAACCGAGTTTGATTATGTATGAAATTGTACGTTCAGTAGTTTGCCATTACCAGCTCTGTGGCGATGGATTTACGAATGCAATTCGTAATCCCGTAAAGCGCATTCGAAACACAGCTGTGGGAGATTCGGAAGCAGACTGCCTTGCGTTCTTGCGTTAGTTTCCATACAATGGTATAAGTGCCGGTCGTTCAGAACTCAATGGCAAACTACTGAACGTAAAATTTGCCCAGGAATCACTCATAGTTTGCCATTGCGTTCTGAACCAGAAGTGAACGTTGATGTGCAGACTGACGCGTGTAGGAATCGATCCCGCTACCTCGTCATCGGCGTACCGGAAGTCTTATCTCCTCGGCCACATCGAAGTACCTCAAGGAATAATGAAACTGCGCATCTCACATCCCCTTACCCACACTCGCCGGGTCCTCGTACGGTCCCGTAGTTAATTGTATGTTTCCTTAATGCAAAAGAAAACATTATGTTTAAGTGTCTCAACAAAACACAGGAATTGCTGAGAATGCGAGAACAGAATTTCCAGCACCAGTTTTCCAATTATCGGGCTCAGTCGGGCGTGGATGATGCTCACAAATCTCGGGACGAGTGTGGGAGAGACAGTTGATGCCTGGGCTGCTTGTGTTGGTCCGGGGCTCCTAGGCAGGTGACAGGCCTTGTCAGGGCAGGTGATCGGCGGTGCCGGTTCAACTTGGCAGCTTGTACACGAGGCAACATAAATTTTAACGGAGGCTGGGGTAGCGGGCTTTGCTTGTTGACTTTTTCCCTGTCAGATCTCACCTCTACATCCTCTTAGATTTCCTCCTCCTTCCCATTTTCCCTCTTCCTTTTTCTTCTTCTTCTTCTTCTTCTTCTTCTTCTTCTTCTTCTTCTTCTTCTTCTTCTTCTTCTTCTTCTTCTTCTTCTTCTTCTTCTTCTTCTTCTTCTTCTTCTTCTTCTTCTTCCTCTTCTTCTTCTCCTGCTTCTTCTTCTTCTTCTTCTTCTTCTTCTTCTTCTTCTTCTTCTTCTTCTTCTTCTTCTTCTTCTTCTTCTTCTTCTTCTTCTTCTTCTTCTTCTTCTTCTTCTTCTTCTTCTTCTTCTTCTTCTTCTTCTTCTTCTTCTCATCCTCCTCCTTCTCCCCTTCCTTCTTCTCCCTCCTCTATTTTCTCCCCCTTTTCCCTCTATTTTCTTGTACCCCTCCTTCTTCATCCTTCTCATCACTCGGCCTTCTTCATTTATCTTAACCATCTTTCTTCTTCTTCCTTCTCCTCTAATTATATGAGTGCCTGTCAATACCAGCCTCAACGGCCTCACGAATTTCCCATCAACCGACCCAGATATGTGATTATACGTGGTGTTCGTAAAGTCTCACTACACTTTGTATGTAGAACAGCTGTTTGTTGGAGAGTATGTTTTCCGTTAGCAAGACGGAAAACATACTCTCCAACAAATAGCTGTTCTACATACAAAGTGTACTCAGACTGTAAAAACAACATGTATTTATATGTATGTGTGAAAATATGTGTTTGTGTATGCTTATATATATATATACAGCATACACAAACACATATTTTCACACATACGTAAAGACATATAAAATACATGGCGTGTGTGGATATGCGTTTGCATGTGTGTATGCGCGATTGTGTATATATGTGTGGTTTTACTTTAGACAGGCCAAAGTGCAGCGTTTGATGGCCGCTGCTCGCCAAGGCAGCAGAAAACAAACTCTGCCAGTACGGAGAATAACATTGTTAAGACAGAACATGAAAATGAAAGAAATATCATAGACCGAAGGACATGCGAACGAACACAACGGAAAAGAAAGCAGACAAGGAATGATGAAACACGTGAACGAAAGACAAACAGACAGAAGATTGCATGAGAATAAGCCATAGATACAAGACATATAGAAGAGAGATACAAATATATATAGAAAAAAGGAAATAAAGACAATGAAACTGAAAGACAGAAAGAAGTACAGAACAGACAGACAGACAGACAGACAGACAGACAGACAGGCAGGCAGGCAGGCAGACAGACACACAGACAGACAGACAGATAGATAGATAGATAGATAGATAGATAGATAGATAGATAGATAGATAGATAGATAGATAGATAGATAGATAGATAGATAGATAGATAGATAGATAGATAGATAGATAGATAGATAGATAGATAGATAGATTGTATTAAAGAAATCAAAGAAGAAAGAAAGAAAATGTTAAGTTGAGATAGAAATATTTTTAGAGACAGTAAAGGGGGGGGGGGGGGGTACAATGAAAGAAAAGCAAATAGAAAGCAAGGTAAAAGACCAAACGATACTCTGAGAGCAGACAAAAGATGCTGGATTTGTCCAAGGGGAAGTGGTAACAGAGGCCGAAAGAGATCGGGGCGAAGAGAGGGAGAGAGAGAGAGAGAGAGAGAGAGAGAGAGAGAGAGAGAGAGAGAGAGAGAGAGAGAGAGAGAGAGAGAGAGAGAGAGAGAGAGAGAGAGCGCTTGTAGAGCGCACATGTCAAGCACACGATACACAGGAAACAATAAACAAGATGCTGCGCACTGAGTAGCAACGGCAAGACGTTTCCGAATTACCGATTCTCAAACAGACACGCCAAATATCCATGTAGACATGGCTGGGCTATGAAATATCCATGTAGACATGGCTGGGCTATGAAATATCGTGTGCGCATCTGAAGTTATAAGCTGCGGTTCTTCGCAGACATAATAACATTTAAAATGTGCGACTAAATTCTTCTTGTTTATTCTTCTTGTTTATTATTGCCACAATTTCCCTTCTTCTTGTTTTCTTATTATCTTTTTCAATCCCATACAATTTTCGAAATCTCTCTGTATCCCGTCTGTTACAAGATTCATATTGGGTAGGGAAGACAATTAATACTGTAGAATACCAAGCATGTCGTCAGAAGCGACTAAGGAGGTTCCGTCCGTTTGTTAGTGGGACTCTTGAGGGAAGCGAAGAGTAGAGAAACACTGTAGGCTTTCAGGCATGTCGTACAAGGTCACGGAGAAGGGTTGGCCCTGGAGCTGGCTTCCTTATTCCATAAAAGAAAACGTTAGCTGCCAAATGGGGTCAATCACGAACACGTCTAGGGATAAAGAAAGCAAACACATCAGCTGAATGATTGCAAAATGAACATGTCTAAGGATAAATAAAGAAAACATTTCGACCGAATAACTGTGAAATGAACAAATCTAGGGATAAAGAAAGAAAACACCTCAGCTGAGTGACTGCGCAATTAACAAGTCTAGGGATACAGACAGAAAATATAACAGAGCCGAATGAGTTTGTTACAAAGGGTGTTTATTTCTTATAGATGACATCTGGACATAATATGGCGTCCACTCAGTTCTTGCTCTAGATGTAAACTAAACTTGACAACAAACTACGTCACGACTTGAGCATCTCTCCTCCCATTCTCTCCCGATGCTCAATCGTGCTGTAGCCTTTTCCCACCTAATACTAATACCCTACTTCTGTTACACCTCCCTATGTTTACTAAAGAATTTTTCTTGTAAAGGAAAAAGTCTTTACTCCTAATCCCCTTACTCTATTCCCTCTTTTTCCTTACCTCTCACAGTTCCTCTAATCTTCCCCAAACCAACTCCAACTTAAGTAAATATTCTATTCTTTAACTCTTTCCCCTGCTATATAGTCATCCACTATACATTTTTATATTTCTGGCTCGTTCTTGGCTCCTCATAGTTCCTGTAGAAAATATACATATCATAAGAATAGCTCGTATAATCGTTATCGTACCTTTGACATTATAAAATTCCTCACTCTTCCACAACACAGGATGGACAGAAACAATGTAGTTAGAAAAAGTAAAGAAGCGGTGCGCACCGAGTGAGAAGTATAAAGAATGAATAGTCAACATGACCACATTTACATACAGTAATGAATAGTCAACACACTCACATTTACCTCCCTTGCCAATAAAAAAAATTTTTGTAAAATAATTTTTTTTTAAATACATCTTATGAAATAGATCTTTGTTCTCTATAAATCAATTTGACATAAGTTTTCACAACACTTATATATTCAACATTTATATTGCCATCCACAATCTTGTCTATATTTCGTTATCTCATCTTTAACCAGGAGCCCATGTTCATATTCTATGAACATTTTTAATATAATTAACGCTGGTTTTTCACAGCTCCTATATCTTGCCCCCATACATCCCATGATCTGCTTCTTTGTCCACCTATATATATCCCCGCTTATATGCTGCCATTCACAGTCTTCCCCCAACCTTATATCTTCATATAACGCTACTCCTATTTTACTAACACTTCATATCTATAAGAACCTCTTCAAGCAACTTAATATTCACAAAGAGAATATGTCTCTATATTATCCCTCAGTAGTTTTAATAACTCTTTTCTGAACGAAAGGCCTTAAACAAAGCCCCATGTATTTGAAAATTAAACTTACTTAACTAAATTTATAACCTATTCATTAACAATGTAACTTAATATACAAAACCACTCATTTAAGCGAAATAAAATCAAAACAAGACGTCATTCCCCCCAAATTATCCAAAGAAAAACACATTTTAAAATGACATAACATGCATTTTATCAAATCAGAATAAAATATTCTATTACTACCTATCACTATTGGTCTCTTTTACGGACCAATAGTTTGTACTCAAAATACTAGGAACACAATAATCCTATTCTAAATCAATTAATCAAATAACAACAATCATTTTACAAGACCAAATCAAGCACACAAAAAAAACAAACATATTATATATGAGGCATTGAAACTCAGATTCAATAAAACAAATGTCTTCTCGCTAAAGAGAAGGTTTTCAAAAAAATATAACTCCCTTCAAATTAACTACGTACAGTGGCCCATCCACATTGGCCTCCTATACGAATCAATGTAACACATATTTATTCCTACAAGTCATTCGATTTTTATAATCGTGAAAACACAACAACTCACTGCCCAGTATATATATCTGTTATTTACAGACCAATATCCTAACTTAGAACAATATCTGTTCTCTCTACACAAAAAAATCAATAATCAACAATGACCGTACCATCATTGATTCTCTCCCCTCACAACTTTCCATCTTTTTCTAGCCTAACTCCTAACACATCATAACATCCGGAATATCATCTTAAGTAAGCACTGTAAACTACAGGTCAACTCATTTTATCTATTACTAATGTGGCGACTATTCCAATGTCAACTCAATGTACCAGCCATCATCTACTTATCAATTAACTTGTGGCTCGGCCTGCCAATTATTTCCCTTGGATTTGTACCAAACATCACTATAACTTCTTAATCATTACCGTTAAACACGGCATTTCTAGCACCAATAAAAAAAACTTGTCTATTTCCTATAGAGTACATCCACCTACTGTACCAATACCTAATTTGTCCAATCTACGAAAAGTCAAGAAGTAGAAACATAAAATCAACCAGCAATTCTATCACAGAGAGAAAAAAATATATATATATGCCTCTCTCGAAACTACCTCTATATTAGTTATCTCACTGCTTAACCACTCCTCAAGACCATTTATAAAAAGTATCCATAGAAGCCTTTTTCAAGCATCACTTTCATTTCCAAATCCTGAAACTTATAACTTGCTATCTGCAGTATTCTCTATCTATCTACCTCCTACGTTTCCACTTCTTCAATAACTCCAAGTTTCTTTGAATAAGTGCTAACTCTACATCAATATCCTCTTCCTCGTACAACTTATTAGTTTCTTCCATACTACTAATTGATTCTGACTTTTCATCCATTTCTTCTTCTTCGTCTGTATGTCTCTCGTTAGCAGCCGCTAATCTCTTCTGTTCAATATCCCATCTAATTTGTCTATCATTATTTCTTAAGGACCTTTCTAGTAGAGGCATATCTTCACCGCTTGTTGAATAATCTCTAATTCTCCTCTGTCTTTTCACTTCTCTATCTCTTTGTTTATCCATTCTTCTTTTCGTTGCTTGTCTAGTATTCTTAAATGGAGCACCTATTTCCTCTTCCATACTATCATAATGACTTTCATTCACAATTTCTTCTTCTATTGTTTTCGGTATCGTCTGTTCTTGAGTATCATCGTAACCTGGAGTTGCTAGTAACTGATTTTGTGCTGGATCTTTTCTAAAACTTGGGGTTACTGTAGCTCCTCTGACGACTTGTTCATCTAAATATCTAGTGTCTGAATAATAATTATTATTATAATTATTATTTTCCATCTCATCTTCATCTCTTCTTAAGTGTTCAACGTGTGCCCTTGCCACATGTCCCGTGACTTGGTTCTTGATACTATACGATACATTACCTAGTTTTTCCAAAACGTAATAACCTGGGACCCAACGAGCATCAAACTTAGAGTTTCTTCTATGCTTCTTGTAATAAACTCTATCACCTACTTTAAACTCCTGTAATTTTGTATTTACATTTTTGTACTTTTTCTGTCTTTCTCTAGCTTTAATTATATTATTCTTTAATCTTACGTGTGCTTTATGCATTTCTTGTATGATGGTCTCTTGAAAGTCTTCCCCCATGTATTTCCGTCTTGGTTTTAATAGATTATCTATAGGTAATATTGGTTCTCTCCCGTGTATTAAATAGAATGGTGAAAACCCCGTGCTCTCATTTTGATTTGTGCGTATAGCGCTAAGGGCAGGTCCTAAGAATAAATCCCAATCTTTTTCATGTTCATCAACAATCTTTGCTATAACGTCGTATAACGTCCTATGTTGACGTTCGTTCTTAGCATTTGAAGAAGGTCTATAATATGAGGTCTTTATATGATTTATATTCAAATCTTTTAATAACTTTTCGAATTTTTTATTTACAAACTCTCTACCATTATCCGTAAGTATACTTTGTGGGCAACTAAATCTTGGTACGAACTCTTGTAAAAAAATATTAATGACAGTATCTGCGCTCTTATCTGGAATTGCATAAACTTCCGGCCAAAGACTGTAGACGTCTACTATATGAATTAAATACACGTTTCCTGACAATGTTCTAGGGTGAGGACCCGATATATCTAAACTAATCTTTTGCATTGGGAACTGAGGAATATCTGTATCTTGTAAGGGACACTTAATTATTTTCATATTCCTTAACCTGCATTTTTCACACGTATCTACATATTTGCAAGCAGATTTAAACAAGTTTGGCCAATAATATTTGCTCGTAAGTGCTTTCACCAATTTATCACGACCGAGATGTCCATTCTCATCGTGATATGCTTTTAAAACTTCATTTTCCAAATGTTTTGGAATATATTTCCTTAGCTGTTCGTTCCTTTCACACATATAGTATAACTGTCCATCCTCTTGTAAAACCAAATAATTCTTCTTATATTTGTTCTCCTCCGTTTCTCTTAATTTCTGTTTTATTTGTAAGACTTTTGGATCCAATTCTTGTTCTTCTTTCATATTAAATTGTGCTAAATGTGGGTCTTCTGCTCTATGTTCAGACTCTTGATCCGATGGTAAACTCTCAAACTCTTCTCTATTTATTATGGCAGAATCTAATATATTGACTTGCCAGTTTCGGTCGTCGATCTCTGGTTCACCTTCATCTTCTGTGTCTCCTGATGACTGTGGGTACGGTATCCTAGACAATAAATCAGCACATGTGTTACTCTTACCCGGAATGTATTCAATTTTCGTATTGTATCCCTGTAG
The DNA here is from genome assembly GCA_014155875.1 of Cepaea nemoralis. NCBI lineage: Eukaryota > Metazoa > Mollusca > Gastropoda > Stylommatophora > Helicidae > Cepaea > Cepaea nemoralis. Next base: position 302,196 of record JACEFZ010007071.1, read on the forward strand.
ATTCAATGCCCAGGTCTGTATTTTCCTGTTTTGCACTGGAGCTTCTAAAAGAGACTTTAAAGGCATATGGTCAGTTCTAATAACACAATTTGCGTTATGTAAGTAGTAATTTAGTTTCTGAAGAGCATAATGAATAGCATAAGCTTCTTTTTCAATAGTCGTCCATTTCCGTTGCGACCTGCTAAGTTTATGAGATAAGAAGTAAATTGGCCTTTCATTTTTAACCCCTGGTATTCCAGACTCTTTTCCTTCATATGGTTGAACCAAACATGCTCCTATAGCATTATCAGAAGCATCTGTATATAGTATTAACTGTTTATTCAAGTCTGGATGCGTCAATAGTGGTACCACTGTTAAACTGTTTTTTAAAAACTCGAACGCTTTTTGACACTCATCATCCCACTTAAATCTAGCGTATTTGCCCGTTAAATTTGTAATAGGTTCTGCTATCTTTGAAAACGCTGGGACAAATCGCCTATAATACGCACAGGTTCCTATAAACGCACGCACTTCTTTTACGTTAGTTGGAGGAGGTAACTCTTTAATAACCTTTATCTTGTCTTGGTCTGGCTTAATTCCGTCTCTATTTATAATATAACCCAAATATTTTGTTTCTGTCTTTAAAAACTGGCATTTACTAAGCTTCAATTTAACGTCATGTACTCTTAATCTATCGAATACTAATCTAATATGTTTTAAATGATCATCCACATCTCCTGCTGTAAAAATCAGAATATCGTCTATGTATGCTAATGCAAACTTTTGCATACCTTCTAATACTTCATTTATTAAGAGCATGTAGTGAGAAGGAGCAGTTCGAACCCCGAATGGCATACGTAAGAATTCGTAAGAACCCATATGAGTACAGAAAGCACTCTTCTTTTGAGCATCCTTCGACATCGGGATACACCAAAATCCTGACCTTGCGTCTAGCGTCGTGAAGAATGTAGAGCCATTAAGCAGCCCCAAAATATCATCAATTACCGGCAGTGGGTACGCTACATTCTTAGTGATTTTGTTCAACGCCCTGTAGTCGCAGCAGAAGCGACTCGAACCATCAGGTTTGGCCACGATGACGACCGGAGATGACCATTCTGACTTCGATCTTGTTATTATCCCTGCTTTCAACATATCTTCTATTGCCTTTTCCACGATTTCTCTATTTCTTAATGGAGTTCTATATGGTTTTAAACTAATTGGTGGATGGTCTCCCGTATCTATTTCCATTGTAACTGTTTTTGTCCTTCCCAATTCCAAATCATTAATTGCAAATACATCCTGATTTTGTTTTATAAGTTGTTCTAATACTTCCTTATTTTCTGGCGGAGCTTTTAACTGTGCCAACAATTCTTGTTCCCTTGTCATTTTGTCTAGTGAATGTATTTGGGCTGTATTTCTTCTGGATGGATGGATCAATTCATCCATTTGTACGTTCCCTCTTCTTCCGCGTCCGCGTCTGTTATTAACTCTTTCACTAGAAGTTTCTGAATAACTTGTTCCCGACATTTCTACTCTATCCGTTGCCAATATGTCACTAATGTTATGTTCTAGTTTGGCTATTACACATCCTCTGTATAATTTGATTTCTCTACCTGTGTTGTTGATAATCATCACTGGAAAGGTTAAGTGTTTATCCAACGCTATTATTCCATCCGGAACTTCCAAACCAGGCTCATCAATTACTTCCTCTTGCAACTCAGTGATTCTGACTGTGTTTCCTGCCACATAATATGGGTTTCTCTTCACCTTTGCCTGTATCAAATTAACCGACTGTGGTTTTAACGTCGCGGACATTTTAACTCTAACTAGTGCTGATATATGCATGTCTTCTTCCATATCTACATAGACGTCCTTGAATTTTAATTTATGTAAATCAAAGAAAAGTCTTACTCCATTTTTTATTAAAAAATCTCTTCCTATCAGCATGTTTCTATTTAAATCTTTCACTACATGAAAAAGATGTCTTACGTTGATCCCTCCTAATTTAAAATTGATCATTGTTTGTCCAATTACTTGTAAATTCTGTCCTGTAACAGAGTGAAGATTATTATGACTCTTAAATATTCTACAATTTCTCATTATTTTATATAAAAAACTTTCTTTAATTACACTAACCTGAGCTCCTGAATCAATTAATGTACGAACTCTATATTTTCCTATTTCTATTATACACGAACTATGATCTGTTGTCTTCACTGTAAACTGTTTGATTTCATCTAATTGAGAGCACTCTCTACTCGTCTTGTTATATCTGTTATTAAAATATTCTTTAAATCTTGGGACCTTGTTACTTACCCTCCTACCACAGGTCCTATTTAATAGGTAGGGCGCCGGTTTTCCTGCGTTCTTGTACCTGTAAAATTTCTGTGTCTATCTTCCACATTCCTATTCAACCTGCTACTGCCACTTCTACTTTGTGTATTCGACTGAACACGTCTGTTATCACAAAAACGAGAAATATGTCCGCGTTGACCACAAAACCAACAGACTATATTTGTGTTGTTTGTTTTACCTACTGTCTCACTTGTAGGATACCTCATTTGTCTTCTTTCATCATAAGCATTTCTATTACTACCTTGCAACGTCTGTATACCTCCTCTCCTATTCCATCCGAACCTTGTTTGTCCTATTTCCATAGGCTCCTCAACTCTATCTTCTCGACTAGTTCCTATTTCCCGTCCTGTTCTCAATCTAAATCTACGTCTCAAATTTTCTTCTTGTACCGCGATATCTACCGCTTGTGATAACCTCTCAGGGTTTTCCCTCATCAGCTTAAATTTCAAACCATCGGATTTTATGCCATCTACAAAAATCCCGACTAACATCCTCTCCACTTCTTCTCCTCGTACATTCTGTCCTAAGAATGCTTCTTCAGCCAGGTTAATCAACCTATCGCTGAACAATTGTACCGTCTCCCCGTTGTTTTGTTTAGCCTGTCTCAACACCGAAAACGCATGTTGTGGATCCGTTATTTCCGCGTACTTACGTGCTAGGTCTTCTTTAAATTGTTCCCATGTCTCATCTACTCTAGCCTCTAACTTTCTTCGTATATGATCCGAAACCGGTTCTGTTGCCGCCTGATACGCAAGTCTCATTTTCTCTTCATCTGATGCCGACACCAAATACGCATATTTTTCTATGGAAGTTATCCACTTCTTAAACTCTCTGGCCTGTCCACTAAACTTAACAATTTCGGTTGCCATTCCCTGTTGTTTTATTACCGTATGAAGTCTACCTACCGCTGTTCCTACCCCCGTCAAAACTTGTGCCAAGGAGTCTTGTTCCGCCATGCTGAAATATTATTATACAGACCAAGCAAACAATTTCACATTTGTAACTTGCTAATTTAAGAAATACAATTCACATATACACCAAGAACAGTTCGACCAGCTAATAGGTTTACAGATTACCCTACTCTCGTTTCCTGATCCAAGCAAGACGTATTCTTCTAGGTTCGCCGTCAGGTTAAACTCAAACGCTGTATTAGTTGAAACCAATCGCGCACTTCAGGTAGTTCCTTCTTCTAAGGTAATTTCTCTTCTTAGGATGCCTCAGTACAGTACTTCTGGGTTCTGACTTCGCCTCGGATGGGGTACATCAAATCGACGTCTTGAGAACGACTCACACGCAACAGAGCCCAAAAGGATTAGCGAGCGGCTCTCATTTGCAGCGGAGCCCCGAGATAATCTGACACGTCAACAAAACATGGGCCAATCCATGAAGGAATGAGGTATTTAGCTGCCGTCTTGATTGTCTTTAAACAACGTTCCTTTTTCTATCACGACTCAGTTGTTAGCGAGCTCAAAACAAAACTTATTAACGTTGTCCACAATATTTTGATTTGATGACACGAGTTGTCCGAATTTATCAGTATTCTGGAAAAATTTTGATTTTTGATTATGACTGTAGGCGAGTAAGTCTTAAAGTTTATTATTAATTTCTGCAAATTTGCTTTGAGGCAAGGCTGAACTTGATTGTGCTATTGAAAAATTCTTGCTCACCTGAAACAACGATCAGACTGGATTGACCTTCAGCAAAACTCTTGCTCGCTCAAGACAACGATTAAACTGGCTTGACCTTCAGCAAAACTCCTGCTCGCTCAAGACAACGATTAACTGGCTTGACCTTCAGCAAAACTCCCGCTCGCTCGAGACAACGATTAAACTGGCTTGACCTTCAGCAAAACTCCTGCTCGCTCGAGACAACGATTAAACTGGCTTGACCTTCAGCAAAACTCCTGACACGGCCGCTAGGACAAGACGAGCCGCTAGATGAATGGACAAGAGGAGCCGCTAGGATGGTGTTTACAGCTGATTCCCGCCGGTTTGATGACAATCGCAGGCGCTGCAACCCGTTATGGCAAGTTGGTTTTCATTCCTCTCCTGACGACAATTAAATTTTGATAGCAAGTTCGTGCAGTGAGGATCCTAAAAAACTTGAAAAAGACTTACAGACAACCACCCCTAGCCGGGCTTTTGGCTGCTGTAATTCTCACATACGAGTTATTGGCCATTTTTAACTTCGCTTTTCCTTTCAACATAAGTATAAACTCGTGCCACAATTCTGTCTTTGGGTACTTGATGTAAACAGCACGCGATCTCTTCAAAAATTTTAGTTTATTTCTATGTTCACCTTGAACAGCATGTTGTGATTCCGCGACGACACTCCAAATTCGGATCCTGGTTCAAAGGCGCCATTTCTTCTCTATAACAGAGCCGAATGAGTTTGTTACAAAGGGTATTTATTTCTTATAGATGACATCTGGACATAATATGGCGTCCACTCAGTTCTTGCTCTAGATGTAAACTAAACTTGACAACAAACTACGTCACGACTTGAGCATCTCTCCTCCCATTCTCTCCCGATGCTCAATCGTGCTGTAGCCTTTTCCCACCTAATACTAATACCCTACTTCTGTTACAAAAACACATCAGCTGAGTGACTGCGAAATGAACGTGTCTAGGGATACAGGAAGAAAACACCTCAGCTGAGTGACTGCGAAATGAACGTGTCTAGGGATAAAGAAAAAAAAAAAACCTCAACTGAATGACTGCGCGCATTTAGTAGGATCTGGGAAACTAAAGAGATACCAGCAGACTGGATAGAAGGAAGTCTGGCTACGTTGCAAAAGACAGGAAACCTATGGCAGTTTGAACATTAATGTCGTTATGAAACGAGATACTCTTCACCGTTTCGTACTTTTGTCGTCTTAAAGCGAATCACTTTACACGGTTTCGTACGTCTGTCGTATTAAAACGGGTCACTTTGCGCCGTTTCGTACATCTGTCGTCTTAAATCGAGTCACTTTGCACTGTTTCGCAAGTTTATCGTCACTAACCGAGTCACTTTGGATTGTTTCGTTGAGCTTGTGACCCGGCTATTCAACATTACACTGGATTTAGGAGGCCTGGTGTTCCTTGCCAGTGAGAAGTCCTGATCGTTCGGGTCCCATCGATTGACGGACGTCGGTCGCGGCGATTGGGCAATCTTGAGCATAGCCTACGATGGGTAGCGTTGTGGTGTTCTGTTGTGATAATTTGGTGTGTCCAGTGTGTGCCGCGTGGTTACACACCCGTTATACACGGGACTGTTTCCGGATCCGGTCAGGAATATGCACTACTGACGAGCTCAAATGAGGGCGAAACTCGAGTATAGTGCTTCCATATTGACGTGGATAGGCCTTAGGTTCATACCAGAATGTGATCAGTGGGTTGTGCTCAATATTTAAATTAACAGACGTCTTTTAAATCTGCCTTCCCTGGTTGTTGGCCGTCCCCAGTCTACGTGCAAAGTAGCAGGTGTTTCTTAGTGGTGACCCTTTGGGTGGTCACTAACTGTCCACCTGTCCTAGTCTGCAGTCTGTCTCTCAGCTACTTTCAACAAAGCCCCTATGCTTACTGGGGCATGCCAGCCCCTCGACCGCTACAGCTGTTGTTACAGAACTCGAATCCGCGAAGTTAATTTGTCTGGCCGAGTGCCTAAAGTACCGGTGTCCCATTCAGTAGACCGGGGTTCGTATCTTCGGTAAGGATATGGATTTGTATTTTTCTCTGGGGAAAAAGAAAAAAAGAAAACCCTAACCTAGAACAGTTTGAGCGACAGTAGTAGCCAGGCGGCCTTAATCTCTCAGGCTCAAAATACGCCGCCCTCCACCCCTCCCCCTTTTTTTTTACCTCACCTGCACGGCAAGATACAAAAGGCGCCAGATGACAGTTAATGCTTGGATCTAGGAAAGTCAGTAAATGACATTTCTTCACACCCTGATGCGTCCTGGGTATTTGGTGCTGGCTCCATATTTAAATAGAATAACAGGAAATGGATGGGTGATGTAGTCGATATCATACCGAACGCCTTTATTTCCCATCACATTTCCTGGCGCCTATTTTAGCTTTGTCGAACTGCAGGCCATGCCAATGAAATAATATCACATTCTCGGGTAGGATTCAAACACGCGACCAAAGAGCCGGCAGGTAATCGTACCACTGCTCTACCGCAGCTTTCAAACATATCACCACCTGCATTCTCTTTCTTGTGTGCGCTGTCTTGTGCTTTGAACTCCAGAGTAATCCATACTGGACTGATTTGTTTGTGTGAGTCAGTGTTCCCCTATGACCAGTGTCCCTCGCCATCAGGCAAACTCACTCCGACTTCTGTCGTACTTGTAATTTACTCCCGCACGTCAATGACGACAAGTTAACGTTGAAGTTCAACTGACCAGTGTGGGGAGAGAACCCCCTATACCGACATCAGCGCATGGGAAGTTTACGAGCAATGGCTCTAAACCTGTGTATGTTTCATAGACCAGTCGGCACTCGGTGGCTGATGTGGTCAGTATCACTCCAGCTGCAGTCACTTCCCAAAACATTTTTGGGGCCCATTTATCAGGGTTGATCTGGCACTTCCGTTCCCCAACATGGACGATAAGCATTTGAATGGTTAAGGCTTCTGGAGTGTCTAAGCTTGTGGCTACGGTTTACATAAGCATTTTCCTCATGTTGGACTGGTCGTGCATGGCACCGTCGTCCTGCTACTGAGTTGAGTGCGAGGAGCGACAATGTGAGCTGTGAATTTCGTGTGGAATGCTTTTACATCTGTCCGCGGTTGTTTGTAGCGTGAACTGTATGTTCGGAATTGTGACGACTGGCTATCGCTGAACTGACTGGGTTGCCTTTTACAGTAGTAATGTCTGGCTGCTGGTTTTCTAGTGTCTGCCGCTTCCATCGACGATGAACTGTATTTTTCGTGGCGGTCTTCTATGTTGACATTCTGGCGGCGGCATTATGCATAGTATACCTGTGCGGGCCGTTGGTTTGTGGAGACTCATGACAGTTCCACTCTTCACATGGGTCAGTGAGGAGCATTTTGTGTGTTATTCACTGGAACAGTAACGGAGCATAATTAGGACGACCTGTTGCCGTGAAGTTGGATATTATGACTACTGATCTGAGAGCCAATGTCACTTTTAAATATCCGAATCCACCCAACAGTAGATCGAACCCATGACCACCGGGGAGGCAGGCAAGTGTCTGGCCACTACACCACCGACGCTCCCTGTTGGGTATATGGTGCTAGCCCATTGTTTTATAGACCAATCGGTGCTCGACGGTGATGTTGTATTGACCAGTCGAAGCTCAGCGGGTTATGTTGTATAGACCAATCGGCGCTCGACGGTGATGTTGTATAGACCAATCGGCGCTCGACGGTGATGTTGTATAGATCAATCGGCGCTCGACGGTGATGTGGTCTTTACCAGTCGGCGCTCAGCGGGTTATGTTGTATAGACCAATCGGTGCTCGACGGTGATGTTGTATGGACGATTCTGCGCTCGACTCTGATGTGGTATAGACAAATCCGCGCTCGACGGTAATGTTGTATTGACCAATCGGCGCTCGACGCTGATGTTTTATGGACGATTCTGCGCTCGACGGTGATGCTGTATAGACCAATCAGCACTCGATGGTGATGCTGTCAATATTTCTCTGTCCGTGTTTATGTCCCAGGACATTTCCTGACACCCACTGAAGCTGGGTCGATTTGGGAGCCGTGATCAATTCAACATGAGTTGACAGGCAAGAGGTTCGACTCACCAGCTTCGCTGTTTTCCCCCTCAAATCCATCTGATAATGTTGTTTTCCTGTGTAAATGAAATATGCACAATTGATGAACGAAAGATGAGTGAATGGAAGGGCCGAAGTGTATGCAGAATGTAAGAAAATAAAGTTCGTTCGTTCTCTCTTTGCAGAGCAGCAAAACGAAAACTTCGTACACAATACAGCTTCCGTAGCTCCATCAGCGTCCTGAGTGTCCCAACAAAAATGCTCCGGCTAACGGACTGTCGGAGTCTGAACACGGACCCGCAACCTGAAGAACGAACGAACGAACGAACGAACAAACTTTATTTTCAAAGGATTCAGAAATGGACACGCAGGCCCGTCTAACATTCTGCCCTTCTATCACTCTCTTTCATACATTATTTCATCCACACATCAATGGAGGCTAACTGAGAACAGTTCAGTTCAGTCGCTGTTCCAACATCACAGCAACGGGTCGTCCCCATTATGCTCTGTTTCTGTGCCATTGAATATCACATATAATGTTCCTCACTGCCCCATGTGAAAAGTGGAAAATACAGAGTCTCGACAAACAACAGCCCGCTCAGGCACACTGTGCATAATGCCGCCGCCAGAATGTCACCACAAAAGTCCTCCACGAACATACTGTTCATTCTTGATGGAAGTGGCAGTCACTTTCCCAACCAGATGTTCACCTACAATGTCTCGATGTTTTCTAAATGTTGGTGTTCCGTTTCTACATGTTTTCTAGCCAGCCACGCCATTTTATCTCCGAAATGCAGTTCACGCAACAAAACAACCTCGAACAGATGTAAAAACTTTCACTGTTCATAATGCCGTCGCCAGAATGCCAACACAAAAGTCCACCACGAAACATGCAGTTCATCTTTGATGGAAGCGGCAGTCACTATCCCAACCAGAGAACAACAACAATATAAAAGATATGCATTGTGAAGGCATGGAGAAATGCAAAAATCAATACTACATGACTCACTAAAATTAATTGAATGATGTGGCAGTTGTTATTAGCTACGGGGAACATACTGTCTACCAAAAGGGGACTGGCTGTTATACTAGGGTTTTATTATTGTTATTATTCTTATTAAGAACAAGGGGGGGGGGGGGGACATCTCAACCGCCTTCACCGCGGCGATGTTAAGCCCGTTTCTAAACAAAATAGAGGTTCGGTAGATGTTCGAACACATACCACCAGCCGACAGGTAGGAGCACTAGCTACTTCACCACCGCGGCTTAAAGAATGTGTGACATAGTTATGGTCATCATTAACTGCAGTTCCTACATTTTCATTCCTTCTACTCATCTCTCATTTCTGTGTCAATCATTTTTACATTCCTCATAATATTTATCCATCTTTTCCCCCAACATGATTACCATTTCTTTTACCTGCTGTCTTCCAATATTATCTTCTTTAACTTTGCTAGCTATTCCCATACACTACATCGTTCAGTCAGTCATTTTATTGTCACTCATTCCTCTCCCTCATCCACTTAACTTAAGTATCCCCCGCATCATCTTCGGTGACTACATTCGCATCTGCCTCTCCTGTCTTCCCTGCACTTTGTTCAGAATTCTTCATGTAAGATCCAGAAATCTTGCGACTTGTGGAGGATGTGGCATCTTGTGTGGGGGAGCATGAAAGGATGTGGCATCTTGTGTGCGGGAGCATGAGAGGATGTGGCATCTTGTGTGGGGGAGTATAAGCGGATGTGGCATCTTGTGTAGGGGAGCAGGAGCTGATATGGCATCTTGTGTGGGGGGGGGGGGGGGGGGGACATGAGCGGACGTGGCATCTTGTGTGGAGGATATGGCATCTTGTGTGGGGAAGCATGAGCGGATGTGGCATCTTGTGTGGGGAGCATGAGCAGATGTAGCATCTTGTGTCGGGAGAGAATGGCCTAATACAGCAACGTGCGTGCGTGCGTGCATGCGTGTGTGTGTGTGTGTGTGTGTGTGTGTGTGTGTGTGTGTGCGTGTGCGTGCGTGCGTGTGGTAAAGTACGCTAATGCAGCAACGTGTGTGTGGTAGCAAGAGCTAATTAGCAACTTGTGTGTGGTCAACTGAGCTAAATGTAGCAATATGTGTGGGATCTATGCAGCCAGCATTGCGTTCAATGCAAGTCCTTCAGCGCCGATAAAATGCTTGGATTACTGCAGAAAACAACTCTCTTGGTCGCGTGTGTAACCACGCATGCACTTCATGCTGTAACTCTTATCGGACCGACAAGTTTTGACACTTTCTACTCCACGCAGACCATGTGGTCAATATTACGCGGACCATGTGGTCAATATCACACAGACCATGTAGTCAATGTCACTCGGGCCATGTGGTCAATATTACTCGGGCCATGTGGTTAATATCACTCTGGCCATGTAGTCAATATCACTCGGGCCATGTGGTCAATAACATTCGGGCCATGTGGTCAATATCACACAGACCATGTAGTCAATATCACTCGGGCCATGTGGTCAGTATCACTCGGGCCATGTGATCAATGGTCAATATCATGCATGAGAGTTGATATTGACCACTCGGGCCATGTGGCCAATATCACTCGGGCTATTTGGTCAATATCACGCGGGCCATATGGTCAACATCACGCGGGCCGCCTGTGTTTCAACGAACATTTCAGGGCACTTATTTTCGGCTGTGTTGACCTGAGACCGCAGGTCAATAAAACACGTTGTCAGTTGCATATCCTTTACAGGACTTCGCAGTCAATCATAGCATTTTGTGGCTATTTGTGATTTCTTGTCAAGTTTACGTTCGATAGTTTGTTATTGCTCCCTGAGCGACAGGCATTCATACCATTATACGAAAACCAACACAAGGCAGTCTGCTGCCAAATATTCCCACAGCTGTTTTTGAAATGCAGTAAGCGGGATTGTGAATCGCGTTCGTAACGTAGGAGTAAGTTATTAATATATTGTATTGTCAATAAAACTGTGAGGTTTGGGATTTTAATATATTGTATTGTCAATAAAACTATGTGAGGTTTGGGATTTTAATATATTGTATTGTCAATAAAACTATGTGAGGTTTGGGATTTTAAGATGTTGTATTGTCAATAAAACTATGTGGGGGTTTGGGATTTTAATATGGTGATCGATTGAGATGGCAGAACATGAACGCCCACGCTTATCGGCATGGCACATGATAGATGGATTGTCAATAAAACTATGTGAGGTTTAGGATTTTAAGATGTTGTACTGTCAATAAAATTATGTGATGTTTGGGATTTTAAGATGTTGTATTGTCAATAAAACTATGTGAGGTTTGGGATTTGAAGATGTTGTATTGTCAATAAAACTATGTGAGGTTTGGGATTTTAAGATGGTATATTGTCAATAACACTCTGTGGGGTTTGGTATTTTAAAATATTGTATTGTCAATAACAGTCTGTGAGGTTTGTGATTTTAAGATATTGTATTGTCAGCAACACTCTATAAGGTTTTGGACTTTTATTTTTATTTATTGTCAATAAAACTCTATGAGGTTTGTGGATTTTAAGATACTGTATTGTCAAAGTTGCCTTTTGCAAGATGGAAAACATACTGACCAATAAAAAGACGACAATTGCAGCGAGAAAAAGATTGTTGAAGTGCTACATAGAAACTGTACTTTTCCACGGATATGACACGTGGACAATGAACGGACAAGCTGAAAAAAACATCTAGCGGCAGTGAAAATGTAGTTTCTGACGAAAATTCAAAGAGTACCATGGACGGACAGAAATACCAATGAGCATGTTCTACAAGATACAAATAAAAACTGTCAACAACAACAACAACAACAAACTGTCATTAACTGCCAATATAGTACCTTGCGGCGTAAGGCAAGGGGGTGGGGGTGTCTTTGAGCCTGAGGAATAAAGGCCGCCTGGCTAGTGTAGTCGCCACGAACTGTGCAGGTTAGGGTTTTATTTTTGCCCGGACAGAAACAAATCCCACCTAATATGAACAGAGGGTGAATACAAATTACTCCCTGTGTTAATGGCAAATGTTCTTTCTGACAGCCAGACAAGCTTCCGACCCACTGGCATCATTTGTTTTTTATGTAATAGGGTGTGGGTGTTAGCAATAATTTGGTAACCGCGGCGACCGCCATTGATGTCTGCCTGCTGTGTTGGTTCTACTTATCCAAGGCCTTACCCTGGTTATTTTAGGTGGTTTGACTCGCCGACAAGTTCCTTGTTATTGTTTCCGCTTCACAGTTGTTATAACAACACAGGTTTCCTGGAGACAGAAACTTTCACCAACATCTCGTCTGAAGCTGTTTGTGGCCGGGCAGGCTAGACATACTTCATGTCTGCACCCCGGCATTGATGTTTCTCGCAGAAAAGTCATTCTTTGAAAAGGGCGCGTTAAGAAGTGCCTTTCCCTGCAACTTCGTTACGATATACCCAGACGGCAAAGCTATGCCAATAAATTGAATGTAATTTCTTGTCAATAGATGGGATACATGTTTCGAGTATATAAGTTAGATGTTTTCTTTGATTTTGTGGCCGGCATGTGAAAATTGGCCAGCCCAAGATCTTGTTTTTTCTTCTGCCAGCTTCTGTCTGCCTGTACGTCTGGATGCCAGACTCGGACCCATCCCGTAGATGATTATCTCTACCGCTTTTGCGTCCTCACTCCCCCTTCCCCCCTCTGTAGCTTATATGTTCATTCGCATGTCGGCATCATTACGTGCCATACCGACGGTCGTTCTCAATCATCATTCGCATTCGTTAGCAGGGTCAAGGTGATGCCCTTGCCATCAGGCAGCCGCGGTAGGCCGGCCCGCTGGTCTTTGGTTCCAATCCTGTTTTAGGCGTGGATTTTTGTTATTGTGTGTGTGTGTGTGTGTGTGTGTGTGTGTGTGTGTGTGTGTGTGTGTGTGTGTGTGTGTGTGTGTGTTTTGGCTTTAACTGATCGACCCATCCCAAAGTGGGTACCGGGAAATGTTCAAGAAAATAAAGTCGGTCGGCCTGATATTTCTTTTTGGCGCTCACTCGCTTTGAACTCAAGCGTAGTCCATACACACTATTTATAGTAATGATGGACTGAATTTTGCGAGTGGATTAGCTTTCCCTATTAACAGTGTCCCTCACGATCAGGTGACCACACTCCGACTTCAGAGGTACTTGTAATTTACGCCCCCAATGTCAAGGACGACAGGTCAACATTTTAGTCCAGCTGTTCGGTGTAGAGACTGAACCGCTTACCTCGGCATCAGCACACCGGATGTTTAAGAACACGCGTTCTTATCCATTCGGCCACTGCTGACCTGCAGCCGGCGTGATATTAACCACGTGACCAGTCATGTGACGATTAGTTTATAAACACGTGGGGGATACGACCAGCTACCCAGTACTTGTTATGGCGTGGATAAATACTCTTTACCTTCTTCTTCTTCTTCTTCTTCTTCTTCTTCTTCTTCTTCTTCTTCTTCTTCTTCTTCTTCTTCTTCTTCTTCTTCTTCTTCTTCTTCTTCTTCTTCTTCTTCTTCTTCTTCTTCTTCTTCTTCTTCTCTTCTTCCTCCTCCTCCTCCTCCTCCACCACATCCTCCTCCTCCTTCGCCACCTCTTCCTCCTCCCCCGCCACCTTCTCCTTCTCCTCCACCTCCTGCTCCTCCGCGATCTCCTCCGCCACCTCCTCCTCCTCCTCCGCCAACTCCTCTTCTTCCTGCTCCTCCACCACCAAAAGCAGCATAGACCTTCAATCAACTCAGGTCAAACCATGTGTAGGAGCATGATCGGATGAATTTTTGCACCAAAAGTTGTCTATAGGATGGGGAAGCCAGCCTCACACCAACCCTCCCGACTCGCCTCTGACGACATGCACGGCCGCTACATGGCTTCTATTCTTTGTTTCCTTCCAGCTCTGCCATTCCACATTGTTTATTATCAGCCTATTCAACAAACAAACAAACACACCAGACCGACATGCTTAGTTAAGTAAACCACGACAATTCAAAGAAGAAAACATGTACATTGTCGTACACCTCTTTTCTCCTTACATTCTGTACGGCGTTCTTTTGTTTATTTTCGCTCGCTCGCCCGTTTTGAACTCAAGCGTAGTCGATACATCTGCTATTACTTCTAGTGCACTAGATTGATATTTCCATTTGGATTAGCTTTCCCCATTATCAGTGTCTCACGCCATCAGGTGGTACTTGTAATGTACTTCCCGAAGTCAAGGTCGAGAAGTCAACATTTCAGTCCAGCTGACCAGTGTAGGGATTGAATCTGCTACCTCAGCGTCAGCACACCGGAAGTTTAAGAGCGCGTACACTTATCCATTCGGCCATGCTGACATTCTGCATGTGACAATCAATACCCGCGCACTGAGGTCGCCTGCTAGAGAATGCAATCATTCCCTTGCTGACCATCGGCCATCTAATCTAGGACGGCTGTTTCAAGGAGTCGTATTTATGTAAAACGAATTCATGCGCGGTTGGTCACAAGTATAATGGAAGTGCTCGACCCGGACTACATTCGGTTTATCCCGGAAATCCGGACATGATTAGGTTGCGGTTAGGACAAGGATTCTCAAACTTTGATCTCTCGGGGTCATAGCATTGACATGAACGGGTGATCGCATCCCATAAGTACGGCCTGACGAGGGTTCGGCGCAAAGGGCTCTTCGTCTGCTAAGGGAAGGAAATACTGGCTACCACTTCATCCATGCATTCTGGTCAGCAAAATGTAAAGGTCCTATCACATCACAGACCCATAGAAGTCTAGTGCATCGAGGCAATTTTTTTAAAGAAAGGATCGCAGCAAAAAGAATATATAAAAACACAGCAACCATTACGAATAGCTGTGGTTTTAGTAAAAGTTCACTTTCAACACTCCGGTGCATCTCAAGAAGTACCCAGTCCCCTCCCATATGTCACACAAGGAGAAGTTCAGAACAGTGCACCAACCTCATTTCACGGGCAAGGATTGAAGTGCGTATATACCTGAATTACATGTGCTATAAATATTTTACGGCTAGGTTTTCACATTTTCACATTTGGCTTGGACAGCGGCCTATGTGATCTAATCTTTCTCATTTCCGAGCTGGATTTCAAAGTATACTTCTTGTTCAGAAAGCCATGGCAAACTACTGAACGTAAACTTGCCTAGACAATCATCCTGGTGTTGATTGCAACGTCCCGCAAAGGACATACAACATTTTAAAAGGGTTTTTAGCACACAAGGGTCATCCGATTCTCTCGCCCTTGCCTGAGGAGACCAGGTCGTTTCATACACTGCCCGGTGATCAGAAGTGCGAGGGAGAAAAGGAGGAAAGTACACTTTTCTGATTATGTTAAAAGTCATACAGACCACTCACAGCCATGACTGAAACTAGACTGTTCCTGTTAGCAGTGAACATAATATCGATCTGTGATGTGATAGGAAATACAAACAGTTAGGTATGTTTAGCTCCTGAGAAAAGATGAGACATACTAAACACGGGCACAGTGTACATACCTTAAAACGGACTCCATAAAGGTGAACATAAATCAAAAGAGACCCCCAAAAACAAGAGACAATAAAAAATATAATAATTAAATAATTAAATAAAAATAAATATTCTATGACACAACAAAGGACGTTTAAATTATATAAATCTTCATCAGGGATGGGGCAACACAAACAGATTAAAAAACAAACACAAAAAAACCACACATAAAATTATAAAATAATAATAAAACACAACTCCTTCGTTGTCAAGAAGCACAAAAGTTCCAGTCTGTGATAGTTTGGGCCATTACAATATATAGACGGAGTGCACGGGGGAATCGGTGGCCAGTCACCTCGCTCACTTAGACAGACGACGAGCGCAGGCTTCGCATCCTCGTCCAAGAGGACCCATGATATAACCAGCGTTGCCCCATATCTACTACGCCAACATGACATGACCCGCGTTGCTCCCTATCTACAACGCCACCACGCCCGCTGCAGTAAACCTAATACATTTTGCCCGAAAGCAGTTTCCTGCCATGGATCTGTGATTTGACACGGAAATCCCATTTTACAACCGAGAACGGACATGAGCAACAGAGATGTGCTTCCTGAGAGGAATCTTGCAAATTCCCTTGGACTGCCAGAGTAACTAACAACGACTGCCTGAAAGAGGCTAATGAAACTAGAACACTATTTACAACTAATAAAACAGAGACAACAGCTTTCTTTGGTCACGTGATGAGAAGAGAGGTATTGGAGAACATCGTGACGACTGGAAAGATCGAGGGGAAGAGAGGCAGAGGCAGACCAAGAGAAATGATGCTGGATGGATTGAGACGGTGGCACGGAGGAATATCAGCAGCAGAGTTGATCCAGAAAACCAAAGCTTTCTGAAGGAGAAATCTAGGTTCAGATCCAACTTAGAAATTGTAAAGTTAAGATCATTTAGGCCGCTGCCCAAGCAAAGATCTGTGGCGAGCCATCAATGCCTATGCCAGCTGGCATGGCACTTGATGATGATGATGAACGCATAAGGAGCAATAGGTAGTCAGTCTTCTCCCTCACTAAGCGACACGGGGATCGAAACCATCGTCCTCCCGCGCTTATGAAAATTATAGCGCAACTCCCTATGAACTAAACCAACGCCTCCTTCCCTCAATGAAGTGTTCAAACTCTCCAAGAATATGCATTTTCAATAGATGCCACGTGGTATGCACGTGGTTTCTTGAAGATCCGAACCTGGCTGCCATATGTTGCCGCGGGGAAACACGCGGGCTCTAAGTATTTGACTTTTCTTGATCTGTCTCCTTTAATGCCTAAAGGGTTTAATTGCCTGAGTTTTTGTAGAGCCACGTTTGTTCTCCTGTGTAATTTCTGTTTCGAATGTAACGAACGTAATAAAAATAACGCAACTTTAAAATAACATAATTAACAACACACGTAATTAAAGATTAAAGGCTGCACAGATCCTCTCACACAACCTTTCCTTACATCTGTCAGCATCATGTGCCTTGCCAGCTGGCGTAGGAGTTCATGTCTCTCGATAGATCTCGGTCTTTGGTGTTCTGAATCAACTCTGCTAATGATATTCCTCCATGCCACCGTCTCAATCCGTCCAGCATCATTTCTCTTGATCTGCCTCTGCCTTTTTTACAACTGATATTTCCACTTGTCACAACATTCTCTATTGTCTCTCTGCTCATCGCATGTACACAGAAAGTGGTTTGTCTCTCTTTTAATTTAAGCGCTCGTTCGCTTTCAACTCAAGCGTCGTCCATACACACTACTTCTAGTACTGAAGGACTGAATTTTGTGTTTGAATTAGCGTTCCCTATTAACAGTGTCCCTCGCTAACCAGGCGAACTCACTCCGACTTCAGAGGTACTTGAAATTTACGTCCCCAATTCAAGGACGTTAGGTCAATATTTTAGTCCAACTGTTCGGTGTAGGGGTTGAACCCCTTACCACGGAATCAGCACACCGGATGTTTTAAGAACACGCGTTCTTATCCATTCGGCCATGCTGACCTACGTCTCTTTTTTATTGTTGTGTATCACAAAATGTGATGTCATTACCAACTCACCGACCCGTAGCCCGTCCTCGCTTCGGGACGTGTTTTATTATTGTTATTATTATCATTATTATTAATATTATTACCATTATTATTATTATTAATATTCACAATCATCATCATCATCATCATCATCATCATCATCATCATCACCATCATCATCATTGTCATTATTATTATCATTATTATGTCAGATCTTAGTCAGATATGACTGAGCTACCATACAACAGTAGACGGTACTACCTGCTCCTGTTAGCGCCGAATGATTGGACGGCGCTTACTAAACCCGACACCCCTCATTGTGCCTACGGCTTCGGGCGGAAGAGCGCAATTGGGAGGGTACAAGCCCTATCCTGGTGTGAGGAAATGCAACCTAAAGACTAAATGTCATGGCAGGGTAGACCAGCCCTATGCCTTGGTTGCTAACTGGTCTAGGATCGAAGCTCCGACAGGCGGACAGTTAGAGCATCGCTTTGCTGATCTGGCAGTTTCTAGACAGCTTGTCTTGTTCCGGACGTATTGGTTTTACCTTTCCCTGGAGTAACTATACATGCCGAGAAGAGGGATCATGCTGCATGGGGTCATCACATGTCTCTAAACTCACCCAGGCGTTGTGGCTTGGAGAGATAACCCCATTGCCAGTGGGAACTATGATCTTCGTTCCCATCGTTAACGGAATCGGTCGCGGCATTGGCATCTTGAGCATAGCACGAGAATGTTGAGGTGGTTCTGATAGTTTGGTGTGTCCAGTGTGTGCTGTGAGTTGCACATTTATTGCTTATTAATTCGTTATCGATTATGCATTGTTATTATTGAATGTTATCTATTTATATTATTATTATTATTATTATTATTATTATTATTATTATAGTTAATGCTGGATTAGTTATTGATTATCATCATTAGATTTGATCAGTTGTTGATTATAGCTAGGACAATATTATTATTATTATTATTATTATTATTATTATTATTTATTATTATTATTGAGTGAATTGCGTTGCACTGTTTCGTCAAGACGTTGATTTGTTTCCCCTGTTCACAGTCTGCCTACGAGCAGGTTTGTCTCTCTTCTTCCGGTTCCTATACTTGACCTGTCCGGTATGCGAGATCCGACCAGTAGCTGCGTTATCGCTGGTATAGCTCTTGTAGTCATTGGGCCCTCTACCTCTACAAGGTGGAGACACAGCAAAAGGCGGGTTTTGTTTGAAAACAAAACCCCAAAAAATTATTTAAAAAAATGTGTTTGAAGCTGGCAGGTCTACAGCACTACTGTTCGTCCACCTCTTGATGTTAACTTTCCAGTTTTGTGGCCATTTCCCTCTGTTTCTTCTCCCTCCAGCTTTAACCTCTGCGCTCTAAAACAAACGGCCGGGTCTTTTAATGTGGCAACAATTAGACAGCCTTAAAGAGACAGGTCTCGTTTTGAACGTCTTGTGCCCGAGTGCACCTCGAGGGCCTCTTGGCTGTAAAATACAGAACGTGGGACTGCACAGCCATAAAACTAAAACTGCTTCACCACTTGGGCATAATGTTTCTGAGTCTAGACCTCTGATCGACGAATCCTTATAACTGTTTTGTTTGTTTGTTTTCATTTAATTCTTTCTTCCTTTATGATTTAAAACAAGAAACAATTCTTTTGCGATCTTAGTTAACTTTTTCAGTAAGGCAGTCTAGCTTCATAAGAGAGGCATTGGAGAGCATCATGACAACAGGAGGATAGTGGGAAAAGAGGCAGACCTAGAGAAATGACGTGGATGAACTGTGACTGTGGCATGGAGGAATATCATCAGCAGAGTTGATCCAGAACACCAGCGTAATCTGTGTACAGGCGTGAACGCCTACGCCTGTAGGCAGGGCGCATGATGATGATGATCATAACCATTATAACGATAATCACCGCCACTAGCAGCACACTATTATCTTCTTCTTTTCATTCATTCATTCAGCAATAATACCACCACCCTCCTCATCCCCCACCCCGCCATCTCACAGAACAACACTGCTCACTCTAAAATAACCAACCCTTACCCACTCCACTCTCCCACCTTGCCCGCTCTCCCACCCCTTCACTCCGCTGGTTCCCAGACATGTTATTACATATAGTCAGTCACATGATATTACACGTGACATATTTATGAGTCCCAGCGGCACTCGGGAATGACTGGATTGAGTGCGTTCTCCTTGGGACCTGGTGCCGCCTGAACCAGGTCGTCATTGCAGTTATTGTAGTCTCTCCTAGGATGGCCCTGGTGGTGTTCTGGGTGTGTGTGTGTATGTGGGGGGAGGGTGGGGGGGGGGGTGCTGGCGAAAGGGCATCCTTGATTACAGGTATGTCTTAAGTGTTGTCTGCTGTACACAAGAAGGGAAGTGGGGGAGGGGAGTGGGGGATTGGAAACACTTGGGTAGAGTGGATTACCAGAAATAATAACATGTTTGTAAAGAAGAAGTAGAAGAAAAAGAAGAGAGAGAGAGAGAGAGAGAGAGAGAGAGAGAGAGAGAGAGAGAGAGAGAGAGTGAGAGAAAGAGAGAGAGAGAGAGAGACAGAGAGAGAGAGAAAGAGAGAGTGAGAGAAGGAAACAAACAGACAGACAAACAGACAGACAGACAGACAGACAGACAGACAGACAGACAGATGGATGGATGGATGGATGGATGGATGGATGGATAGAGAGGGGAGTAAGAAAGAAAGAAAGAAAGAAGACACGAATGAAATACGGAAGAAAAAAACGAAAGCAAAATAGAACAGATAGACAGACATAATCGACAGACAAACATAATACATAGACAAACAGAAGACAGCCACACAGATAGAAAGAAAGAACACACACGATACACATAATATAGACAGACAAAGGCAGACTGAGATATAGACAGGCAGAAACATAGACAGACAGAAATATAGACAGACAGAAACCTAGACAGACAGAAACATACACAGACAGACGTAGACGGAAGATAATACTGTTAGTAGGAAAGACAAATGTATAAAATGGACGGATAAATATTAAGTGTTGACTGCAGAGAAATGAGAAACTGTGGACACACACACACACACACACACACACACGCACACACACACAAACGCACGCATGCACGCATGCACGCACAGAGAGAGAGAGAGAGAGAGAGAGAGAGAGAGAGAGAGAGAGAGAGAGAGAGAGAGGGAGGGAGTGAAAGTCAGAAAGAATGACATATTAATAGCACAGAGGAAAACAGAGGGATTACTAGCAGTGAGAAAAACAGAAGAATTGACAACAGGCAGAAAGACAAAAGAATTAGCAGAGCAGAGAGAAAGATAGATTAACAACAGTGATGAAGACATAAAGATTAGCATCAAAGGCATTTCACGGAAAGGGAGTGGGTGGGATGTGTCAGGAAAGATAAAGAAAACACTGATTTAGGATAAATTGGATAGCCAGACGGTAAGTACTACCTCCAGAGATGAACATATGAAGAAGGAGAAAAGATAGAGTGACGCCGAGAGAGAGAGAGAGAGAGAGAGAGAGAGAGAGAGAGAGAGAGAGAGAGAGAGAGAGAGAGAGAGAGAGAGAGAGAGAGAGAGAGAGAAGGAAAGACACGGGTGAGAAGATTGTTGGAAAAACAAATTAAGGCATTGTGTAGACTACTAGGACAAAGGACAGACAGACAGACAGACAGACAGACGGACGGACGGACGGACGGACGGACAGGCAGGCAGGCAGGCAGGCAGGCAGGCAGACAGATAGATAGATAGATAGATAGATAGATAGATAGATAGATAGATAGATAGATAGATAGATGGATGGATGGATGGATGGATGGATGGATGGATAGATAGATAGATAGATAGATAGATAGATAGATAGATAGATAGATAGATAGATAGATAGATAGATAGATAGATAGATAGATAGATAGATAGAGTGAAGGAGAAAGAACACTAACAGAAGACAGCAGTAAGTGGCTAGAGGTCATGGAATGAAGGAATGTGGGTAGAATGTCAGACAACACCCTGTGACAGATAGGTTGGAGTACAAGCGAAAGTCGTAAACCACGGGTGCATTTGATGAAGGGAGTGCGCTAGCTACAGAGTGCAGGCAGTGGAGGAGGGGAAAAATAAAAGGAGAGAGGGGACGACACTTCTGCTGGAATGAAGAGGCTGGGAGAGAAGTTGATGTTCGTGCACTACTTTGTAAGTGCCGTGGATGTGTAGTCAATAGTGAGAAAGGTTTCTCTACAAACCCTGAGGAAAAGGATTCTTTTCAACTCCTGAGGGGAACGATTCTGTTCAAACCATGAGGGGAAGGAGTCTGTTATACCCTGAATGGACCGATACTTTACAAACCATGAGGGGCAGGATTCTGTTCAAACCCTGAGGTGAAGGATTCTGTTCAAACCATGAGGGAAAGGATTCTGTTTAAACCCTGAGGAGATGGATTCTTTTCAAATCCTGAAGAGAACGATACTTTACAAACCATGAGGGGAGAGTGCAATTTACAAACCCTGAGGTGAAGTACACTTTAGAAACCCTAGGAGAAATACACTTTACTAACCTGGGGTGGGGAGGGGAGGGGAAGTACACTTTACAAACCCTGATGGGAATTACACTTTACAAACCCTGATGGGAAGTACACTTTACAAACCCTGAGGGGAAGTTCACGTTCCCTGAGGGGAATTATCATATACTAACCCTAGGAGAGGGAAGGGTGAAAAAAAAGGGAGGGAGGTACACTTTGTTTTTTTACAAAATCTGATGGGAAGTACATTGTACAAGCCCTGAGGGAATGTACACTTTACAAACCCCGAAGGGAAGAATACTTTACCAAGCCCGAGGAGAAGAGACATACCGCCTCTCGTCACAGGTCGAGTTTCGTCACAGGTCGAAGACGTGAGTGCTTCCGTCATGTGCACATCAACATCTGGGTTTCTTAGACGTGAGTGCTTCCGACATGCACCCATATAGATGTGATTTCCACGGGCAAATGCGCTTTTGATATGAAAAGATCAAGATCTGGATTCGATAATTCCGAGTAACATTTTGATGACATGGTTTGGGGGACTTATTTGCTCCTGGGTCATTTTGATAGGGTTATAAACACAGATTTCAGCAAATCGCTCGGTATATATATATATATATAGTCAGGAAGGTCAGGAACCTATGACAGATCTAGCAAACCTATAGGGAATTTACTGGATCCTAGACAACACAGCTCATAAATCATGGAGGAAACAACAACAACAACAAAAACAACAACAACAACAACAACAACAACAACAACAGCAGCAGCAACAACAACAACAAGGTTTATATCCACCGTTGTAAATAATACGCCCAATTAAAGTGAATATTATTTATACTCCAAATTCTCCAATACTTCTAATCCTTCTGTTGTGATTCCATCTGACCAGACTGCTTTTCCTTTCTTCATAAATTTGATAGTATCAGCGATTTTCTTTTACAGAATATGTGAACTTTCGAAGTGATTTTCTTCTGTTATCTTCTTTTTCTGCATCATACAACTCTCTTATAATTATATACTCGTGCCACCTCTTTTTTTTATAACCCCTTCTTCCGATGTGCGTTTTTAAAAGGCCTCTTAGTCCCAGTATGCGCCCTTCGGCCCATTGCGGTCCACCAAGGCTCATGGGTGTTGATTTTGAACATCCTGTGTTTCCACTTATTGTTCTTCCTTTCAATTCACTGATTTGTCTGTGAAAATGATTTTGTTTCTTTAAAATACTTTAATTTAATTTATGTTGCACTGCTCGTTTAACCAATTTCTTTTTCAATTTGTGCGTGTATATCGTAGTTATTTATCTATCTTTTCGTAAATTAGTAAGTTATTTTTACTTTGTTGTCTTTTGTCCATCGACTTTAAAATTGATTCAGTCATTTATTTTTTCTTAGCTTTTTGTCGTCTCTATGGTAATATCTCTTTGCTTGTTGCATTAATGAAGTCCATTAGCTTTTCCAATTGCTCAGTTACACGTTGTATTTTACTTTTTGCTTTGTACCTACTTTTCACAATTACTCCATATCGTGCTTGAATTTCTTTATCTGCGTTTGAAACATTTTTATTAACTCTAACGTTTTCCTCTCTTCAATCTAACGTTTAATATGGTGAGTGAGCCTCCGTGGCGAAGTGGTCAAGCCGTTTGACTCGGACTCCGAGGGTTGTGGGTTCGATTCCGGGCCGCGTCCTTCGGGTTCACGAGTTAAATTTTTCGGAGACTCATGTGGGTCGTCGCTAAAGCTACGGAGTTCATGCTTTGTGCGACGCTTTCCGCGCTGCGGAAAGAGACCGAGCCATATAGGATTAAGTCCCGGTGGAATGAAGTCGACCCTGTCGACTTTTAAGCGACTTTTATTTACGGGAGGACAGCATGGCCGAATGGACAAAGAGCGCTAGTTCATAAACATCCGGTGTGCTGATGCCGAGATAGCGGGTTCAACCCAACACTGGTCAGCTGGATTAACATGCTGACTTCTCGTCCTAGACTTGGAGACGTAAATTACAAGTACCTCTAAAGTCAGAGAGTTCACCTGATGGCAAGGAACGTTGGTAAGAAGGATATCTAATCCATAGGAAAACATCAGTCCAGTGCACTAGAAGTAGTAGCACGTGTACGGACTACGCTTGAGTTAAAAGCCAGCGAGGCCAAAAACAAATAACAATAATAAAAAACTAAGAAAAAACTATTCCCGTCAAAGTATTTCAGTTTTGGAGATATAACACTGTTTGTGAGTTAGTTGTCTCCCTTGTTTACATATTGCAGAATGCCAGTGTTTTACAAAATGGAATGCTAGTATTGTTGGTCTCCCTTGTTCACTACTATTACTATTATTATTATTTGACGGAAGGCATGGTTCCTGCAAACAGAAGTAAGGGTAGGCCAGCTGGATGACGGACACAGGACATCGCAGGCATCACTGGCATGAGGGTGCGTGCGGTATAGGGGAAGAGGTACACGATCAAGAGTCTTTTCGGCGAGCTGTGATGAGGGCGACGTTCTGAAACTTGCTCCGTTATTATTATTATTATTATTATTATTATTATTATTATTATTATTATTATTAGTCGCAATTATAGAACAATAAAGGACATCAGAGTATTCAGACCATGAGATATACGATGCATGAACATGGGGCGCTGAGTGGTCTCGAGGTATGGTGTCCGCCTCGAGTGCTGGAGGTCCGGGTTCAGGCCCCGATGAGGACCGGGATTTATTTAAAAAATCCACCTGGACTTCCAATAATAAAATTTCCCCTGGTCTCTGGGTAGTGAGATCGGACGCCCGTGTGTATTGTTGCGCACGCAAAAAATCCCTTGGCAGTTGGAAATCGAAAAAGAGTAGCCTAACGGCGCTGCCCGGGCAAAATTTCGAGTTAAAAATCTACCCAAAGTATTTCAGGATCCTCGACGATGCAACGGAGTTCGTGCACTGAGCTGAGTTTCTCCAGACTCAGGTTTGAGTTAGGAGGAAAATGGAGCACTTATGGATTAAACCGTGCGCCGTGATGTTGATCCAACGACTAAACTAAACTAAACTAAAACTATACGATGCATATTACCAACTCGATCGAAGCCAAGAAGCAGCAAACTTCAGACTCCGCACAGGACACTACAGGCTGAAATACCACTTGTTCGATGAACTAAAGATAGGAGACACTGATGTATCTGACCGCGAAACTGGCAAAATGACAGCTGAATGTTTGTTGAAGAAACAGAGAAACGTATTTTGATTTACACCTCCTCCTCCTCCTCTTCTTCTACTTCATCCCTTTTTCGAATGGACTGCGTCACACCTAACAATGACCTCAGAGGTCAGTATGTAGTCTTCGGCATGCATTCCACCAGGTTTGCTTCCGCTAGACAGATTCCATCCACGTTAACGGTGGGTTTTCTTCACACAATTTTGGCAGGATAGTGGCCTTAAGGCGTATTCTTGGCAATTTCCAATTGTCGTTGGAATTTTTTAGCGCTCGCAGATAATACATTAGAACTCCTGTTTTTTTTTTTTTATTGCTCTTATCGGAGATGATTAGGTATCCGATCTCACTGCCCAAAAGATTGACTGCTCCATGTGAGATCACACTCTAAGATCTCAACAAGGTTCGGTTGACCGCTGTGTAAGTGTGTGTGCCTGTGTATGTGTGTCTGTGTGTGTTTGTGTGCGTGCATGTGTGTGCCTCTGTGTTTGTATGTGTGTGTGTGTGCGCGCGCGCGCATGTGTGATAGTTATTCATACTGATATCCGAAGGTGGAGGGAACAGATTATTATTATTATTATTATTGTCATTATCATTGCGGGTGCTAAAGCTAATGGGCAGTGAGCGCGGTTCACAATACCCCGACATATGATTCCAAGGTTCGAAATCCGCCGTGAACGCTTTAAAAGCACACCGATTTGCGTTTATTTTGGTGATAAGAGCTTTAGAAATCAATGGCAAACTACTGAATGTAAAAATTGCCCAATAAACCACAGCCAAAACATGTTGAGATTCCTTGCTATGTCCTGTAAAGGACATACAACTATTATTATTATTATTATTATTATTATTATTATTATTATTATTATTATTGTTGTTGTTGTCTTTAAGCGCATCATAATGTCATAATGAAATGGCGAGTCATGACCGCTCACGCTTTCCGGCTTAGTACATGATTGATTGATTGATTATTATTGTTGTTGTTATTATTATTATTATTATTATTATTATTATTATCATCATCATTTTGTTGTTATTATGGTTTTAATATTATTATTATAATCTTCATTATTGTTATTGTTATTATTATTTATATTATTAATATTGTTAGTGTTGTTATTATTATTATTGTTATTATTATTAATTTTATTATTATCATTATTGTTGTTATTATTATTAGTACTATCTCGTCATCATCATCATCATCATCATCATCATCATCATCATCATCATCATCATCATCATCATCATCATCATCATCATCATCATCATTATTGTGGTTATTATTATTGTCGTTATCATTATTAATATTATTGTTATTACAGTTATTCTTATTATTATTATCATCATGATCATTATTGTTATTATTATCGTTATTGTTATTATTGTCGTTGTTGTTATTATTATTGTCATTATCATCATCATTATTATTGTTATTACTGTTATTATTATTATCATCATTATCGTTATTATTATTATTATTATTATTATTATTATTGTTGGTGGTGTTACTGTAACTGTTACTATCATGACGGACGTGTCCTCCACCCCCAGGTGTCGGCCTGCTAGAGTCTCAGGACACATTCTACTTCAACGTCAAGCCCCAGAACAAGGACGCCGTCGAGGGGTCGGAGACCAGGCTATACTGCGACGTCAGCGACCGCCGCCACATCTTCTTCCAGTGGACCCAGGCGGGGAAACCCCTGGTCAACACCACCCGGAAGTACCAAGAGGACAGCAATCTGCGTATCCACCGCGTCCTGCGCGGCGAGGACGAAGGACCGTTCCAGTGTATCGCTACCAACTCCACCACTGGATTTTCCCTACAGAGCCAGGAGGCCTCCATTAATATACTATGTGAGTATATTTGTGTGTCTGTTGGCCAGTTCCCCGTGGAGTGGTTACGTCGTGTCTCATGCTAGCGTTGCGGCGAAGGTGTTGCGCTCGAGATTTCCAATCTCACAGACCGCGTTCGAAACACAGCTGTGGGAGATTTGGAAGCAGGCCGCCTTGTGCTGGTTTTCGTACAATGGTATGAGCGTTGGATTTTCAGACAGCAGTGGCAAACTACTGAAAGTAAACTTGCCTAGAAAAATCACAAACAGCCAAAAGGATGCTGGAGCTGGCTGCGATGTTCTGTAAAAGGACATGCAGCGAACTATCTCATGTGCTCCGCGAGTACCACAAATTACATTGTTTTATCACGTTAGGTATTTGGTTTACATCACCTAATCCATTAAAAACAGTTTGTAAGTATTTGGTTTACATCGCCCAGTCCATTAAAAACAGTTTGTAAGTAATTGGTGTTACTTCGCCAAGTTCATTAAAAACAGTTTGTAAGTATTTGGTTTACATTGCCCAGGCCAGTAAAACAGTTTGTAAGTATTTGGTTTACATCGTCCAGTCCATTAAAACCAGTTTGTAAGTATTTGGTTTACATCGCCCAGGCCATTAAAACAGTTTGTAAGTATTTGGTTTACATCGCCCAGTCCATTAAAAACCAGTTTGTAAGTATTTGGTTTACATCGCCCAGTCCATTAACAACAAGTTGTAAGTATTTGGTTCACATCGCCCAGTCCATTAAAAACAGTTTGTAAGTATTTGGTTCACATCGCCCAGTCCATTAAAAATAGTTTGTAAGTATTTGGTTTACATCGCCCAGTCCATTAACAACAGTTTGTACGGGCCATCGGGCATATTTGGTGGGTGATGTGTTCAGTATCCCACCGGACGCTTTTACTTCCAAAGACATTCTTGGTGCACATTTAAGACTGGATCGGCTTGGGAACCCAGGTTTTAAACAATCCGAATTCTCCCATCTGCGGTTCGAACCGGTGCCCACGTGGTCGGCAGGCTAGTGTCTACCCTCTGAGTCTCCCTAGACAATTTGAGTGCTTGTTTATCATAAACACCTGTTTCCTGCGTATGCTATGATCATATTTAGACCAGTCCTTGGTCTTCTTGGGTGCATCGTCGTATAGTGCGTCCAATTGATACCTTTTCCAGGGTCCATACCCTTTTTAAAGCTGTTTCTAATTGTAGTCTTTGTATGCTGAGAAAAATGTGCAAATGAGCACCAGAGTTAGAATACTAACTTCTAACGTGAAATTAGTACTGATATGTAGATTACAAATGTGGAGAAGGGCTAAAACAAGTACATAAAAACCTCAAGCATTCACTAAGTGGTGCCTGGGCAACATAGAAGGACTAAAATGGTATAAAATAGTTACTGACATGGAACTCTTGGAGAGAACTAGGCAACTTCCGGTGAACCGAAAGGTGAGGAAATAACCCTGGCACTGGATAGGAGACATGCTGAGAAATCCTGTGGGCAGTATCAGCAGAAACTCCCTTGTCTCGCACCCACGAACTAGTGGGTGAACTGAAGACACACGGAGAAGAGAATGAAAGATAGAGATGAACTATGTGGAGGAAGCATGGAGGAAGCAGCAGGAGATGGCAACAGATAGGACCGCTTGGCTGGAGTCGGTTAAGGACCTATACCCCAATGGATGATCAAGGAGAAAAGAAGAAATATCCCTGCATCTGCCAGGACCTCACATAGACTTTCCGTGGTGTCTTGTATATATCAAGGATAAAAGAAGAAATATCCCTTCATCTGCCAGGACCTCACATAGACTTTCCGTGCTGTCTTGTATATATCGTCGTCTAGTGCAGTGCTTCCCAAACTTTTCACTTTCGCGGACCGACATAACACTTTCCTTTCGCACCAGGGACCAGTGCCGTTTAACAAAATTTTTCTCCTTGTAATCTGGAATTTTATATGACCTCAATTTACATTTTAATATAAATATAAGATTTTACGTAATTGTGGGTGTTGTCCCGGTGCGCTAAATACTGCTCCATAATATTATTGGATGACGGTGATTTATTTAATGGTGGTCGCATTTTCATGAGTACAAATTTTATTGTAGAGATTTACAAATCAAAAATTTTTCTCGTATACATCGACAAGTAATGAACACCAATATAATATAAAAATAAATTATATCTTGGAACATGATACCAATTCAGATTTTAAACAAGCTGACTAAATTAAAGTATGTTGTAATAAAAATGATTTAATGATCAGCTGCTCACAGTAACTATTTAATGTGAGGGATGGGCCTGTTTATTATTTACAAGCTTATCAAATCGTGGCTAGGTTGTAGACAGCGCGACCCGCAAAGGAGAACAAATTTCCATACTGTTTCTGTATTTTGTCTTAATAATGCTCTTTGACGAAAAAGAAATACTCTTCTTTCAATTTGTCTTTGTATCGATGTCTGACATTCACCATCAGAATCGTTAAGATGGCAACGTCCATGCTTTCGTCCAGCTGTAATGAAAAATACTTTGCAGATGTATTTAACACCTTCACTCGCTCAAACGATGGCAAAACGCATTATAATCGTACAACGAAAATCACGCATGTTCTGCATCTTATGACAATCAGCAAATTATGATGTGTATCTTTCTCACTTTTCGTCACATAGGAAACAAAAGAAACGCACGGATATCATGTTTTGAGAAAAGGACAATCTTGTTTTTAAAAAAATTCTAAACAATCCTCAAAGGAGAAAATATTTTCAACTTTTTTCAACTCACGTTGCGAACCGGCAAAGAAGGGCTCGTGGACCGGCACCGATCCGCGGACCACCACTTTGGGAAGCACTGGTCTAGTGCGTCCGTTATTACCTTTTCAAGGTACCATGCCTTTAATTCCCCCATTTCTCCTTATCAACCACCGTCTTTCAATTCTGTATATACCGCGCACATCTCGGACGGCTTTCCATCCCCCCCCCCCCCCCCCCCCCCCCCCCCCCCCCAGTTGACCAAACCTCCTTAGAGTCGTTCAATTTTTGAATATATCCAAGTCCTGACATATACATCGTATTCCATCCCAGTATTTCCACTAGTCACATCTGGTAAACTGGGTGTTGACATCTGGTGGAATTTACATGCACTAAGAGTTAGTATATTCGAGAAATTGGGTTCCGTAAAACGAGGATGTTTATATTGCATATACTAAGAGTGGGTAAATTCGAGAAATTAGGTTCCGTACAACTATGGTGTATAGATGACATATAGTAAGAGTTGGTATGTCACAGAAATTAGGTTCCGTAAAACGATGCTGTTTAGATGGCATATAGTAAGAGTTGATATATTCGAGAAATTAGTATCCGTAGCAGCGATATTTAGATGGCATATAGGAAGAGTTGGTGCATGTCAGAGAAATTATTTTCAGTAAAACATTAATGTTTAGATGATATATAATAAGAGTTGTCATGTCAGAGAAATTAGGTTGCGTACAATGATTCTGTTTAGAAGATATATAGTAAGAGTTGGGATATTCGATAAATTAGGTTCCGTACATCTATGGTGTTTAGATAGCATATAGTAAGAGTTGGTATGTCCCAAAAATTAGTTTCCTTACAACGATGTTTAGATAGCATATAGTAAGAGTTGGTATATTCGAGAAATTAGGTTCCGTACAACATTGATGTTTAGATGGCACATAGTAAAAGTTGGTATAGTCGAGAAATTAGGTTTCGTACAACATTGATGTTTAGATGGCACATAGTAAAAGTTGGTATAGTCGAGAAATTAGGTTTCGTACAACATTGATGTTTAGATGGCACATAGTAAAAGTTGGTATAGTCGAGAAATTAGGTTTCGTACAACATAGATGTTTAGATGGCATGTAATAAACGTTGGTATATCAGAGAAATTAGGTTCCGTCAAACATTAATGTTTAGATGACATATAATAAGAGTTGGTATATTCGGGAAATTAGGTTCCGTACAACATTGATGTTTAGATGACATGTAGTAAGCTTTGGTGTATTCAAGACATTAGGTTCCGTTCAATCAAACGGTGATGTTTAGATGACATATAGTATGAGTTGGTATGTTCTTTTTATGCGTTCATCCGGAGTGTTTTCCCCCCCTCCAGATGTAATTGCGTTGTGCCAAGTTTATTTGCGCCCTTAGGTCGACACATCCGACTTCTGCGGGCGTGTGTTGACCGGGTTAACCTTCCCGGGTGTTGGTATGTCCGAGAAATTAGGTTCCGTAGAGTGATGATGTTGATATGGTATATAGTAAGAGTTGGTATGTCCGAGAAATTAGGTCGCTTACAACGATGATGTTTAGAAACTCACTGCCTTCCACTTTTTGTGCGTGTTGTGTCCTTCGGTTTTAGCTTTTCTTTCTCAGCACCTTTCCACAGCGGTAACCGCGGTGACGCAGTAGATAGCACATTTGGCTCCCGGTGCGCTAGCCGTATCTTCAAATCCCCATTGTGATCTCACACGGTATGATAAGCAAGGTAGAAAGGCACGCTTCGGGCAGAGTGGCAGGTTTTCATTCAACAATCAAAAATAGAGAGCAACTGATGGATATTTTCCCCAGGACGTGCTGGTGTGGAGGAATACGAGCAGGCGGACAGATTGACTGGGTCTGCATCACTTGGTGGAATATTGGTGCATGATAAGGCAGATGTGAACGGGGCCCTTTGGAATCGTGTGTTTAGTGCAGAAGAAGGGGCAGATCATCCCGCCCTGGAGAGACTGGCGCTTCAGAGAGCGACCAGAGGATCTGGCCGACACTCAAAACTCCGAGGTAAAGCCAAACGAAACACATAATCAGACTCCTACGCTCTTCGCTGGCTGTTGAAATTGGGGACGGGGCAATTTGGGAATGTCTCGAGTGATGTTGTCGGTTCTTGACTCAAGTCACCTCAAATCCATGTCATGACAGATTAGTAAAAACACACCTCGGTTCCCAGGCCGTCACAGACGAGAATCAATAGGGGGAAATGCCTCGAAAGGTCAAGGCACAAATTGGGTACATCAAACATGGAGTGTCAACTGGTCTATAGAAATATGGGGCATCTGGATCACAACCACAGAACCCCCAACATCATTGTTAGCAACATGATGTTCTGATCATAATCATAATCATCATGATCTTGATCATCGTCATTATCATCGTCATCAACAATACCATCGTCATCATCATGATCTTGACCACAGTTGCCACGATTATCATCATCATCATCATCATCATCATCATCATCATCATCATCATCATCATCATCATCATCATCATCATCATCATCATCATCATCATCATCAATAACATAATCATCTTGATCATCATCATCATCATCGTCATAATCAATACCATAATCATCATCACCATCGTCATCAACAACATCATCGTCATCATCATGATCCTAACCATAACTACCACCACCATCATTAGCTTGATCACCATCATTATCCTCCTCCAACTCATCATCATACAATCACCGTTATCATTACCATCATCAGCATATGACACTGTCCTCACACTTAATATCATCATCATCATTTACAACATCATGCACATCCATCACTAACACACACATACACACACACACACACACACACACACACACAATCACTCGACATCATTATTACTCGATTATCATCATCATCGTCATCATCATCATCATCATCATGATCATCATCATCATACGATCGTCGTTATCATCACCACCATCACTCACACTCATCATCATCCTCAACATCATCATCATTCTCAAAATCATCATCATCTTCAACATCATCATCATCCTCAAAATCACCAACAATCTCAACGCCATAAGCACCATCATCATACTCATCATCATCGTCGTCGACCTCATCATCATCGTCCTCAACATCCTCATCATCACCACCCTCTACACCATCATACTCATGATAATCATCATCATTTTCATCCTCCTCACCATCACAATATCGCCGTTATCATCACGGTCATCAGTATATAACATTATCCTGGTGCTCATCATCACCACTCACAACATCATGCATCATCCATTATTCACACACACAAATCACTCACAATTTCCCAAACACTCGAAGCCACATAGCTACCCCTTCCCCTCTACACCTCGTCCTCTAGTGGAGCTACATTCTCGAAAGCTCCAAAACCCAAACAAACATCATGGGGTCCCACTTCACGACCCACCCACCCCTGCCAACCCTTACGAATTGAACAGGGTGCCACACTTACCACTTGACCCACCCTCCTGCCAGCCTGGCTTGTGCAGCATGGCTCCGTGTGAGCCTTCCATGGATGGAGCTGCAACTCTTCCCGCGCTCGCCCGCGTCAGCAGCCGACTGCAGTGTTTCTGGTGTAGCGTGACGTCACACATGTCTGGCTCATTAACGAGGTCAGCGGCCGGGAGGTCTCTGACTGAGAGGGAGGGATTCCCTACCTTTTGTCGAGTTGGCTGAGACTGGGAGAAACGGCAATACGCGTGTATACTTAGTAGTAATTAACTGGGTGAAATTGAATAGATTGAACCTTGAACCAGCTTTAGAGTCAAAGGTCAAGTGGCAATTTGGGGGTGGGGTTGGTAGGGATAAGGGGTGGGGAGAGGGGTCGGAAGCCGTGGCTGAGGGATTGGGGTGTATGTCTCAGGTACAGAAGGTAGCGGGTTGGATCTCAGCATTTGTGGAGCATTGTTCCAAGATTCACTGGTATATCACGATACGGTACGTTACTTTTATCTCTTGGGTAGTGACGTCGAATACATAGCTGTCTCGGATAAGATCCAAGAACAGGAGCTGTGCAAGCTATGCAGTTTAGAAATCCCATTGCAGATGAAAATCGCAAAGAGTAGGCTTGACAGACAGGAGGCTTGTTGTGTGTCTCACTTTGGTTCCTGTTACTGGAATTGTCCGACTTGAGAGACACCGCAAGTGGCCACGCCTCCGTCATGAGAGCTCTTGGGTCACTGGGACACGCAAACCCATCTAACACTACAAGGTGATGATGACACGGGAGAGGAGTAAAACATAAGTCGATACACGATTAGTCCGTTAAATGTTCGCCTAGCTTGGTTTGTCTTGTGTCAAAGACCCGTGGCAAGAATTTGATGACAGAGCAGAATTGATAAAGTTACCTATACTCACCCACACTAGAACGGTGTTCTAGAAATGACAAGAAGATACTGCAGATCCGGCAGTCGTTACTGGTAGCCCACATTTTGCCACCCGGGACTTGGCTAAACAAACCGGACAGTGTGAGCTGGTTCTGCTGGACTAGAAGAACATTACAGGTTGCAGTCGGTGTCAACATACAACAACAACTACCCCCTGCACCAGTCGTTGCTTCTCTCCTTTTCACTTCTCCTTTCCCCGTTCTCCTTCTTCTTCTTCTTCTTCTTCTTCTTCTTCTTCTTCTTCTTCTTCTTCTTCTTCTTCTTCTTCTTCTTCTTCTTCTTCTTCTTCTTCTTCTTCTTCTTCTTCTTCTTCTTCTTCTTCGTCTGCCTTTCCCCTCCTCTTACCCTCCTAACCTCACCCTCTCTCCTGTCCCTCTTGTCATTCTCCACTAAAGGACATAGCCCAAGGCAGATACTCATGTAGCCGTGTAAAGTCACAAGTCTTGACATTTGCCCTAATTCAGCATGGGGATGTGATGTGACCAACTCCTTTCCTAACTGCAATCCCACGTTGATTTTGTAGGCAATTTTACATTCGGTAGTTTGCCATTGTTTTCTGAACGAGAAGTTAGCGTTAAAATCCAACTTAAATGCCGGTGTAGAGGTTGAACCCCAACCTCATCCTTAGCGCACCGGAAGTTTAAGAACGAGCGCTCTTATCCTGTCGGCCACGTTGACTGCTACCTTTAGAATCATCATCATCATCATCATGTGCCTTGCCAGCTGGCGTGGGTGTTTATGTCTTTCTACAGGTCTCAATCTTTGTTGTTCTGGATCAACTATTTCTACTGGTGATATTTCTCCAAGCCACCGAACCAGTCCATCTAGCATCGTTTCTCTTGTCCTGCCTCTACTTCATTTCACGCTGATCTTTCCAAGGAGTGCTATTTGTATCTTTCGTGTAGCTGTATATTATGTTCTAGTTTCATTAACCTCTACCAGACAATCGTTGTTGGCTACTTTGGCAGTCCAAGGTATTCGCAGCATTTGTGTCAGGAACTACATCATCCGTTACATCCAAGCTTAGCCTAATTTCTTCATTCACGATCCATGATTCCCTTCCATACAGCAAAGCAGGTTCTATATAACATTGCACCACTGTATTTCTTACATTCAGTGATAGTGACTTACTGGATAAGATACGTTTCATTTTCTGAAATCCAGCTTTTCCTTAACCTATTCCGCTTTTAATCTATTTCGTGCATCCTCTATCTGATATTATAATCGTCCCTAAGTATTTAAATGTATCATCTTGGTTAAGCACTTTCCCTTCTATGGTAACCTCTCATTTAAGCATAATCTTTCTCTTGGATATAACCATTAATAATAATTTGGGGAAAGAAATAATTAGAAAGAAACATGCACAATAAGAAGAGACAGAATACTAGACTCCACAAAAACATGACTTTTCCTGTGTAATCATCTCGAACATTTTTTCTCCTCTTATTCTGTTAGTCTTATCATCACCTCATCCCCCACCAGCTCATGAAGTCTACCTTACGGAGGGGTATCTAGAGATAGCAGCCCCTGGTATCGTTACGATGACGTGTCACTTTCTGGGGCGTCGAGCATACATCTTCTACAAGTGAGCCGTGTTTGGAACATGTGCTCAACTAGTGTCAGTTAGTAATGACTTTTTAATTGCGGAGCCTCTCCCACGGTTCCCTGATGGGTTTTAGGGTAGAGATAGGAGCTTAGAAATTATGGGATGTGGGAGGGGATCGAGTTGCAATAGATATAGACTGAATAACTTACAAATTGAGGAGCGGCTAGGCCGAGTGGATAGAATACCAGGTTATTCTTCGGGAGACGCGGTTTGAACCCTCGGTAAGGTATGGATGTTTTATGTGGAAAGGGGGGGGGGGAAGAAAACCCTAACCTGCACAGTTCGCGACTACTGCACTAGCCAGGCGGCCTTAGTTCCTCAGGCTTAAGATTCCCCCTGTCTTACACGGCAAGCTACTGCACTAGCCAGGCGGCCTTAGTTCCTCAGGCTAAGATTCCCCGTCTTACACGGCAAGCTACTACACTAGCCAGGCGGCCTTAGTTCCTCAGGCTAAGATTCCCCCTGTCTTACACGGCAAGCTACTGCACTAGCCAGGCGGCCTTAGTTCCTCAGGCTTAAGATTCCCCCTGTCTTACACGGCAAGCTACTGCACTAGCCAGCGGCCTTAGTTCCTCAGGCTTAAGATTCCCCCTGTCTTACAACGGCAAGCTACTGCACTAGCCAGGCGGCCTTAGTTCCTCAGGCTTAAGATTCCCCCTGTCTTACACGGCAAGCTACTGCACTAGCCAGGCGGCCTTAGTTCCTCAGGCTTAAGATTCCCCCTGTCTTACACGGCAAGCTACTGCACTAGCCAGGCGGCCTTAGTTCCTCAGGCTTAAGATTCCCCCTGTCTTACACGGCAGGGTACTACAGACAGTAGATGACAATGACTGACAGCTTACAAATTATGGGGTATGAGAGACGAATGTTGCGAATTCCTTGGGCTGCCAGAGTAACTAACAACGATTAGCTGAAAGAGGCTAATGAAACTAGAACATTATATACAACAATAAGAAAGAGGCAATCGACTTTCTTTGGTCTGCGATAAGAAAAGAGGCATTGGAGAACATCGTGACAACTGGAAAGATCAAGGAGAAGAGAGTCAGATGAAGACAAGAGAAATGATGCGGGATGGACTGACACGGTGGCATGGGGGAATATCAGCAGCAGAGTTGATCCAGAAAACCAAAGACCGAAATCTGTGGAAAGACATGAAAGCCTACGCCAGCTGGCTAGGGTACTTGATGATGATGAGAGGAATTCAAGGAATAAAGCCAACAACTTACAAATTATGGGATATGAGAATCAACATATGATACATACAGCAATAGTAACTTCTAACAAAATGCCTATATTAAAAAAAAAAAAAACAACTTACAAATAATGGGATGTGAGAGGGAACTGAGATGTGAGCAAAATAGAAAGTAGCTTGCAAATTATGGGATATGAAGTGGAATCAAAAGTATAGGGCCAATAATTTACCAATTATTGGATATAAGAAGGAATCAACATATAAGGAATATAGAGATTGCAACTGTTATCAGTTATCAGTTATCTGATAACAGTTGCAATCTCTATATTCTATATTCTATATAAGAACATGCAATAAGTTGTTTTAAACTGACAAATTATGGGATGTGAAAGGGGGTCAAGATATGAGGAAGATAGAGGTCTACTACTTCGCTTGCCCTGTATCCACGTGGGCCGCAGAGGCCCTCAACTAAATCACACCAAGGCCGCCCTATCTGTTGCCATCTCCTGCAGCGCCCTCCATGTCCTCCCTCCATGTCCTCCATCCATGTCCTCCCAACAGAGGCCCTTCAACTAAACCACACCAAGGCAGTCCTATCTGTTGCCATCTCCTGCAGCGCCCTCCATATCCTCCCAATATTATCCATGTCTGTCTGTAATTCTCCTCTCCATGTGGTGTTAGGTCTAGCACAAACTTTAATACCTCTATCTGTTCCCTCTGTTTTGTCCACATTGCTTTTCAAATAGGTGTATGATTGCGCCACTTGAAATGAAGTTTCACCCAGGGAGATAGGGTCTTATTTCGTTGGTTTAACCTCCTTATCTTTTGACTTTCCTGTATGAATTTTTAGACCTTACTGTTATGCCATTCTAATCAAGCGTGATTAGTTTATTGTATATTTAATTACGTAAAGTCAGGTCTTAGTCAGATATGACTGAGCTACCGTATGACAGTAGCCGGTACTACCTGACTTCTGCTTGTGCCGAATGTTTTCACATTGTGCCAACGGCTTCGGGCGGAGGAGCGCAACTGGGAAGGTATATGACTGGTCCTGGTGCGAGGAAATGCAACCTAAAGACTAAATGTCGTGGCCGGGCAGACCATGATCTAAGCCTTGGTTGGCAACTGGTCTAGGGTGGAAACTCCGACAGTTAGAGCATTGCTTTACTGATCTGGCAGCTTCTGTAGCTTGTTTTTTTCAGACGCATTGGTGTTACCTTTACTCTGGAATAAACTAGGCAGGCCGAGAGAGGGATTATGTTGCATTGGCAACACATGGTCTCTACAATTCAGCCTAGGCTTTGTGCTATGCAGAGGTAAAGCTCCATCTTACAAACTACCATCTGCCAATATGGCAGGTGCCAGTCAGCCATTTTAAGACGTCTGTGGCAGGAGTGGAATGTCGACGGCGAGTTCAATCATCGGGTTGCTTGATTAGAGTCCATTGAATTCCATTTCCGATGGTAGTTGTCTTCAGAAACATGTCTTTAGTCAGTAAAAATAAGAATGGCAACGAAATGTATTCCTGTCATACTCCTGTTTATTTCAAATAAACCTGTCAGTTTTTTCGTCATGAAGAGCACTGCATTTCATATCCTCGTGTGTTGCCCTTAATAAGTTAATGATTGTATGTGGGAATCTTAGTGGCGCATTAGCCTCCCAAGCGATTCCTTTCCAATGCTGTGGAATGACATTGTATAATCCACAGATGCAATATAAAGTGGCGAATGCAGTACGGTATTTTATTATTATGCGTAACGTGACTATCTGGTCAGTGCTGGATCTGCGTGGTCAGAAGTCTACATGTTCATCCATTAGTTGCTTGTTAATGGCAACTCTTAATCTCTCCAGATTGAATATGCTTAATAATTACCCAGACACTGGCAATAGCATAATTCCTGTATAACTTGTGCACTACTACAGGTCCCCTTTCTGAGATAATGTCACCAGATATCCTTCTCCTCAGTCTGCTGGTATTTTTTCGGTCTCCCAGGCTACCAAATATTTTGTACAGCAGTTCAGTTGAAGTAGTGTCTATATATATATATATATATGTATATATGCCGATCTCCCTGGCGCAGATGTTAAGGACGCTGTTCGTAATCCCGTATAATCTAGTAAGAAACACTGCTGCGCGAGATTCGGCAGCGGATCGCGTCGCGTTGATTATTTACTGAGGTATGTGAGCCGGTCGTTCCGAAAGCAATGACAAACTACTGAACGTAAAACTTGCCAAGGCATCAACAGCAGCTGAAAAATGCTGGTGTTGACTGCAATGTCCTGTAAACCAACCAACCAAACATTCAACCAACCAAACGAGGAACCAACCAATCTACTAACCAACCGATTAATAACCAACAAACTAACTAACCAAACAATCAACCAATCAACCAACCAACCAAACAATCAACCAACCAAACAATAAACCAACCAACCAAACAACTAAACACCGAACCAATCAATCAATCAAGACACCAACCACCTAACTAACCAACCTTATAAGTCGCACCTAAAAGCCACTATCAACAATTTTTCCTGTTTATATTCGCATATCCTTTACAGGACATCGCTGTCAACATCAGCATCTTTCATCTGATTGTTGATTTCTTGGCAAGATTACGCTCAGTAGTTTGCCATTGCTTTCTGAGCGGCCGGCTCAGTTATCCCGCAAGTCACCAGCGGGGGTAGAACCGCTTCCAGTTCTCGCCCGCTGCGAGACCCTGCGTGGATAAACGGGATTACGGAGAAAGTCGTGTAACCCCTCTGCCAGAGAGACAGGCCTATCAACAATACCACTATCATTAACAATCTTTGTCCTCAACTATAAATGAAACCAACAACTAGATAGGCCACCATTTCATTCCCTGAAACCGTCATTTCCCGAGACCCTCGGTAGCGACGCCTCAAGTGGCTTATGGAATTTATCAGCTTAAATGTTGTCACATGTAACGGATTGTGGTATTATCGTGAATCCAGCCAGGTGTTACAATGTATTGCCCAGCAGGCCAGGGAATGTGGAAGCAGAAAAATGAACCGGTGTCATTAAAGAGACAGGCGGAAGGTGTGAATTATGTTTGTGTCATGGATTTAGCTTTAATGGCGGGGTTTGCCTGTAGAGTTAGCAGTAAAGCAAAACTGAATACATTGTTTCCAAGAATGCAGACATTCCAGTTTGCGCGCTCTTTCTCTCTGCCTCTCTCTCTCTCTCTCTCTCTCTCTCTCTCTCTCTCTCTCTCTCTCTCTCTCTGCCTCTCTCTCTCTCTCTCACACACACACACACTATGTATATATAGCATATATATATAGAGAGAGAAACGTTACCAGCTACATAACAGCAACATTTTGAACCCATAATATAATATAATACACAAGCAAGTAGGTACCAATGCAGGAACTTGGTGTGGGTATATGAAGTGTTACAACTATCACACTTGTGTAGGCCTGAGACTACGGGGGAATATGTGGCCGGTCTTCCCTCCCAAAGTGAACGACCAGTGCTGGCATCAAACACTTGTTAAATCGCACTTATGCGGTACTTTACTCTATTATTATGCGTAACGTGACTATCTGGATCATGTGACAGTGATGAGAACAGAAGATAGTGAAAGGACATTTTTTAGCGATTACTGCTTTGAACTCGAGCTTAGTCTACTATTCTTGCTATGAATAGCTATAGTACGTTCAAACATGTTTGCCCTCATTCACGTGCAAGTTTTTTTTTTTTAAAAGTATTTGTTGCATCGTCGTGGACATTTTCCCTGCCGTCTTATATTTATTCCTGCCCCAGTAATATGTCTTTGAGAGGCCCACGGGCAACTGAAATCATGGATCGTGGCGACATTTCTTTGATATTTTGGCGAAAAGGTTTTGAATTCACGCTAACAAACATGTAATAAGTAATGCGGGTAACACTTCCGATTCGGGTTTAGTTTAGTTTAGTTTAGTTTAGTTTAGTTTAGTTTAGTTTAGTTTAGTCGACGGATCAACATCACGGCACATGGGTGTAACCCATAAGTGCTCCGTTCTACTCCTAACTCAAGCATGAGTCCGGAGAATCTCAGCTCAGTGCACGAACTCCGTAGCACCGGCGAGGATCCTGAAATACTTTGGGTAGATTTTTAACTCGAAATTTTGCCCGGGCAGCGCCGTTAGGCTACTCTTTTTTCGATTTCCAACTGCCAAGGTGGATTTTTTACGTGCGCAACAATACACACGGACGTCTGATCTCACTACCCAGAGACCACGGGACATTTTGTTACTAGAAGTCGACATGGCAATATTCCAGCCCTCACCGGGGCTTGAACACCGATTCGGGTAACAGATTGTAACACTATGTGATGCGGTTCTCATAAGGAAATTCCCGTGCACCATGGAGAATATTCATTATTGAACACTGATGGTTTCGTGTTAAGATGTAATACATTTCATAATATGCACTTCATCTCTGACCCGTAAACTATATACCGCATATAAACAAACATTAAGATTTGCTGTACAATCTCCGGAAGAAAAAAAATGTTGTTGGGTACATATTGATAAGATTATATGCTAACTCTCATCATTTTCCCTCGGCTGGTTACTGAGTTATGGATTTTTATAGGGGAAAAACATTTGCGAACGCACTATAATAGTAATAATAGTAGTTGCTACTACTATTGAGTAGTTCTGGACTGATTTTTGCGTGAGGATTAGCATCCCTATTACAAGTATTATTCGCCTTCAGAGGAAGCCACTACTCCGACTGCGGATGCACTTGTAATTTACGTCCCCAAGTCAAGTATCAGAAGTTAACATTTTACTGAACGGTGTAGGAGTTGAACCCGTTATCCCACCATCGGCGGGCCGGATGTCTAGAACGAGGGCTTTTATCAGCTCGACCATGTTGTGAGCTTACAAACAGCCCTGTATGTTCTTGGTCTATTATAAATATTCTAATCTTCAGCTGTATTTTCTACATAGAAAAGGTATCAATGTCCCGTGAACATAGAAATAGCGTTGAAAAACACAGACACACATTGGCAACATGGAACATAGAAATAGCGTTTAAAAAAAACACTGACAGCTTGTGAACATTTCATACTGAGAACACAAAAGTAACGTATTCATATAATGTAAACAGGGGGATAAATGACACGTGACATGTGAAACAGAGACGGTGTTATTTTAATGTTGGAAACTGTTTAACATCACAGTGAATCTCTTCACTCGTCAGTTCTCCTTACACTGTCAGTTGCCGAGTCTGATAGTCTAAGCTCTGCGACGCCCCTGATTATTTCATATTTGAAATGCTTGGCTTGGCGCATTTAGGACCAACGTGTCACACAGCCAGTCCCACAAGAACAGGGACGGCCACGCACGTCTGCTGTCACAATTAAACAAAGATCTTTGTCAAAGAAGTGAGGGCAGAATGGCAATTTGAATACATTGATAGCCAAATAGGTTTGTCCCTTGTTGCCAAAGGCCTAAACAAAGTTCTAGCTTTGTGCAGGCAGGCCTTCAGAACAAGGCCAGACCCGAAAGTTAAAAGGCGAGGCACTGAAACGTGTTGAAGATTTCCAGCCATTCTCTGCTCTAGTTAAAGAAATCCTCCAATGATATATGGCCTCTTTACGAGAATATGATGACACCAGATGAATGCAGGGCTTAGAAAAGGTCGTTTATGCGTAGGTCATCAAATGGCCTTATAACTCGGAGAGTCATTGACTCCGGTGTTTGGGGCTTTGTCCCAAGGAGAACTGAAGGTGCGTTTGTTATTGGACTCCTGCGAATTTTAATGCTAAAATATTAGGAGCTTGAAACGGAGGGAAACCCCGTGTCTTTCTTGCGATGTGGTGAGTTGTTTCTGTATAAGCTTTTTAAATGCTTGGGTTTCTTGAGCGGCTTCCAGGATTTGTGCTCTTTCATACATAAGGCTTTGAGTTGCTTGTTGGCGCTGAAATAGGGACTTTGCTTCTTTGACATGTGTCTCACTGGCTAGTAGTCAGTGATCGTTTTGTAAGATTTATATTCTTATGCTCTCTCTGTCTTTCTCTGTATCTCTGTCTCTGTCTCTGTCTGTCTGTCTGTCTGTCTGTCTGTCTGTCTGTCTGTCTGTCTGTCTGTCTGTCTGTCTGTCTGTCTGTCTGTCTGTCTGTCTGTCTCATAATAATAATAATAATAATAATAATAATAATAATACATTCATTGGCACCTTGCCGTCTTGACAGACGATATTTTGTGCTTTAAAAAGGCATAATAACTTTTACCTATGGCGGTAGCGAATGTGACTGATAAGGCCAATTTGTGCTGTAAATGTCCGTTCACAGTGGGTGCATGTGAACACGTGGTCATTTCCACCGTCATGCACCATCTTACGTCTCACACGCTCGGTGTGTGACTTATCTGCAATAATTTTCTCCTTTGTCTTTATTCCATTTCTGATGTTTGCCCTCCATGCAACACGTTCAGCGGCGACTTGCTCCCAATATGCAGTATCAATGTCTGTATCAATCATGTCCCGCTTACACACATCTTTGTATCGTAGTAGAGGTCGACACTGAGATCTCTTACTCATCTGTAATTCACCAAAAAAGATGTCCTTATGTATTCTACCATCATCCATTCTCCTAAGATGTCCTATCCATCTAAGTCTACGAAGACTGAGCATGGAATAAACCGTCACACAACCTGATATTTCCAATACTTCAGTATTTGTGATTTTGTCTTGCCACTTAATACCAAGAATTCTTCGC
The DNA here is from genome assembly GCA_014155875.1 of Cepaea nemoralis. Taxonomy (NCBI): domain Eukaryota; kingdom Metazoa; phylum Mollusca; class Gastropoda; order Stylommatophora; family Helicidae; genus Cepaea; species Cepaea nemoralis. Next base: position 346,011 of record JACEFZ010007071.1, read on the forward strand.
AAACACCGCATATGAAAGCTGTTTAAACGTTTCTCTTGGTGTGAGTAAGTTGTCCAGGTTTCACTGCCATAAAGAAGAGTACTAAGGACACAGGCTAGATAGACAAGGACTTTTGTTTTGGCAGTAAGCTTCCTGTTCCCCCAGACTCTTTTTCTTAAGTTGTTCATTGTTGTTGCTGCCTTACCAATCCGGATGTTGATTTCCTGATCTAGGGATAATTTGCTATTTACCACTGATCCTAGTTATGTAAACTGGTCTACCATCTCTAGTTCGGCGTTGTCAATAAAGATTGATGGTACACCATGTGCACCTTGTGACATAATCTGTGTCTTCTTTTTGCTAATTGTTAAACCAAATTCAGAACATGCATTGGAGAATGCAGATAGTAGACATTGCAATTCTTCCTCAGAGTGGGTCGTAACTGCAGTATCATCTGCAAAAAGCAACTCTCTGATCAGTACCCTCCTAATTTTGGTCTTGGCCTTCAATCTCTGAGCATTGTAGAGTCCGCCATCTGAGCGTGAGTGAATGTATATACCACCATCCTGATCACGAGAGGCATATTTCAGTAGAAGTGAAAAGTATATTCCAAAGAGGGTGGGGGATAGTACACAACCTTGCTTAACTCCACTCTTGATTTCAAATTCTTCAGAAGTTGCACCATCAAACTTGATTATACCCTTCATGCCTGTGTGGAATGATTCCACAATGGACAGAAGAGTTGGTGGGCAGCCAATCTTCTTTAGTGCTTTGAACAGACCCTCACGACTAACCAAATCGAATGCCTTTGTGAGGTCGATGAAGGCAATAAAAAGTGGTTGATTCTGTTCACGGCATTTTTCTTGCATTTGTCGCAATGAGAATATCGTATCAATGGTAGACATAATAATAATAATAATAATAATAATAATAATAATAATAATAATAATAATAATAATAATAATAATAATAATAATAATAATAATAATAATCAAACTCCAGTATAACAGTCAGTATCCTATTGGTAGTACAATATGTCTCCCGTAGCTAATAACTATTCTCTCTTTCGCTTACCCCCCTCTCTCTCTCTCTCTCTCTCCCTCTCTCTCTCCCACTCCCCCTCTCTCTCTTTCTCTCTCTCTCTTTATTTCAGTTTTTAAGGCAGTGGTTCTCAACCGGTGGGGAATTCCCAGTTCGGTGGGGAACTGTACAGTTCTGTACTTCTCGCCCTTCTGAAATTCATTTTATAACGTAAGTAGATCCACAAATCACGTTTTATGTAGACGTCTAGACTTGTTCTAGTATGTGTTATTAAATTTAGCTCCCATTTTTTTACATATACTGTATAAGGGGGGGGGGGGATTTATAGGGAGGAAATACGAAAAGGGGGGAATGACGCTCTGAAAATATGGTGAAGGGGGGCACGGACCAAAAAAGGTTGAGAATCACTGTGTTTTGCTGTGTTGTTGGCGTTCGCTCGCTTCCAACTCCAGCGTAGTCCATACACGTCTGCTACATCTAGTGCAATGGACTGCTTTTTGTGTGTGGATTAGCTTTCCCTATTACCAGTGTCCTTCGCCATCAGGCAGACCCACTCCGACTTCTGAGGTACTTGTAATTGACGTTCCCGAGCCAAAGACGAGAGGTGAAAATTTTAGTTAAACTGACCGGTGTAGGTGTTGAACCAACTACTCGGCATCAACGCACCGGAAGTTTAAATGTGAGCGCGCTTATCAATTCTGCCACGCTGACCCATAAGATGATCTGAGAGAGACGCGATTTTAATATAAGAGAGAAATGTTTGATTATCTAAGAGAGAAATATTTAATGATCTTTGAGAGAAATGTTGGTTCATCTAAGAGGCAGGGTCAGGACAAGAGAAATGTTGACAAGAGGCTTGACGATCTAAGAGAGAAATGCTTGTTGATCTAAGAGAGAAATGTTGGATGATCTTAGAAATGAATTGTTTGATGATCTAATAGAGAAATGTTGGATGATCTAAGATGGAAATATTTGATGATCTAAGAGAGAAATTTTGGATGATGTAAGAGTGACGTGCTTGATGATCTAAAAGAGAAATTCTTGATGATCTAAGAGAGAAATGCTTGATGATCTTAGAGAGAAATATTGGATGTTCTAAGAGAGAAATATTGGATGATCTAAGAGAGAAATGCTTGATGATCTTAGAGAGATTGCTTGATGATCTTAGAGAGAAATTTTTGATGTTCTAAGAGAGAAATACTTGATAATCTAAGAGATAAATGTTTGATGAACTAAGAGAGAAATGCTTGGTGATCTAAGAGAGAAATGCTTGATGATCAAAGAGAGAAATGTTTGATGATCTAAGAGAGAAGTGCTTGATGACCTAAAAGAGAAATGCTTGAATTCTCTAAGGTAGAAATGTTGGATGATCTAAGAGAGAAATGTTGGATGATCGAAGAGAGAAATGTTGGATGATCTAAGAGAGAAATGTTGGATGATCTAAGAGAGAAATATTGGATGGTCTAAGAGAGAAATATTGGATGGTCTAAGAGAGAAATGCTTGATAATCTAAAAGAGAAATCAATAACAGAATTGATCCAGAACACCACCATGCAAGCAACACGATGATGATGAATCGTTCTGATTGAAGAATAATATCGCCAGAAAAGAGCAACACACCAATCGTGGGAGGAGCCTCGACAATCAACACCGAGCTGACTCAGTTAGTCGCTGTCCGTTGATTGGTTTATTAGGATACACGGCAACACCCATGGGCGTGTCCTGGGGTGACAACATTCATGGGCGTGTCTAGCGTGACATAACAATAATCCGAACTGAAATAAATTGAAACATGGAACTGACGATTCGAATATCTATAACGGTTTCAGCTACACCGTATTTACGAATCTCCTCACAGCAGGTTCGCTTGCGACGAGTGTCCCATCAACCGCCTCTCGCCACGATGGTCAAATATAACATGGTCTTTCCTGCCCATGATTTTAATGCGACGAGTGTCCCATCAACCGCCTCTCGCCACGATGGTCAAATATAACATGGTCTTTCCTGCCCATGATTTTAATGCGACGAGTGTCCCATCAACCGCCTCTCGCCACGATGGTCAAATATAACATGGTCTTTCCTGCCCATGATTTTAATGCGACGAGTGTCCCATCAACCGCCTCTCGCCACGATGGTCAAATATAACATGGTCTTTCCTGCCCATGATTTTAATGCGACGAGTGTCCCATCAACCGCCTCTCGCCACGATGGTCAAATATAACATGGTCTTTCCTGCCCATGATTTTGACTTTCTATTTGTTGTTGTTGTTGTTGTTTTTTTTAACGTCCACTCACTTATAAACTCCAGCACAGCAAACACACGTGCTGCTACTACTCGTGAGTGTCATCGTCATCTAGTGCCTTGCCAGCTGGCGTGGGCGATCATGCCGCTCCACAAATTGCGATCTCCGAAGGCATGGGTTAATTATTTTATTTCATTGACTCCCCTCCGTGCTCTAATGGACGAAGAGACTCCACTGGAACCCCAAATTAACGTCGTTATCTGTAACAGTTTCGCTGAGGGATATGATTGTCTTGGGAAAAAAATACAGCGGTGGTTTCCCCTTACCTTCCGCCCGTTTGTATATGGTTGACTCCAGTAGGCTTTGTTTAAAAGACATACCCTTCAAGGCAACCGGGGTAGGGGGGGGGGGATGGGGTGGTGAATTATATATGTGTTGGTCCACGGTTGCTTATTCAACATATTCACAGCTAACCTCGAGACAAGATACCTAGAGACCTCTCTACCAACCACCACCCGGTGGACGCGCCTAATAGTAGGACAGGCTCCTTCCTACACACGTCTCTGGAGTGTACTGGACTGATTTTGCGTGAGGGTTAGCTTTCCCTATTACCAGTGTCCCTCGCCGTTAGGCGAACTTTCTCCTACTTCTGAGGTACTTGTAATTTACCCCCACAAGAGACATGATGCTGGATGGATTGAGACGGTGGCATGGAGGAATATCATCAGCAGTTGATCCAAAACATCAAAGACCGAGATCTGTGGACAGATATGAACTCCTACGCCAGCTGGCAGGCACTTGATGATGATGAAGTCAAGAACGAGAGAGCAAAATATGTTGCATTTCCTTTGCTGGACGTGACAATCAACCTCAGGTTATCTTCTGCAATGTTACGTTCAGTAGTTTGCCATTAGAAGTCAGCCTGGTCCATGGACTAAATGCGCTTAGATGTCCTGTACGCTGAGTGTGGAGTAGAGGGTTCACTCCCTACACTGGTCACTTTAACTTCAGTGTTGACATTTCATTTAGAAAGCAATGGCAATGCGAAAAATTACTAACTGTTGTTTCACTGTGTGTTTCGGCAATAAAGTATTAACAAATTTAATTACTAACTCTTTTTTAAATTATGTTTGTTTGGCCATTAAGTGTTAAAAGCTTAAATTACTAGCTCGTGTTTTAATTAGTAATTAAATAGTTCAACACTCGGTGCATGAAAATGCATGAGGCACACGAACTCGCACAGATCGAGAGTCTACTCAGGGGGTCGTGATTAGGGCGATGTTGTGTCAAGGGCCTGCTAGATGTTGGATATCATTATAGAGTGGACATTGTGGGAATGGGCATCTCCGTGGCTAGGTGGTTAAGCCGAATGTATCGCGATCCGAAGGTTGTGGGTTCGATTCCGGACTGTCATTCGGTTCGCGAGTACAGTTTTATCGCAGACCCCCTGGGAGTCGTCGCTGGAGCTACGGAGTTTGTGCTTTGTGGGACGATTTCGGCAGGCTGCCCTGTGGAAAGAAACCGAACCATACGGGGAAAACTCGGTGAAATGAAGTCGATTGTATTGCCTTTTAAACCTTTTTTATTACAAGACCCATTTCTCTCTCTCTCTCTCTCTCTCTCTCTCTCTCTCTCTCTCTCTCTCTCTCTCTCTCTCTATGTCTCTCTGTCTCTCCCTCTTTCTCTGTCTCTCTCCCCCTCCCTCTCCCCCCTCCCCCGGATAGCTTATGTAGTGAGATTATATACCAAGCCTTCTCGCCAGGGCAAACATCGGGAATCCCGCGTGCATGTTGTCAAAAAATATGAAGCGATCTAGCCATTGGAACCGAGACAAACAAACAAAACCAACAACCGAAACACTAAACCACATGTAAAAAGGCAGAAATGGTTCAACGTGGGACCATGAGGCGCAAATAAATACATACATAATAATGTCACGATATTTTGAAATTGCAAAGACAGTATCTTAAGGCCTCAGCCTTGGCAATATTCTTAAGAAAGGAAATCCACCAACGTGCGGATAGAACCTGCTGTTTTGGATGGAAGCGCTAGAGAAGAAGTCAATCTTCTATAACTGCCAGCTAGAGTCGGATATGCTGACCTGTGAGATGCATAGGTAGATGTGGTTTTACTAAAGGGAACGTTAGAATAAGTATTGTTTGAAAGAGAAAGCGTTAAACATGGATTGCTTAAAACATGAAACACTTAGATACCTTTTGTTTGGACCAGGAAGGGTTAGAACATGTATTGTCTTAGACAGAAAGTGTTAAAATATATGTCGTTTCTCCCTCTACTTTCGTTCTCTTGAAATAAGTCCATTTCTGCAATATTGTCTTTTGAATGAATTTTACTGTGTTTTGTAGTTCACTCAGTGGTCCATAGAATGTGTCTTCCACTGTTGTTTCTCTAGGTCAGAAGGTTTGCCTAGATATGTCGTATTTTGGGCAGCCTTGGAGTATGTGATCTGCTGTCTGCGGCGCAAATCCACATGTGCACATGGCTGATGTGCCAATCTTGAATGTATCGTTTCTGACAGGAACCATTACAGCAAATATTGTGTGAGGCAGCTAAAGTAATACTTAAGTACTGTTTAGGAAGAATGAGTCAAAACAAATATTTTTTGAAACACAAAGCGTTAAAATAAGTATTGTTTGGGAAAAACAACATTACAGTAAGTCACGAAGGAATGGAAGAGTTAAAATAAGTATTGTTTGGCACAGAATATGTTAACATACGTGACTACATCGAAAATTGATACATTTGTTCTTTACTTTGGCTCCGGTTACACTCGACTGGATATCACCACACATCACATTAAACCGAATTTTACATTGTTCGATATCACATTAATCGACACACATCAATCTGTAGACATAGCGTATATCTATTTGCTTAAGGTTTACTGTTTGTCCAATGTCGTCCATTATCAATTCCCCTTATCTAGTTCCGGCGTCTGTGTTCGTAATTCCTTTCTGTTTACATGATATCTTCGTAACTTCATTGAACCGCATTGTCCCTGGCAACGAGTCTGTGTGTAGAAACATTAGTTCACCTCAGTGCCTGTCTATTCTGTTCTCTAATTCACCTCAGTGCTTGTCTATTCTCTTCTCTAGTTCATCTCAGTGCCTGTCTATTGTATTCTCTAGTAAACTAGTTCATCTCAATGCCTGTCTATTCTGTTCTCTAGATTATCTCAGTGTCTGTCTATCCTGTTCTCTAGTTCACCTCAGTGTCTGTCTATTCTGTTCTCTGGTTCGCATCAGTGCCTGTCAATTCTATTCTCTAGTTCCTATTTCAGTTCCTTGTCCTATGCAGGAGGCTGCAATCAACATTAACCCCAGGTATATTTTCTCAGTAATTTTACATTCAGTAGTTTGCCATTGCTTTATGAACGATACGTCAATGCTACAGTTTAACTGACCGATATAGGGTTCAAACCCGCTACCTAGCCTTCAGCTCGCCGGAAGTTTAAACACCGGGGCACTAAACTCGCGGCCACGGAGACCTCTTTAAGTTTCTATAGCAACAATATTAGTTCCGCATTCCTCGACAGTAATTGCCATGACAGACCTACCGCTGGGGTGTATCATTCTTATTACGAAGTCGAGTCCCTACAGGGTTCCATAATTCCGCGTGTAAGCAATTGACTTCAATATCAGCTTTGATCAACACACAGCAACCTAATTATACAAAACTCACATCAACGTAGAAGGGAAACAATGGTTGATCCAAGATAAACTACGGCTGATTGTTGTGCAGACTTGGGGTAGTGATTTCGGCTGTCGCTGTTATTTCCCAGTCGTGTTTTCTGGAATTCCCCGATCACTATCATTTCAGTCAATGGGATATCAACAGTGAAGTGAAATTCCCATCTAACGGTCGGAGGGACTTCCTGAGGCGTGATGGCCGCTACCGATGTATTTCATGCTTGGTTGCAACTCGTGGAGCTAATTAGGGTTTATGTTTCTTCCCTGAGCTGATCTGCTCCCGCGGTGGCGTGTCCCATAGGGTTGTTCGCTGTGCTGAGTCTGTTATCCGTAGTGTTTCTGAGGTCATGCCGTGTACAAAACCAAGGAGGAAAAGCGGATATGCCCCTGAGAATTATCCATAATGGATTGCATGAATGTGCACCTATGTCTGTAATATTATGTCTGAGAAAAACATCCAGATATCAATATGCATAAAACTAAAAGCTGATAGATGATTGGTTCGTTCCAATGCTGTGTTACCAACGCCAGACATGGAAAGTACTCGAAACACAGGCTTAAGAATACACCATGCTTTTTTAAAATTTGCTTTTGTTTTTCGTTCTGATGGACGAACGGCAGCGTGTCCGAGTTACAACCAAAGTGACAGACAGAAGAGATCCATTGGGGGTAACCGTGGCTGAGAGGTAACCGTACCTGCCTTAGGCTCACAAGGTAGCGTGGTTGATCTCTGCACTGGGCCGGGAATGTTGTCAAGAACTACCATTATAACACAGCCCCATATCTTGGCTAGTCAGATCGAATACCTAGACATCTCGGATAAGGGCGAATAATAGGAGGTTCTGTGTGAAAATTATGTAAGTTAAAAAGACCACAGCGGATAGACATCGCAAAGAGCAGGCCGTAAAAGTAAAGCTACCCGCGGGTGCCTAGAGCTCGTTACCTTGGGTGGAATCTGTCTAGAGGCGGCACACCTCGCAGGTGTACATGCCGAAGTCGGGTACACCTATCTGTGGGGTGCATAACTTGTTGTGACACGCTTCTCTTGAAAGAGGAACAAAGATGAAGCGGAGAAAGAAGAAGAAGAAGAAGAAGAAGAAGAAGAAGAAGAAGAAGAAGAAGAAGAAGAAGAAGAAGAAGAAGAAGAAGAAGAAGAAGAAGAAGAAGAAGAAGAAGAAGAAGAAGAGGAAGAACAAGAACAAGAACAAGAATAACAAGAACAAGAACAAGAACAAGAAGATCAACTCTAGCCAATCTTCACCGTAGAGACGCGACTTACTGGATTAATCTCTTGATATTATGAGATGTGGTGGCCACCTCCTGTCCTCGCCGACGTTTACTGCGGGGATTCACGGATAAAGCCACCTTTGAAAGGAAAATAGAAAGCACTCTTCAGAAAGAAAGACAAGTAACGCGACCGGAAGCTGTACCGAATTAGTAACTTCCTTCAAGGGAGACAATTGTTGTCAAATGAACAATTCCACGGCTAATATCTATATAATACGGACTGTCATTAGTGACCCATCACTTGTTATCTCTGAAGGTGGTACTATTGTCACTGTGTCAGGACTTCCCATCCGACCAACAGAGATTCACCCTATGACAGGATTAGACGCTTGTCACGGAAGTGACGTGGCAGGGACAGGATATCATGTGATCAAACATGGCAGCTGTTGCTATTGTTCAGGAGATATAAAATAGAGGACATCTGCGCTCTTGTCTTAGAGAAGCCATTAATTCCCAAGGACAAACAATCCCTTTCACATTAATTTCCTAAATGTGACTGATTCCGTCATAGGATTATTATAACTTCTCTTATGAGGTTGAACGGGTTAGAGGTCATGGAAAATGACGGACCGACCGACCGACTGACCGAACTGTTGTCTGCTGTGAGGATAATAGCCGCTAGGAGAGCTAGCTACATGCAGAAATCCAATTTCCTACGATGATGAGAGTGCACATGTGGAAGGAACAAGTTTATTTGGTTGCACGTCTACCAAGGCTAGAGTTAACCCTGCGTTGACTTATCATCAAGCGATAAGCGAGGCGATCATGTTTCACCATCTCACACAATCACTAGTTATGGATCATCTCTGTGTTCTTGATTCGATTCTGCCCTGTGGTCCTATCTTCTATAAGTATTAACTCAAACCTATCTTCTATAAATATCAACTCAATGTTATTTTCTACAAGTATCAACTCAAAATTATCTTCTATAAGTATTAACTCAAAGTTATCTTCTATAAGTACCAACTCAAAGTTATCTACTAGTTAGTTAGTTAGTCGACAGATCATCCTCATTGCACATCGAACCATTCAGTCCTAAGTGCTCGGATCCCCTCCTCAGTAAATCCCGCAGCGTGTAGCGGCTAACGACACCAGTTCTGTGTTGGTTTATCATTCTTCTTTAGCTTCCTGCAAAGTGTTCTTGTTTGGCCACACCTCTTTTAATTTGCTGCTTTTGCATCCTGACAATAGTTGTATTCACAGTCATCACTTGGTTCTTGCGAACGATCTACTTCTCGTAGAGCATTCAGAAATTCAGCGTGGTCCATGATGCGTCCGCCCTCCACAGTAGCCTCACTTGCGAGCTTGTCAGCCCGCTCATTTCCCTGTACACCCGCATTGCCCTGGCACGAAGATGAAACTAATCTTTGCCAGCCGAGACCGCTCCAGAGACAGCAGCCACTCTCTTCGGATCCACCCCATCTCTATCTTCTTGAGCATGCTCATTGAGTCGCTAAGGAAACATGCCCTAGTGAATGTCTGTGTCTCGAGACATGTTATTGCTTTACTTGCTGCCATGACTTCCATGGTCAGGCTACTTGTGGTTTCAGTGAAAGCACCAGAGTCCTCCTTCACAATTCTCCCTCCAGCCTGAGCCGTAAAGGCAGATGAACTTCTCACTCGTCGAACGACCGACCCATCTGTGTAAATGACAGCATCACCGTCTAAGGAATTCTCGAAGATCAACGCTTGTACTTCCGCCTCCACAGCAGCCGAATTTTCTCGTCTGCATTTTCTGTCTAGTCGGATGCAAACTGAAAAGGACGTACAGAAGTTATCTACTATAGGTATCAACTCAAAGTTATCTTCTATAAGTAAACGATAACGGTTAGAGAACCCTTCACACACAATAAGACGTTGGCCCTAGGGTTTAAGGCGCTGGTGCTTTAACTTTCTCAGATGATCCTGGTGGGGGGAGGGGGGAGGGGGCTCGTTCCACTCGCTGGCCAGTGATTGACTTACCGTCCTTGACGTGGGACGTAAATTACAAGTACCCCAGAAGTCGGCGTGGGTTCACATGAAGGCGAGGGACACTGGTAATATGGAAAGCTAATCCGCACGCAAATATCGGTCTACTAGCACTAAAAATTGTAGCACGTGTATGGACTAAGCTTGAGTTGAAAGCTAAGAACGCCAAAAACATGTAACTAGCACTTATTTCTTGGTTCATCACGCTCCCATCAGCGCTCTAAAATTATCGCAAATGCGATAAAGCTGTGGCAATGTAGGCAACCGTAGCACACAAAGTAATGCAGCTTTACAGAGTACAATTACAGTAAACACGCTCTTTCCCCCCTAATTGTATTCCGTAAAGCTGCATTACTTTGTGTTATTTCATATCGCCCTCAATGATATAAGCGCCTCTCGGCAACACAAGTGGTGATTGAATGATTTGTCCCCAGAAGTCTCCTTACAAGTGCATTGTCACTATGTAAACATGCTATTCCTATTATTTACCATTAATAACAGAAGCCTGTCAGAGCGCTCTGTCTTCCTCGCTGGGTAAATGTACAGGCTCGTATATCAAGTACCCGTGCAGAGAGACAGCCGGCTATTCACCCGTTGGTACCCGTGTCACAGGCTGTTGTCAATCCCCGGGTACTCTTCTAGCGCGGCAATATTTAGCATAGAAGCTGGCGCGTTTATGCTGATGAGATACAGCGTCTATTTCTACGTAAACGTTTGGGTGATTTTATTTGTAAGATTACTCCGATCCCGTTTTTCTTTACTCCTTACTTCCTGTTGTGGGCAGAATAAGTATGTGGCTCTTACTTCCTCTTCCTTCTCTTCCTCTACTCCATCATCCTCCTCTCCTTCTTTGTTTTTCCTTCTTCCCCATCTTTCTCCCCTAATTCTTCTTGTTCTCCTAATCTCCCAGCTCTCTACTTTCTTTCTTTCTTTCTTTCTTTCTTTCTTTCTTTCTTTCTTTCTTTCTTTCTTTCTTTCTTTCTTTCTTTCTTTCTTCTTCGTCCTCCTCCTACTCCCCTCTTCTTCTTCCTCCTACTCATCCCGTTGGTTTTCTTCTTCTTGTTTCTCCTCCTTTTCTTATGTTCTTCTCCTCCTATTCCCGAAACAACCAATTAAATCAGTAGAACAAGGTTTTTGATAATCAAGGCTCCTTATTCTTCTACGTGCGCCATAAACATGTCCTCTAAAAAGGGACCTAGAGGACCTTCCAGGACAACTCAGTCAGTTTGGCGGTAGGATGTCTTAAGAACATTGAATTTAATATTATTAGATCTGCACAGCAATAGTTGTTTTGAATAACGAAAGTTTCCCTATGCTGTCAACTGAAAACTGTCATTACTGTCTTAGTACTATGCGGTGTAGGACAGTGAGTGGGTAGGTTGGGGTGGGGGGGGGGGGGTCTTGAGGCTGAGGAATTAAGGCTAGTGCAGTCACTCGTCTTTTTTTTTTGAGTGGGGGGGTGGGGGGGGGGGGTGACAGAAAAAAATCCATCACCTTACCGAAGATTCGATCACGAGTCTCCCGAATGGCAGCCCGAAGTCCTAATAACTCGGCCATACTCCTTACACATCAGTATGAATGAAGCAGGATTCCCATCGCCTGCAACTCTGACATTACAACTGTCTCGGTAACAAAATCTGACACTATCTGCTGTCAGCCGGTGTTTAAACTGTCACCCCCCCCCCCCTCCTCCTAGCCTCTGGGCGCCCGTCTTGTCTGCCACCTTATCTTGCAGCTGGTGAAAAGACCTCACACATGCCACAACTAAACATATTTGTGTTTCCAAAACTGAGTCTCGAACCGTGACATTCAACGAAGGTTCAATGCCACGGTTGCAGATCCGCAGGAAAAACATACATATCCGTAGCGATAGGAAAACGGTCGTGTTTTTTCAGCCGTATTGATAACAAGTTTAACGCGTTGCGATAAAATGTAATACCTCAAATGATATTTCACCTGCAAGTTTGACCTACATGATATGAATACCACCGACAGGTTATGACTTTTTGATAGGGTGAAGTAGATTTTTTTTTTTAGTTTTTGTTTTCATTTATAATTTTTACGGAGCAAATGTGAAAATGTTCAGATTATCTCCCCGTAACTGAACAGGAAACACGTGACTCGTGGCCATGTTGGTTGTTATCTACAAGTGCGTCTGATTTCAGATCTTTACTTCACAAGAGTTTATGCTAATGCCAACGACCACACGGGAATTAAGCATATTTGAGTGAACATATAGTAGTGATAATAAACCAAAATAATCAGGTAAATAAATAGAAAGCAACACGTTAAATGCATATTTATTGAAACAAAGAATTGGCGAGTATCGTCAGCATCGTGTGTCATGCCGATTACCGTTGGCAATAATTGTTTGTCATATCACACGACCCTGCGAGAGATGATGCTTGTGTTCTCGTCTCGGTTATGCCATGCATCCGTTTATCAAAGAATCTATCTCTATGTCTTCCCCTAACGCTTCCCTCATCAGATTTGCCAGCTGTCACTCTATTTTCAAGTGTTAAAATTTACTTCTCTCCACAGCATGCTCGCAGATCTAGACTATCTACGTCTAATTTCTGGAATCAATTTATGGTTTGTGTCAGTATTTTGGTCTGTGTCTGTTGAATGCCGTTCCACAATTCCCTGGACATACCTGGTAGAGGGTTCGCAATAAGCCACATGGACTTTGTCCCTCAACCCACTTCCAGTTTGTTCTAATGTTATGAGTTACGGCCTTCTGAAAGCAAAGGCAAACTACTGACTGGCACCTGACAGACGATAGTTTGTAAAATGGAGTTATACCTCTCCATAACTCAAAGCCTGAGCTGAATTTAGAGATCATGTGTTGCCCATGCAGCATGATCCCTCTCTCGGTCTGTCTAGTTCACTCCAGAGGAAAGGTAACACCAATACGTATGGAACAAGGCAAGCTGCAGAAGCTGCCGGATCAGTAAAGCAACACTCTAACTGTCCGCCTGCCTGAGTTTTGATCCTAGACCAATTGCCGACCAAGGCCTTGTAACACCCACTCCACCCCCACCCCCAAATTGTACTCCTCCGCCCGAAGCCCTTGGCACAATGTGGAAGGGGGGGGGGGGGGTGTGGGATTTAGTGAGCGCCACTCAACATTCAGCGCTACCATAAAGCAGGTAGTACCGTCTACTGTCATAGAGTAGCTCAGTCATATCTGAATAAGACTTCGGACAAACTAATTAACATTAAATTGCATAGTAAATTGCAAATAACCATACAATAAATGATAAGGTTGATTGCTGTAAAATTACACCCAACTAACTTTAATACATGCATATATCGGCACAGACACGCATACATTGTGTGATCAATGGACAGACAGATAACAGACAGACAGGAATAAGGGGCACCATCTCTCCTTACATCCGTCACATTTTTCCTCCCTAATTCCATTCCCCTCCCCAATTCCCCCCTTCCACTGTATCCACTTACTGGTATCCGCCCCTCATCCGGTAGCCTCTGGGTAAACGAAATGAAGAAGATCAAAGAGCGATCTTCCACCCAACCTTCTCCGTGTTGTAATCTCACCCGAAACTCGTTTCACTGATTTACCTGCCCTCGCTAATCATCGGAGTTCAAGATAGACAAAAATATCTCCTCCGCTCGTGAAAGTAGATGAGAAAATAGTTTTCTTCGCAAAGAGAACACGGTAGCGCGGTGGAAGCCGTAACCGAGACGTTAAACTATGGAATCTTGTTGTTGTTGCTGGAATCTTGCTGTAGATGAAGTGGCGCCTGGTCTCTTGCCCTTGACCAAAAGAAAAACACAATTAGTGTGTGTGTGTGAAGCGGGATTAGAAGTTTAGAAGGTAGTTGCACATTTCCTGGGGAACAGACAATGGTTTTCTTTTGTTTATTGTATTTCATTTCGATTAATTGTGCAATTAAGTGTATATTCTGACATCCAAATTGGCTCAACTTCTTCTTCTTCTTCTTCTTCTTCTTCTTCTTCTTCTTCTTCTTCTTCTTCTTATTATTATTATTATTATTATTATTATTATTATTATTATTATTATTATTATTATTATTATTATTCACCTCTTTCTTGATCTTCTGTTTGTTGTTCATGTTCTTCTGTTCTTCTTCGTTTTCTTCTCCTCTCCCCCTCTTATTCATCTTAATCTTTCACTTCTTCTCATTCTTTCTTCTTTAACCCATTCTTCTCCTCCTCCTCCTCTCTTCTTCTTCTTCCTCATCCTTCTTCTCCCTCTTCTGCTTTCTCTTCCTGTCTCGTCCTTCTCCTCGCCATGCTACCACCCCTACTTCTTCTCCTCCTTATCCCCAGTTTGTTCTCCTTTTGCTTCTTCTTTCTTCCCCTCCCCTATCCTCCTCCTCGTACTGCCCCTCCGCATTCTTCTTCTTCTTCTTGGTCAATCAACGTTTGCTTGACATCTCATTGTGCCTTCCTCTGTCTGTATCAATTATTGTTGGTTCTCTTTACCAATGACGGGTTATCTCCACACGACCCTTCTACATTGTTTATAATCGTATTCTTGTGTCTGTGAGCAGCTTCATTATTGTATTTTCTAGTATTCTCTGATCAACACACTGGCTCGGATCTGTTGTATTTTCTAGTATTCTCTGATCAACACACTGGCTCGGATCTGTTGTATTTTCTAGTATTCTCTGATCAACACACTGGTTCGGATCTGTTGTATTTTCTAGTATTCTCTGATCAACCACACTGGTTCGGATCTGTTGTATTTTCTAGTATTCTCTGATCAACACACTGGTTCGGATCTGTTGTATTTTCTAGTATTCTCTGATCAACACACTGGTTCGGATCTGTTGTATTTTCTAGTATTCTCTGATCAACACACTGGTTCGGATCTGTTGTATTTTCTAGTATTCTCTGATCAACACACTGGTTCGGATCTGTTGTATTTTCTAGTATTCTCTGATCAACACACTGGTTCGGATCTGTTGTATTTTCTAGTATTCTCTGATCAACACACTGGTTCGGATCCGCTTCATGCAGATATGATACCATATGTTTTTTTTAAAGAATATGAATTACAATTAGGTATATTTAACTCAGGTGAAAAGAAGAGACATAGTAAATAAACATAAACACAATGTACATACCTTACAATGAACTCCATAAAGGTGAAAACAGTGAAAATGATCAAAAAGAAGAAATAATCAACAAATATGTAATAGTAATGAAGTAATAACATAAAAAGATAAGTATTCCAGGACACAGTATACAACTGACGTTTATATTCTAATAATCTTTTTCGAGGACTGGACAACACAAACAGATATAAAGGGGGGAAAACACACACACAAAATAATAAAATAAACATACCTGCTCTGTTTTGTAAACTGTCATTACTGCTTATAGTAAGTTGCGGTATAGGAAATTGGGGTTTGAGTCTGAGGAAGTTAAAGTCGATTGCACTAGCCAGGCGGTCTTAATTCTTCAGGCTCAAGACCCCTCGGTCCGATACCGCAAGGTACTATGGGCAGTAATAGAGGCCAGCATGGCCGAATGGGTAAGAGAGTTCGTTCTTAAACATCCGGTGTGCTGATGCTGTTGTAGCGGGTTCAACCCCTACACCGGTCAGTTTGACTAAAATATTAACTTCTCGTCCTTGACTTGGAGACGTAAATTACACATACCTCAGAAGTCGGAGTGGGTTCGCCTAGTGGCGAGGGACATCGGTATTAAGGAAAGTTAATCCACACGCAAAAATCAACCTAGTGCACTAGAAGTAGTAGCAGCATGGACTAGGCTTGAGTTCAAAGCAAGCGAACGCAACGAAGGAAATAACATAGGCAGTAATGACAGGCTTTAAAAAATGTTGAGTTGCTAAAGAACAACGTCTGCTGATGTTCTATCTATCCCTTGATCATCCACTGGCAAGATTGCAGATAACCGTCGCTTGCTGTGAACCACCAGGCAATCACAGTCTCTTCCATAACCATAAATCTTGATCGATATTCCCTGCGTATCTTGGGCAAATCTCGCCCCAGAAGGAGTCCATCGATGAATGACCAATCTACGAGTCCAGGGGCCAAGCGCGGTCAAGACTGACCTTCCAAAGAATCAACACAGGGTCGTCTGTCAAGGCCGGCGGTACCGCGTGATTTAAGATGTGTCACTGCCTGGAAGGGAGCCTGCGGTGGTGCGGTGGCTATTCTGTTCGAATCACACTCGAGGCGGTAAATACAAATACAATTGACAAGGGCTATCAGGTCGATCCAGCCTTCAGTGGGTGTCTGGATATTTTCTGGGAAGAAAACGCGGCTGGCGCGACATTGAACACATTACCCATTGAATGCGGAGTGGTGCCCACTCTATGACCACGAGCAGCATGACGATGGAGGTGATGGCAGTTACACAGGCTTTCATATGGCTGGAATCACAGCATTATACCAACGTGTGTGTACTAAGTGATTCAATGAGCATGATTCAGAAGGTCGAAGCTGGATCTGTACGTAGACAGTGGACTGAGTCGCTGCGGAAGTCTGTTGTCCGTAAAGTCACCTTCATCTTCGTCCCGGGACATGCGGGAGTCGAGGGAAATGAACGAGCTGATAAATTGGCTGGCTCTGCACCCCCTATAGATGGCCAGCCCATGGATCGTGCGGATGTTATTAACGCCCTTAAAGATATGGCGAGAACAGAGGATTTTGACGCCAGTGATTCCACATCGCTCTCCAGGATGAAAGACCTGGGAGTAAGAATCGGCACAGCCAGACGCGAGAGGTACATCGGGAAAACAAAGCGCCTCGTCAACCAACACAGAACTGGCACTATTAGCCACCGGACGCTGATGCATATGCTGGGGGGAGGATCTGAGCACCTATGGACATGTCCGGAGTGCAACGAAGATACCCCAACTGATAACTAACTAACTAACTAACTATGCGGAGTGGTCTGTATACGTTGTGGGAAGGCACTATATTCTCAATATACTTCAAGGCTGGGGAAAGTGAGTACTTTTGTTCTGCTACCCATTCACAAGGGTGTTTCCTCACTTGAGACATTGCGTGCGGATTGATCTTTAGA
This sequence comes from Cepaea nemoralis, assembly GCA_014155875.1. Lineage (NCBI taxonomy): Eukaryota > Metazoa > Mollusca > Gastropoda > Stylommatophora > Helicidae > Cepaea > Cepaea nemoralis. Next base: position 363,283 of record JACEFZ010007071.1, read on the forward strand.
CGTTTTGGGAAGGCACCATTTACTCAGTATACTTTAAGGTTGGGGAAAATAAGTATCTTTACTCTACTACCCATAAACAAGAGAGTTTCCCCACTTGAGACAATAAACAGTCAAGACATGGTTGAGGCGAAGATACACCGCCAATGCGTGTCTTGTGGCGAAGAAACACAGTCAAGGTGTGTCTTATGGCGAAGATACACAGTCAAGGAGTTTCTTGTGGCGAAGATACACAGTCAAGGCATGTTCTTGTGGCGAAGATGCACAGCCAATGAGTGTGGGCGTTTTGGTAGCAATCCTCTTACTCTTTCGTGTGTATTGATTTCATTCCATGTTTCTTTTTGTTCTGCGTGTTCTTCTTGCGCTTCTTTTTATTCTCTCGCTGCTGTTGTTATTGTGGATGTCCCCCTTCCTCTTCTTCTTCTTCTTCTTCTTCTTCTTCTTCTTCTTCTTCTTCTTCTTCTTCTTCTTCTTCTTCTTCTTCTTCTTCTTCTTCTTCTTCTTCTTCTTCTTCTTCTTCTTCTTCTTCTTCTTCTTCCTCCTCCTCCTCCTACTCTTCCCCCTCTTCTTCTTCTTCTTCTTCTTCTTCTTCTTCTTCTTCTTCTTCTTCTTCTTCTTCTTCTTCTTCTTCTTCTTCTTCTTCTTCTTCTTCTTCTTCTTCTTCTTCTTCTTCTTCTTCTTCTTCTTCTTCTTCAATGGCATTAGCCCCATATTATTAGAACAATCTATGCTAGAAGGATGATGTGCTTAATACAAAACCGCCCGCTTTTACTTCTTAGTAAATTCTTACGAAATATTAGGCCCAATCGACCCGACAGCCCAGATCAATGGGGGAAAAAAAGCCTTAACTCAGAGGTAGATTCGAACACGTGGCCAACGGGCCATCAGGCAAAAGTGCTAACCATTGCGCCACTATAGTAATAAGTGCTTTAGACAAAACAGTCAAATATCATTTAAAATTTGGTGACCTACTTCTTTCCCTCCGTGCAAATAAAAGAATAAACCTATTTCCCCCTCATAACAATTCTCCACCAATACAATACCTGAATATAATATAGTTTACCATAAAACACAGTAGATCTACACAGCCCAAAGCATCACAAATAGATAAAACCTCATAAAAACAATATGTGAAAAATAAAACAAGCTGCAAAGACGGAGTCATAAAATCCGAGATAAATCCTTTTGTTGGGGAGGGACTAGAGACTAGCCGTCGAAATTGCAATCTGAGTTCTTGTATTGACGGTTTGTGTATTATCGATATCAGTGATAGTTACCACATTGATTTTCTTTTGGTTTCTTTAGTGAGAAGGGTTCTGCACATTTGGTTTTATTTCCCTCGGCCGCGATCTCGGAAGGAAAATGCAATTCCGCTATTACTGTTTGCAAGATATAGTCTGACTGTTTTTATTTTTTATTTTTTCGCCTAGCTATCTATCCATCCATCGATTATTCCACCCGTCACCCAGCGATTTTTCCATATATCCATCCATCAATCCATTCAGCGATTCTTCCATATATCCATCCATCCTTACATCCGTCCTATCTCCCTCCATCCATTCTATACGTCCGTCAGTCCGTCCGCCCGTGTGCCCACCCACCCATCCAACAACCCACTCACTAACCCAGTTAACCATGAATGTTTGTCTGTCCGTCCCACCGCCGGCTCGTCCTGCTGTCTGTCTGTCTGTCTGCCTGCCTGCCTGCCTGCCTGCCTGCCTAACTGCCTGCCCGCCTGCCTGCCTGCCTGCCTGCTTCTGTCTGTCGGCCTGTATGGGGATAAATACATTCTTGGGCAGATTATCCTTGTTTGTTCTTTTCTACCTTCCCTCACTAGAATTTAAATTGAAGGTATTGGTGGATGTAGTGCTTTGTTTTAATTCTGTAATATGTCATGTGTACCATTATTTAATATTTCTGTAGTGTTTGTTTATACGATGGCACTGTATTGTTTTGTATAACATTTTGTTCTCTGGTGTTGCGTTGGTCTGTTCTTTTACTTGATCCTTTACTGTTGGCTCATATATAGTGTTTAACAGTTCTCTTCTTATGTTTCGTTTAGTTTTATTATTGTTTGTTCGCCGTTTTATGGCTTGTCTGTGTGTACATGTCTTCTCGGGGTTTCATTTGTCTCTTTCTTCTGTAGTATTTGCTTCTTCTGTGGTAATTTCTTCATCTCGTATATATGCCACTGTTCTAAATATGTGCACCATCTATAGTAAATACTCCTTCTCTAGTAATTTATTCATTCTAGTATTTGCTTCATCTCTTGCATTTGCTTTATCTCTCGTAATTACTCAGTCTCTAGTAATTGCTCCATCTCTGGTATTTGCTTCATCTCTAGTATTTGCTCTATCTCTAGTATTTGCTCTATCTCTAGTATTTGTTTCATCTCTAGTATTTGCTTCATCTCTAGTATTTTCAATCTCTCTAGTATTTGCTTCATCTCTAGTGTTTGCTTCATCATTAGTATTTGCTCCTCTCTGTGGCGATGAAGTGACGGACGCAGTTCGTAATCCCGCATACCCGCGTTCAAAACACAGTTGTGAGCGATTTGGCAGCTGACCACCTTACTTTGATTTTATATTAAGTGGTATGGGTGCCGGTCGTTCAGAAACAATAACAAACTACTGAATGTAAACTTGCCCAGGAATCACGAACAGCCAAAAAATGAAGGGGTTGACTGCTACGTCCTGTAATAGATATGCAACAAGAACTAGTATTTCGTCCATCTTTAATATTTGCTCTATTTCTAATATTTGCACAATTTCAAGTAATTTATCCATCTATAATAATTGCTCCATATATAGTAGTTACCCCATCTCTAGTATTTGCTTCATCTCTAGTATTTTATGCATCTCTAGTATTTGATCCATCTCTAATATTTGATCCATCTCTAGTATTTAGTGTATTTCTAGTATTTGCTCAATCTCTAGTATTTGCGTCATCTATTGTATTTTTATCTATCTCTAGCATTTGCTGCATCTCTTGTATTTTCCGCGTCTCTTATTTCGACTCTGATGGAAAGTTGTTCAATCTCAGAAGGCTGAAAGCTAAAACCAAAATTAACAGTGGCACCGTCAGAGAGCTCCTGTTTGCTGATGATTGCGCTCTATACGCCAACTCAGAGGCGGACATGCAACATAATGTTTCAGCTTTCTCACATGCCTGTGCCAACTTTGGGCTCAATATCAACTTGGAGAAGACTGTAGTTATGTACCAGCCAGCTCCAGGGAATAATCACACCGTGCCGAATATCAAGGTGAACGGTCATAGACTAAGTGTTGTGGACAAATTCACCTATCTTGGCAGCACTGTGTCACAAGCTGCCACAATTGATGACGAAGTGAATGCAAGAATCTCCAAGGCCAGCGCGGTCTTTGGCAGACTGTACAAGAATGTATGGGACAGAAATGGAATAAGCCTGCAAACAAAGCTGAAAGTCTATAAAGCAGTTGTATTATCCACACTGCTATATGCTTGTGAAACCTGGACTGTTTATCAGCGACACGCTAGGAAATTAAACCACTTCCACACAGTCTGCCTTAGGAAGCTATTGAAGATTAAATGGCAAGACAAGATCCCAGACACTGAAGTCCTAGAAAGAGCGTCCATGCCCAGTATCCACACTCTACTAATGAAGAATCAGATTCGCTGGGCTGGTCACTTAACTCGCATGCCAGATCACAGGCTCCCTAAACGAATTTTTTACGGCGAGCTGCGTTGTGGTAAACGCTCCCAAGGCGGCCAGAGGAAACGCTTTAAAGACACTCTGAAAATCTCACTGAAAGCTTTTGGAATTCATCTTGACACCTGGGAGACTGCTGCCAAAGACCGAAATTCGTGGCGTACATCATTACGCAAGGGTGCAGTCACTTGTGAAGCAACCAGGACTGCAAGAGCTGTGAAGAAAAGGCTGGACAGAAAAACCACTGCAGGAGATCCTCCTCCATGAACGTCAAGCATTCTTTGCCCACATTGTCAAAGAACATTTCGAGCCAAAATAGGCCTTATCAGCCATCTTAGAACTCACGGCTCCATACCTTCAACCCCACTGGATGAAATGATTGGTCATCATCATTCTTGTTGGACAAACACCACATTTCGACACTTATTCTATTCTCTGTAGTGCCCTGTCTCTCATGTTGATTACTTGCCCTGCATGTTCCTCGTCCGTATACTTGCTTCTTATCCCGTGTTACTGATTATGTTTGAATAAAAAGTAAAAGCTCTCACAGCTTTATAGCAATCACATTTATCTTTACCTAGATGCGTGCTTGCCCTTTGCTTAATAAAATCGATATGGCTCGATTAAGCGCCAGTCGGCGCTTTTAACGTACTCCCCTCCTTGTCCACTCTCTCTCTCTCTCTCTCTCTCTCTCTCTCTCTCTCTCTCTCTCTCTCTCTCTCTTCTTCTTCTTCTTCTTCTTCTTCTTCTTCTTTCTGTCTTCCTCTCTCACACAGTCGCTCAGTTCCCATCTCTCTCATCAGCTACTATTCTTTCCTTGTCTCACTCTTGCGCTCGTCCTTTCATTTCCATGTCTGATTACCTACAATATTGCATTTAACCGGGGGTTCCCTATAACTGATTGTGGCTTATAACCGCGCGCTAACTGTTAGATGACGTAAGTGATCCCTTGTGTTTTGTGTAGAATGTTTATCTCTCTTTGAGTTTCATATATTGTTGAAGTATAAGGGAAATGTTTATCCTAGTTTTCTGCAGAATGTTTATCTCTCTTTGAGTTTCATATATTGTTGAAGTATAAAGGACATGTTTATCCTAGTTTTCTGCAGAATGTTTATCTCTCTTTGAGTTTCATATATTATTGAAGTATACGGAAATATTTATCCTAGTTTTGTGCATAATGTTTATCTCTCTTGAGTTTAATAAGTTGTTGAAATATACAGGAAATGTTTATCCTAGTTGTGTGCAGAATGTTTATCTCTCTTTGAGTTGCATATAATGTTGAAATATAAGGAAATGTTTATTCTAGTTTTGTGAATAATGTTTATCTCTCTGAGTTTGATATACTGTTGAAGTATAAGGAAAATGTTGATCTCTCTTGAGTTTCATATATTGTTGAATTATAAGGAAAAGTTTATCTCTCTTGAGTTTCATATATTGTTGAAGTATAAGGAAAATGTTTATCTCTCTTGAGTTTCATATATTGTTGAAGTGTAAGGAAAATGTTTATCTCTCTTGAGTTTCATATATTGTTGAAGTGTAAGGAAAATGTTTATCTCTCTTGAGTTTCATATATTGTTGAAGTGTAAGGAAAATGTTTATCTCTCTTGAGTTTCATATATTGTTGAAGTATAAGGAAAATGTTTATCTCTCTTGAGTTTCATATGTTGTTGAAGTGTAAGAAAAATGTTTATCTCCCTTGAGTTTCATATATTGTTGAAGTATAAGGAAAATGTGTATCCCTCATTGAGTTTCATCTCATGTTGAAGTGTCACCAGAAGTTATGTCCCGGTTGCGTACAAAATGGTTTGCTTCTTCTTGAGTTCCACATGCTCTTGACGCCGCCGCTGTGGCGAAGGGATTTACGAACGCAATTCGCAATCCCGCATTCCGCGTTCGAAACACAACTGCGGTCGATTTGGTAGCAGACCACCTTGCATTGGTTTTCTTACAATGGTATGAGTTCCGGTCGTTCAGAAAGCAAAGGCAAACTACTGAACGTAAACTTGCCTAGAAATCACAAACAACCAAACAATTTTGGGGTTGACTGCGACGTCCTGTATAGGATATGCAACTAAGTATTTTTACTTCTACAAATTTCCTGGTGCTATGAAAGCTCCCCTTGCCTGTTATATGTATGTATGTATGTATGTATGTATGTATGTATGTATGTATGTATGTATGTATGTATGTATGTATGTATGTATGTATGTATGTATGTATGTATGTATGTATGTATGTATGTATGTATGTATGTATGTTTGTGTATACATATACACATGTATATATGTGTGTGTGTGTATGTGCATATATGTGTTCATAAACTCATCTACAGACGACAGGCCCAACAGAATTAACGACCACAGCAACAACCGCAAACAACAAGCCGCCTTCTGCTTCATTTCCCCAACATCCCATGTCAATATATTTAAAATTGAAATTCACACTCCGTCGGACCGACGTCAGCCGAATATGTATGCCCACCATTGAACCCCTGGACCACTTCCTGAATGAACCGATTCTCTTACTCAACCGTGATGGTGGTACGGTGAAGGTTTCTATTGGCGAGATCTTCCAGCTGAAGTCGCCCAATGAATGGGTCCTTGTGATAAGGTATATAGGAAAAATAACACACCGTAAAAGTTCCGTGCAGGATCGGGAGAAACCGGGAGAAAAGACACACGAAATGATGGATGGATGTTGTGGGGGTGACAATGAGTAGAGAAGTATTGATCGTGATTTGTATGATAAAAGGCGTGCCGCGATTGAGGTGGTGAAAGGAATGGTATTGCGACCTTTCCAACCGAGACAAATGAGACCCTAGTCTTAATGGTTTTATTAAAGTCGCCTTTGGAATTTTGGAACGGGCAGTTGTGTTGAGTACTGTTGAGTTCGTCGAGTTAAAACTTGGGAGGGAGGTGAGGGAGGGAGGTGAGGTAGGGAGAGAGGGAGAAGACGACGAAGGGGTTAGAGGAGGTGGTTGGCGTGTTTTTACTCGGAGGGATAGAGTGGTGTAGATGTTAGGATCGCTACCTGCAAATCGTTCGATCCCCGTTATGGAAAGTGGATTCTTACGGAAGAAAAAAAAATTCAAGCTAAAGCTGATTGGATGTCTAGCCACTTACTAACACAGACACGTACGGACATACGCAAACGCACACATACAACCACACACACACATACACTAATGTGCTAAAGTCGAAAGGGTCGACTTAATTACATAGGACTTTACACAGTTTGGCTAGGTCCCGATCCCTCCCCCCCCCCTCTCTCTCTACCTTCCTCCCTCTCTCTCTCCCTCCCATTCTCTCTCTATCTCCTTCTCTCTCTCCCTTTCTCTCCCCCTTCCTTACTCTTCCCCCCTCCTTTTCCCCCTCGTTCTACCTCTCTCCGTCTTTCTCCCCCTCCCTCTCTCTCTCTCTCTCTCGCTTTCTACTTCTCTCCCTCCATGTCTCTCTCCCACCTTCTACTCACTCCCTCTCTTCCCTCCATCTCTTTCCTCACTCTTATTCTCCCTCCCTCTCCCCTCTCTCTCTCTCTCTCTCTCTCTCTCTCTCTCTCTCTCTCTCTCTCTCTCTCTCTCTCTCTAAGTAGAACAGAAAAGCATGCACACAGCACACACTCGGCAGGTCCAGTCATGACCCCCAAGTGTCTCCGGGAAAACCGCAGTCGTGGGCTGAACGACGCGGTCCGGGAAACGCACCCAGGCTTTCAGAGCGCGACGCCGACAGCTTCAAACACACGTTTGTACACGCAAACACGCATATCCACACACACACACACACACACACACACACACACACACACACAAATATACAAGCCATATGTGAGACAGTTTTTAAAAAAACTTTGCCCTAATCACGTGCTGTACCCGACTGTCTGATAAAATGAGCAATGAAAACCCGGTCAGAACCAACAACCAAGTGATCAGACATTGCGATGTAGACATCCATGTCAAGGAAGTGAAAACTGCGAAAGAAAAAGAAGCATGGCTTTCATAAATTGATTACCCGCGAGCTGAAAAACCTTCGGCCATCTCTATCTTGTGACCACAAATGTCCCTGCTTATTATCCAGACCAGCGTCCATCGGATTCCCCAAAGAGACTGACCCCCAAGTTCTGAACATTATCAGATTTGATGAGGCGTCAACGAGCAAGCAGACAGTATTGACATTACTTGGGGGATGTGTGGGGGACCCTGGCCCCACGGTTTCTTCCTCCCACTCGTGTGTGAGCGAGTCGAGTTAACAACTCCTGTATGTACTTCTGACAGAAGACGATCTAAGTGCATCAGCGGTTCTCAACTCAAGAAAGTCGGGGCCCTTTCTGCTTCTTCTTCTTTCACACTATATCTCCGATTGTGGCATCTCAAATAAACGAACGAACGAACTTTATTATCAAAGGGTCACACATTTGCCATGCAGGCGCGTCTTACATTTGGCCCTTCCAATCACCCATTTTTGATACGTCAATTATTTATTGTGTATATTACATTCATATAAAAATAACATTGTCAAAGGAATGCTTTGAGCATAAACAGTTAATATTACAATGTTATAAGACAGGCAGGTAGCAGACACACACACACATACACATACATACAGATACACATACACAATTAATATTTCAATGGTATAAGACAGGCAGACAGCAATCAGACACACACACACACATACATACAGATACACATACACAATTAATATTTCAATGGTATAAGACAGGCAGACAGCAATCAGACACACACACACACACATACATACAGAAACACATGCAGATGCCAGCATGACCGAATGGATAAGAGGTAGCGGGTTCAACCCCTACACCGGTCAGTTGGACTAACAATTGTGACTTCCCGTCCCTGACTTGGGGGAGGTAAATTACAAGTACCTCAGAAGTCGGAGTGGATTCGTCTGATGGCGAGGGACACTGGTAATAGGGAAAGCTAGCAGTCAAGCAAAGACTTCTTTAGAGTTCAAAGCGAGCCAACGATAAAAAAGCTCACACATGCAAACATATCCACATACACACATCCATCCATACATACATCCATCCATACATACATACACACATCCATACATAACATACACACATCCATCTATACATACACACATACATCCATACATACACACATCCATCCATACATACATACACACATCCATCCATACATACATACACACATCCATACATACATACACACATCCATCCATACATACACGTATCATTTACACAAACACTCACAGTTCTCTATGTCCTCCTATCTTTAGCTTAGTTAGTCATAGTTAGTTAGTCGTGGTTCCAATCTCACGACAAAGGGTCGCCCCATAATGCTTCGTTCCTGTGCCAGTGAATATCACACACAATGCTCCTAACTGTCCCATGTGAGTAGTAGAACAGAGAGCAGTCACGACAAACCAACACACCTTTCCCCATCCCATGCAGCTTCCCCTATATCCATATCATGTTATTCCTTTCGCAGGTCCGCATGGTCAAATGGGTAAAAACGCGTGTTCTTAAACATCCGGTGTGCTGGTGCCGAGGTTAGCTGTTCAACCCCTACACCGGACAGCTGGACTAAAATGTTGACCTGTCGTCCTTGACTTGGGGACGTAAATTACAAGTACCTCTGAAGACGGAGTGGGTCCGCCTGATGGTGAGGGACACTGTTAATAGGGAAAGCTAATCCACAAGCAAAATAAAATTCAGTTCATCGCTACTATAAATAGTGTGTATGGACTACGCTTGAGTTCAAAGCATGCGAGAACCAACATTTTTAAAAATTCATTTCTGTTTCTACTTCTCTTGTGGACGTGTATTTAGGTTTTCCTCTCTTTCTTTGCAGGCTTCCTGTCTAGAGGTTAGCGACTTTTCTCCGTAATCTCGTATACTCTCGTAAGTAACGTGACGACGGTGAGAATCAGCGGTGGTTCGAATCGCGTCGGTAACTTATGGGGTATGTGAGCCGGCCGCTCAGAAAGCAATGGCAAACTACTGAGTGTAATCTTGCCAAGAAATCAACAATCAGCTGAAAGATGCTGATGTTGACAGCAATGTCCTGTAAAGGATATGCAAACAATATTTTTCTCTTTCTTTTGCCGGCGTCTGTAGCGAAGGGATAGTGAACGTTATTCGTAATCCAGCATATAGCTGCAGACGATTTGGAAGCAGACTGCCTTGTGTTGATTTTTAACAATGATATGTGCTTCGGTCGTTCAAAAAGCAATGGCAGGCTACTGAACGTAAACTTGCCTTTAAATCACAATCAAAGCATGTTGGGGTTGATTGTGACATCTTGTAAAGGACATGCAGCAGATTTAACTCTTTCTTTTACCTGGCCCTTTAAATAAGTTAGTCAGCATTCCTCGTTGGTTCTATTGTAAAACTAGTCATATCATTCTATTATTCTCCTTTTCTCATCTTCCACAACAACTCTGTCCATCTGTTTGTCTCTTTATCCGTCCGCCCGCCTGAAATCCACCAATCAATCAATCATGTGCCATGCCGGAAAGCGTGGGCGGTCATGACTCGCCATTTCATTCGACCACAAGAGTCGTGGATCAGCTCAGAGTCCCTGTCTCGACCATGCCATGTGGCCAAGTCATCCAGGTATTTACTTCTCGGTCTTCCCCTTGGTCTGTTCCCTTCGATCTTGCCAGTTGTCACCAAGTTCTCCAATCCATTTCTTCTCATAACATGTCCAAACAATTTTGACTATCTACGTCTAATTTCTCTAATCAAGTTACGATTTTCATTTGTCTCCTGTAGTACTTGGTCATTGGTTTTTCTGTCTGTCCATGGTACTCTTTGCATTTTCCTCAGAAACCACATTTCTGCAGCCATCAGATGTTTTTCAGCTTGACTGCTCATTGTCAAAGTTTCACATCCATACAAAAGAATTATCGTCACTCAGTGGATAATATAGCCAATGTCACACCGGTCGCTTTCACTCCCCAGAAAATATCCTAGTACCAATTTTAGACTGGACCGACCTAGAAACTCATGTCAACAAAATAATATCCTCGCCTCAATGAGGGAATCCAATAGGAACAACTGGTCGACAAGCAACCGATCTACCGCTAGCCATTGTGGCACTGTCGATGCCGTTAACAGGTCATGTTAATGAAAGTAAGTTCAGCTACTCTGTTGTATTGACACACGGTAAAAATAGAAGAAGACAACGAGGTTAGTCCCCCTAGTCATTTCCAATGTCTTTCTTCCAGTCACGAAAGACGAGGTCATGTTTCCAACCTTTGACCTGCAGGGTCAAAGAAATGATGTCATTTTACTCCTTTCTCGTCCCGGGAAGATGAAGAATTCTTTCTTGGCGACACTCAATCTCCTCTCTCTCTCTCTCTCTCTCTCTCTCTCTCTCTCTCTCTCTCTCTCTCTCTCTCTCTCTCTCTCTCTCTCTCTCTCTCTCTCTCGATTAGGTCCGTAAGTGATGTATATATGGACTAATGTATGAGAGCAGAGAAATAAGAAGGGCACACGCGTCTGCGTTCTCAATTCTTAACCCTTTGAAAGTTCTCTCTCTCTCTCTCTCTCTCTCTCTCTCTCTCTCTCTCTCTCTCTCTCTCTCTCTCTCTCTCTCTCTCTCTCTCTCCCTCTCTCTCTCCCAAATAGGAAATGTAATTTCAGACTTCTTCAGGTTAGCCAATGAGAGTTCCTACCCTTGGGGAAATTCCCTGGTAGCTATTGTCCACGAAACGCTGCCGTGACACATTTAAATAACGGGATTTAGACCCAGGGATAGATGGCCCCAGGGGTCGCTACCATAGACAGAGGTCAACGCCTCTGTGTCCTGAGTTATTTATTGTTGCTAAGGTAATCATATCTCGGTAGAAATACACTACATTAAGGGGATACAAGGGCGTGTACTCAGGGGAGGTGATACTGATATATTTATTTCATGCTGACGTTCATAACACAATGAGAATATTTTGTGATCATCGTGTGCCATGCAGGGTGGCGTAGATGATGATGTTTCTTCACAGATCTCGGTCCTTGATGTTCTGGATCAGGCAGACGCCATCCCTCTA